>LR812520.1:13325998-13925998 GCA_903798195.1 Danio kyathit
TATCATTCTTCTACACTATTTTGTATCCGCTTAATATAACCAAACATCCGCGATCGATGTAGTGGAAAATCCTCTCTCGTTTACCCGTTTCATTCTGTGCGTGCGTGAACTGATCTGTCAGCATCCCCGCACTGCAGACCCACAGAGACGTGCCTTTTCGTCCGGCCGGCTTTCTAAATGTTCTAAAATGTCCGGGATTCGGCTTTTGCTTTCTAAAGCTGTCGTTCGTTAATCATATAGGTTTTTGCATTATCTATGTTATTTAAGGCTACTTTCGTTTGACTTTGCAGCTGACTGCGCACACACTCGCGAGAGAAACAGTCAATAATTCACTCTTGAATCTAAACGACTCAGAAACTTTACTATATACTCGGAGAAGACGAAATGGCTGGTCTAATCTGGCTGCAAAATATACCTACACCATTAGTAATAGTTAATCAACGCATTTGCCTTATTTAAATAATATACATGTGTTAATCTTGTAAATATGATAATTTTTAGAGATATTGTTTTTATTCCCTTTTCTGTCATTTATTTCCTATTTGCTGCATATTTTATTAATTTGCTGATGTCATTAGGCTGTAATACAGCATAGGCTATTTTATATATTTATCAAATGCTTTTGCATTCAAGTTTGCTTTGAACTTGAAAGAGAGAAGCAGATTTGATCTGTCAGCGGTGCACATGGCTCTTGATTAGCATAAGAGAAAGTAAATGTCTTTTTAACAGTTTTTAATTTAATTTTTTTACTTTAACCCATTGAAAATAAACAGTGTATAACAGTGTCATAATAAATGAAATTATTGTTAGAAATTAAATTATGTTTTGTTTGTTGCATATAGTTAATATGTGATGTGGGTAAATGGTGTGTTTCAATGAGTAAGTTTTTGCCATGTTAGGGCTTAAGTTTAATCAAAAAAAAATTGCATTAAAACAATCTGTTAAATGCTATATTCCAGTTTTTTACTCGCATGCATTTTTCCCCATGATACATTTAAAAAAAAAAGAAGAATTAAGTTAGGCAAAACAAGAACCATTTCAGATCATGGATCTCAAAACCTGTCTGTAACGTATGTGTGAAATGGGCTATATATTATATCTGGAATCTAAAGGTTCAAAATTGCCTCTAGAGTTCATTCTTAGCAATGCATATTACTAATCAAAACATTTTGTTGGAGTTATTGAAATGTACAAAATGTATTTGAGGAAGATGATCTTTAATTTTAATACAATAATATTTTTTTGTAATAAAAGAAAACGATAATTTTGATAAATTAATTAATTTGATAATAAAAAAAAAATTCGACCAAAAATATACCACTGCACTATAAGATTGGTTTTGTGATTTTTTGTGATCGTTTAATTAATAATAGGATATTTTAATGGCTTTGAAATAAGCACACATATTCCCCTAAGCAGAAAACCATCTGATTCACTAGTAATGAAAGTGTCATTTCAAATGACAGTTTATGTGTGTGCATGTGTATGTGTATATATATATATATATATATATATATATATATATATATATATATATATATATATATATATATATATATATATATATTTTTTTTTTTTTTTAACAAGTGAAGGGCAATCACGGAAGTCTCATAACAAAAATTAATTCAAAAATTAAACATGGTGTCAGGCGGTGAAACTGGGAGAGGCTGGGAGAGGCTGGTGCCCCCAAGCTATCTTTGAACTCGAATTCTCCCAGGGAGAAGAAGGTGGTGCACCAGAGCCAGGTGGGTCACCAACGGTACGTATGCCTGGCGCGTGCGGTTGGCTAAGTTAATGTTCCCGGGCTTAAGTGTGGGGTGCCCGAGTACTGCTGGAGATCAGGTGTCAACCCCTGGGGAGAGGTGGTCTGGCTTCGGCAGGTGGGGGTTGTGGAAGGCAATAGCCCCAGGGCCCTCTGAGCATAGAGTTCAGCTCCGGAAGGGCTGAACCATCTGGGGAGAGGTGGTCTGTCTTTGGCGGGTGGGGGTTGTGGAAGGCAATAGCCCCAGGGCCCTCTGATAGTTGGGTCTCTGAAACGACTAAGTCCGTTTGGGGGATGGTAAGTCTTTCTAGCGAGCGCCTGAAACGACCAAGGTCCGGTAGGAAGATAGATGGTCTGACTGGTGGGCAGAAGCAACGAGTTGATGACCCTCACCAATGGACTGGCTTAGACCCAGTCCAAAGCCCGCCAGGCCATGCCCGATGGGAGACCACCTTTCCCAGCATACGTGCCGGGACGTTCCGCGCCTGGAGGCACATGTCCGACGCCAATTGTCTCTGACCTGCCATCTAAGAATCGAGGAAGGTGAAAAAAAGTGGACTTAGATTTTGACGGCTTTGCAGTTTAGCGAACCAGGCGGTCTCTGGCTAGGCAGGCTGCCCAGGAAAGAGGGTCAATTCCCGCTAGAGCTGGTGTCCGCTTTGGCCCTGGAAGGGGGGTCTCCATCCGGGGTGTTCAGACATTAAACGCTGCCCAGAAAAGAGGGTTGATTCCCGCTAAAGCTGGTGTCCGCTTTGGCCCTGGAAGGGGGTCTCCATCCGGGGTGTTCAAACATTAAACGCTGCCCAGAAAAGAGGGTCGATTCCCGCTAGAGCTGGTGTCCGCTTTGGCCCTGGAAGGGGGTCTCCATCCGGGGTGTTTAGACATTAAAAGCTGCCCAGAAAAGAGGGTCGATTCCCGCTAGAGCTGGTGTCCGCTTTGGCCCAGGAAGGGGGGTCTCCATCCGGTGTGTTCAGACATTAAACGCTGCCCAGAAATGAGGGTCGATTCCTGCTAGAGCTGGTGTCCGCTTTGGCCCTGGAAGGGGGGTCTCCATCCGGGGTGTTCAAACATTAAACTCTGCCCAGAAAAGAGGGTCGATTCCCGCTAGAGCTGGTGTCCGCTTTGGCCCTGGAAGGGGGGTCTCCATCCGGGGTGTTCAGACATTAAACGCTGCCCAGAAAAGAGGGTCGATTTCCGCTAGAGCTGGTGTCCGCTTTGGCCCTGGAAGGGGGGTCTCCATCCGGGGTGTTCAGACATTTAACACTGCCCAGAAAATAGGGTCGATTCCCGCTAGAGCTGGTGTCCGCTTTGGCCCTGGAAGGGGGTCTCCTTTCGGGGTGTTTAGACATTAAACGCTGCCCAGAAAAAAGGGTCGACTCCCGCTAGAGCTGGCGGCCGCTTTGGCCCTGGAAGGGTGGGGGCTTTCCACCAGAGCAACCATCCACCAAACCCCACCCGCCCGCCTGCCCAACCCCCATAATAGCTGGTGGTAGAACTACGTGCTGTTGGTGCACCCCAGACACCTTGAAAATTCAACATGATGTCAGGCGGTGGAACTGGGAGAGGCTGGTGCCCCCAAGCTATCTTTGAGCTCAAATTTTCCCAGGGTGGAGAGGGTACCCAGCCCCTGTGTGTGCGCGGGCGTAGAGCCGCCCGTCCGTCCGTAGAGCCGCCCGTCCGTCCGTCCATCCGCCTGCAAGCCCGCCCATCCCCCCGGGGTTTATCCTCGCTGCCTCTCGGGGCCCCCCCGCTCCCCTGCTCTCTGCCCCCGGTGGGTGGGTGGTGGTTAGTCGGTGGGGCTTGGAGTGTCCGGCGGGGTATAACAAGCTAGGGGGGCAGTGGTGCAGGGCTAAGGTTCTGCCAGGGTACCCAGCCCCTGTGTGTGCGCGGGCGTAGAGCCGCCTGCCCGTCCGTCCGTCCATCCGCCTGCAAGCCCGCCCACCCTGCCGGGGTTTATCCTCGCTGCCTCTCGGGGCCCCCCCGCTCCCCTGCTCCCGGTGGGTGGGCGGGGGTTGGTCGGTGGGACTTGGATTGTCCGGCGGGGTGAAACAAGCTAGGGGCCAGTGGTGCAGGGCTAAGGGTCTGCCCGGAAATGGTGCGTGTTCGATGGGGCTCACATAATATTAATGATCCCTTTGGTGGAAGGGAGAGCAAAGCTGTGCCAAAAGGGTTCCCATGGCTGGAGGCACAGCGAGTCAGTCGTAACAGCTTTTAAATATGCGCATTGCTTGCAATCCCCCAGTGGGCTGAAAGGATCTGAAGGTATCGGTTTACATCCCTGGAGTCGGTTGGGGGTGTCTGCCCCTGTAAGAAGGGCTACCAGCAGTATGACGCTGAAGTGGCTGCCTCCTTTTGAACCGCTCTACGCGGCGTGTGGGTCTCTTTCTCTTGCAGCATTGGACTGGGACGGTCATGGCCGAATGTGCGCTCTGCCTCAACGTCTACAGCCGGCTCTCACCGCACCTGTCAGCGGTTCACAAGGTGATCAACTCGGAGGAAAAGAGGCTCTTGCTCTTGCTGGCCGCTGGCCGTGTGGACACGCGAAAGATGGCGTGCCCGGTGCCCGGCTGTCGGAGGACGCCGGCCCGGCTAGACAGACACCTGAAGCAGCACGCGGAGCTCTCGGTCTCGGCCCGGAAGGAGGCCATGGGCAGGGCAAAGCGCCGCAAAGTAGCTCAGGAGTTGCGGTGGTTGCAGTCCACCCACCCGGCGGTTCCCGTGGTGTCTCAGCTTGTGTCCTCGGAAGAGGACCAGGAACAACCAGGTGGCCCCGAAGACGAGCGTCCGTGCGCCGACCCCCGCTGCAGGCTCGCTACGGAGCGAATCCAGGCCCAGCTCTCAGACCTCCGCAAGCAGGTGGACAAGGTCAAGTCCACCCTAGCCGAATTCACACGCCAGTTGCGGACGAGGAGGTCGAGGAGGCGAAGCTCGTCTACTGCACCGTCTCCCAGGCGAGGGGAGACCGGAGGTCCTATGCCCCCCGGCCCTCTGGAAGCCTATGGCCCGCAAAGGTATCCGTTCCCAGACCACATGCCCTCAGTTGAGTATGGTTTTGGCAGTGTTCGGTTGGACTGGTGGTGGGGGTGTATGGTCACGACTGACTTTTAACTTTCGTCCCCGTTCTGCAGACTTGCTCCTGGAAGAGTGTGAGGGTTTCCAGCTGGGCAGCGAGCCCACCGCTCGTCTGAGAAACAACGTCGCGTCCAAGCTAACGCGGATCAAGGCGTTTATTGGCTTCATGGTGGAGGGGTGTGCCCATCCAGAGCATTTCCTTTTCCTCCACCTGCCAGCGCGCATCCGAGCTTGGGCTGCTCTGCTAGCCCGCACGCGCATGGCCGAGCTCACCAGACAGCACTATCTTAAGAATGTGGCCCAATTCCTCGATTACATCTCGGAAACCCCGCTGGCTTCATGCCGTCTCTGCAGCACGGCCCTCGTACTAATTCGCAGAGAGGATCAAAGCTCTCATCCACGGCATACGATGCCGGGTTGTGGTGCACGAGGTTCGAACGAAGCAGGCGAAAGAGGGTAAGCTGGTCTCCAAGGCTAGCCTGGTACGCTGTCACGGGACCGCTGGGAGAAAGATCCCTGCTCTTCTAGGTAAGTGTTCTATCCGCCGATCAGAGTTTCCACCACCCCGCTTCCAGGTGGTGGAAACACTGACCTTCCTCCTTTTCACTCTGGGGCTCCAACGGCTCTTGGTTAAACGGGCAAAGCCAGTGCGCCCGCCTCCCCCAGACAGAGTACTCTATCTGGGGGCGGCGGGCGCACTGGCTTTGGCTGCTTTAACCAAGAGCTCTGGGGCTCCCCCAGAGTACTCTATCTGGGGGAGGAGGGCGCACTGGCTTTGCCCGTTTAACCAAGAGCTGTTGGAGCCCCAGAGCTCTTAGTTAAACGGGAAAAGCCAGTGTGCCCGCCTCCCCCAAGTAGAGTACTCTATCTGGGGGAAGCGGGCACACTGGCTTTGCCCATTTAACCAAGAGCTCTGGGGCTCCAACGGCTCTTGGTTAAATGGGCAAAACCAGTGCGCCCGCCTCCCCCAGTCAGAGTACTCTATCTGGAGGAGGCGGTCGCACTGGGTTTGCCCGTTTAACCAAGAGCCGTTGGTGCCCCAGAGGAAATAATTTTCTGCTCTGGAGCACCAACGGCTCTTGCTAAGTTAAATCAATCGTGGTGTGTTTGTTCCAACCGGTCTAACTCTGTCCCAGATAGCCTAGAGTCCAAGCCAGACACCAGGCAGCAGTGGTGCTTCTATGGATATCTGACAGGTTACCTGACCTCCATCTCAGGCCACCGCTGTGGCGTCTTCCAGAATCTTACAATCCAGGAGGTGGAGGAGGCTGCTAGAAGCCCAGACGAGTCTGCCTTTGTCATTAATGTGAGTGTGGCTCCTTAGCTCTGCGGGTGGGGGCCACCAGTAGTATGCACTCACTCACCTTCTCTTTGCTTTGTTCTATGGCTAGATCACCACTCATAAAACAAACAGAGCCTTCGGTGCAGCTCAGCTGTCACTCAATAAGGAAGAATACAGCTGGTTCCGGAGGTTCTTGGAGCTGCGGGCTAGTCTCCCGGGTGGACGGCAGGCCACTCATTTCCTTTTTACTAGCAGAGCTTGACTCCATAGCCCATCGGCGAGTGGAGTCGCCCATGGGCTAACGGCCGGTCGCCTATGGGTAAATTGCCCCCTGGGGCCGTCGGTGGTGGGTTTTTTTGCCCCTTTTCCAGTTGTACCCCCCTCTGCTCGCCGTAAGGCTAGGCACTGCATGACTTTTTGGACATTTTTGTCATTTCTTCCGTTTTGTCAACCCATGGGACGCTCGGAAACTTCTCTCGCTGCCCAGCGGACAGCCCCGGCTTTGCACGTGCACCGTCGCGCTCCGTTGCGTGTCCCCGACATCTTAGATGCGTGCTCACACCACCTTTGTTGCTAAATTACGCTTTTCACCTTTTTGACATTTTTGCATGGGGGTGGGTGGTGCCTCGTGGGAGGGGCTTGGCGCAGAAAGCCCAAAATTTCCAAATGTTTATTTTTGGTCGTGAGGCTTTGTTTCTTGTAACTTTACTCATCCTCTGCATGCCCTTCACCTTTTCTCCATCTTGGTTGGCCCATGGGTCACCTGGCCCGCTGACGAGAATGAGGAATATGCGGAATTTCAAAAATATTATGCTTATGATGGCCTTATGCGCTCAGACTAACGCCGCATGCCGCGTTCAGCCCCGTTGTGCCCTCATCACTGATTCCTTACGGCCTCTTTAGCCTATCGGTAAAACTGGCTGGAGTACAATCTGGTGAATAGGATGTGACATTTTTATTATTTTTCATACGCGCGAGCCTGAGTTCCTCAGATGCGCGACTGTACGGTTTTGACACCGCGAATTGCGCCTCTCACTGTTTTGCACCCTCTGGTTAACCCATGGGTTGAAAAAGCTTCCAGGGGAGCAGAAAGGGGTGAGACAAGCACACAATTTGTACATTTTTGAAAATCTGCACGCCTGAATTCCTCAGACGCGCGACTGTCCGGTTTTGGCACCGCGAGTTTCGCCTGTCACTGCTTCGCACCTTCTGGGTAACCCATGGGTTGACGAGGCCTCCAGAGGAGCAGAAAGGGGTGAGAAAAGCACACAATTTGTAAAATTTTACAAATCTGCATGCCTGAATTCTTCAGACGCGCGACTGTCCGGTTTTGGCACCGCAAGTTGGGCTTCTCACTGCTTCGCGTCCTCTGGGTAAACCCATGGGTTGCCCAGGCCTCCAGAGAAGCAGAATAAGATGAGAAAAGCACACAATTTGTACATTTTTACAAATCTGCATGTCTTAAATCCTCATTATTAAGGGAATTCTCAAGCTACAATCAATATCAGCTCATATCAGCAGAAAATGTTCTGCTTTCCAACAAGTCAATGAGATTTATCTAATTATTTTCTCTATAAGTATTTAGGCAAATGTGTGAAATGTGTTTCTTGTTCCTGTGGTTTGCAAACCTAATCAAATTGGGTCAGTTTTCAGTGATTTACAGAGGGTGTATTGTTTCGAAAATGCAATATTGGACAGTAGTAAAAAATTAATAACTTTGGCTCCTTTTATGCTACAATAGTATAATTTACATCACTGTAAAGCATTTTCCCTGAGCTTTCCTAAGATGTAAGATGTGGCAATCAGCTGTATCTTGTTCCTGTGGCTTGCAAACCCTAATCAAATTTGGTCGGTTTTCAGTGATTTACGGACAATGCAATATTGGACGGTAGTAAAAAATTAATAACTTTGGCTCCTTTTATGCTACAATAGTATAATTTACATAACTGTAAAGCATTTTCCCTAAGCGTTCCAAAGATGTAAAGCATTTAGCTGTATCTTGTTACTGTGGTTTGCAAACCTAAATCAAATTGGGTCAATTTTCAGTGATTTACAGAGGCTGTATTGTTTCGAAAATGCAATATTGGACAGTAGTAAAAAATTAATAACTTTGGCTCCTTTTATGCTACAATAGTATAATTTACATCACTGTATTTCCCTGAGCTTTCCAAAGATGTAAAGCATTCAACTGTATCTTGTTCCTGTGGTTTGCAAACCCTAATCAAATTGGGTCAGTTTTCAGTGGTTTACGGACAATGCAATATTGGACGGTAGTAAAAAAAAGTTGCATATAATCATAGAACGGGTTTCATTGGATAGCTTAGATTGTCTGCTTTCCACAGAGCTCTGACACACGGTTCTGGCATTTTCAGAGAAGTGGGAATTCGAAGGCGAATTTGGTCGAATTGCGGCTCCTGCCCAGCAGCCGATAGGCGACTGTCGGGCCTGGGGGAGGTCAAACTCATTTTTATGGTCGTAAAATGAAAACGATGAGTCGCACGTCGACAAACGAGACGCCGATGGGGGAGCGGCCCGGACGCGGCGATGCCACACTCACTCTGACGGGACGCTCCGTTGGCAAAGGGAAATTTACAGTGAGAGACCGATTCACTCACTGAGCGACAGTGAGAACGGTAAAGAACGACGTTGGAAAGTTGCGACTGCGCGTGCGCACAGTCCCGACGCTCAGGCTTCTGCCCCCGGCGTTCATTTTCATAAACAAATATTTCCAATCTGCGTGGACCATCTCTGAAAACTGAACTGACACTGTTTCAATTCACTATAATCTTCCATGTGAAGCTGCTTTGACACAATCTACATTGTATAAGAGCTATACAAATAAAGATGAATTGAATTGAATTGAACCAGCATCGGGCTTCCCGGCAAGCCCACCTTCACTGACGTCCGGACAGCCATAGCAACGCACGTGAGTATGATGTATGTAATGCCCCTGTAGCCACATGACTGCCAGCGGCTTTGAGCCTAAAAAGGTCCTGTCTGTCTGTCTCTAATGCAGGCACAGAATGCACATTCTTCAGAGGTTCGGAGGAAGGTGGCGCAGTTTATGTGCCATGACACCTCAACCTCAGATAAATTCTACGCACTTCACCTCGGCCCTCTGCAAGCACGTGAGCACCGCAGACTCTTCGAGAGGGCTTTGGTGGTTGAGGAGGAGTAGGGGGAGGTGGCGGCGGCCGCGGGCAGAGAAAGCCAACCAAGGAATGGGCGCAAGAGGGCAGAGAGTCCTGGGTCACCTCTGGTAAGTCAGTTCCTCTTTGGCTAGCCAAAGCATAATTGTGAACAGCAGGGCATGTGGTGATGGTTAACTGGCCTTACTGTGTCCCCTTTACAGGAGGGAACCAGCAGGAGGATGCTGCCATGGCAGGGGAAAAGCCAGGGGACAAGCCCGCTCGAACCAACAGAAGACTCTGAATCTTCCTGAATAAATAATATACAATTTTCTAAAACAATAAAAGGTCATATGGTCTTCCCCATGCAGTGTCTTATTCCTGATTCTGTGTGTTAAAAATGGTTTCAATCGGGACGAATGATCCCTGTCAAGTGTGTTGAAAGTGTCGCGTCGGACACCCGGGTCCAGCTTCAGGCTTGCTTAATAACCCATAGGGAGAAATTATCCATTTTAAAGCACAAGAAGGTGCTATGCTGGACGTGACCGTCCAGGTCTGCGCCTGGTTCGAACAGCCACATGGACCTTGATCCAACTCTATGTATTAGAGTGTCTAGTGTCTCCCGGGAGAGCTCTGTCCTTTGAGCTGCATAAAGAAGCCAGCCGAGGGCTGCCCCAGAGTGGGGCTTGACTTCTGTGAGAAATTAAATGATCTTGGATTTCATTTTCTTGTGAAATTCTAAAAAGCTTAATGATATAAAATATTTTTTAAAATAAATGCGTTAACAAACATTTGTTTAGATGTTTGTTTTAGAACAAGTAACCTGCAGTAACCTCAAGAGAGAAGCATGTAGACAAAATAAATTTTAATAAACAGGAAAATATAAAAATGCACACCAGAACATAGCACAACAATCAGAAAAAAACACAGACAAGCATGGTTTGTGAACAAAGGAAATCAGGAACAGAACCAATGAAACTACAAAGAACTAACGTAACTTGACTGGCGACAGATCGAGTGGGCAACTTACGAAATGGCAAAGCTTTTCCCATTCAATGCTGTGGAGCGTCTCTGGCGAGGAGTTCATCACTAAATGTAGGAAAAAAATAGAGCAACAGTAAACTGACAGCGACTCACTTCGTTAGCGTAATAACTTGTTAAAAAATCTCGCTTAACGTTAGCTCGATGATACGTAATGTTGTTTGCGAACCGTTTCTCATAACTAACTTAGCCTAAACGTTAGCTGGAGCAACATATTAACTTACATATGTTTCTTATGCTCATTCCAAATCGATTTGACAGATCACCTTATATTTTTACACAGGTTAGAAAGCATTGAAGTCATAAAGTGAAATTAATCGTGTTGAAATCGCCAATTAAATAACCAGAACAGCTTTTCATTTATGTTAACATTACCTTTATAAATTAGCTGCAGTCAATGGCCTGAGTACGTAAATGGTGACATGTAGGCAAGCTTACTAAAAAACGTATAGGAAGTGGTAAAGTGTTAATTTACACATCTAAAAAGTTACATTTTAACATAAATTCTTGGGAAAATGACTAATAAAACATGTGAAATGTCGAATATAACGTACTTACGTTCAGAGAACAGTTCCGTCTGTTGCCTTCTGTTTGTTAGTTGATTCAAATGATGAGCACGTGCACGTCACGCTGACTCGCGCAGAAGAACCGACTCTGAGTCATCCAATCAAGTTTCAACATCGAACCAATGTTATGATTTCGACCAGATGAGTCGGGTAGCCTATATGTTGAAAGTCAACTTAATTTCGACATTGAATCAATGTTTTATTTTTGATGTAATAACCTTCCGACGTACCGACCAAATACAGAATGTTGATTCAATGTCGAAATTTGATCGACGACTGATAATGACGCTTATAACCAATAATCGACATTGATTCAATGTCGGCTTGCTATCTGGGGGGTCTTCTGTTTCCATCCTGCCAAAGTCTGTGTATGAGACACATTTTAAAAAAGATTCTTTGCTGCCTCCCTCTGTTAAATTGGTGATGTATTCCCGTGATCCAATACCAGTGCTTGATTGTTTACCTGTTACTGTCACCAAGAATGATGTTAACTGCAAGACATGAATTTTTATAGTTGAATTTGTCACTGCTCTTCTTGGAATGGATTTAATTAATGGTCTGCATCTTCATTTTAGAGGTTCTTCTGTTTTAACAGTATCTGCTCAATATTCAGCACCGGAGATGGGCCTTTCTGCTTCAGCGCCTGTGGAAAAACTAGGATGTGCAAAAGGGTTCCTGCATAAGGTAAAGATTTCTCCTAATGTTGTCCCAGTACGCCTAAAACTCAGACGGTTGCATTTATCTGTCCGAAGTGCTGTTTCTGAAGAAATTCAACATCTTCTTCACTTGGTTGCTATTGAAAAAGTTGGTGCATTACCCTGTATTAATGCAGGGTAATGCACCAACTTTTTCAATAGCAACCAAGTGAAGAAGATGTTGAATTTCTTCAGAAACAGCACTTCGGACAGATAAATGCAACCGTCTGAGTTTTACAGGGTAATGCACCAACTTTTTCAATAGCAACCAAGTGAAGAAGATGTTGAATTTCTTCAGAAACAGCACTTCGGACAGATAAATGCAACCGTCTGAGTTTTAGGCGTACTGGGACAACATTAGGAGAAATCTTTACCTTATGCAGGAACCCTTTTGCACATCCTAGTTTTTCCACAGGCGCTGAAGCAGAAAGGCCCATCTCCGGTGCTGAATATTGAGCAGATACTGTTAAAACAGAAGAACCTCTAAAATGAAGATGCAGACCATTAATTAAATCCATTCCAAGAAGAGCAGTGACAAATTCAACTATAAAAATTCATGTCTTGCAGTTAACATCATTCTTGGTGACAGTAACAGGTAAACAATCAAGCACTGGTATTGGATCACGGGAATACGTCACCAATTTAACAGAGGGAGGCAGCAAAGAATCTTTTTTAAAATGTGTCTCATACACAGACTTTGGCAGGATGGAAACAGAAGACCCCCCAGATAGCAAGCCGACATTGAATCAATGTCGATTATTGGTCATAAGCGTCATTATCAGTCGTCGATCAAATTTCGACATTGAATCAACATTCTGTATTTGGTCGGTACGTCGGAAGGTTATTACATCAAAAATAAAACATTGATTCAATGTCGAAATTAAGTTGACTTTCAACATATAGGCTACCCGACTCATCTGGTCGAAATCATAACATTGGTTCGATGTTGAAACTTGATTGGATGACTCAGAGTCGGTTCTTCTGCGCGAGTCAGCGTGACGTGCACGTGACTTCAATGCTTTCTAACCTGTGTAAAAATATAAGATGATTGGTGCAGAAGAAATCAGGAGATATTCACATCTGTGTAGATCTACGAGAAGCAAATAGAGCTGTGATCATCGACAGTTATCCCCTTCCTCATATCGATGAGTTATTGTCCAAGTTATGTGGAGCTACTGTCTACTAAAATTGACCTGGAGAATGCCTACTTTCAACGTTCATTACATGAAGAGAGCAGTGATTTAACTGCATTTATCACGCACTATGGCCTATTTAGGTTTTGCCAGGTACCCTTGGGCCTAGCTTCGGCACCTTCAGCATTCCATAAAATGCAATCTTCTGTACTGCAAGGATTGTCAAATGTAGCTCCCCAGATAGCAAAATGACATCATTTCAACCTAAAATCAACGTTTCTTTTGACATCGATTCAACATCGTTTTGCTCATCGGGGTAATGTTGAAACGACGTCAGGCACTCCATTCAAATCTAACCTGAAATCGACACAATTGGTTACTTACCCAACGTTGAATCGATGTTGATATTCAGTCGATCGAAACGACGTTATAGAACCCACACATTTTCAACATGTAATCAACCTAATTGGTTTGTCCACCTGACGTTGAAATGATGTTGATTTATAGTTGATTGGAACAACGTGGAATCCACACATTTTCAACATATAATCGACCTAATTGGTTTGTCTATCTGATGTTGAAATGATGCTAATTTATAATCGATTGGAACAACGTAGAATCCACACATATTCAACATATAATCGACCTAATTAGTTTGTCTATCTAATGTTGAAACGATGTTGATTTTAAGTCGATTGGAACAACATAGAATCCACACATATTCAACATAAAATCTATCTAAATGATTTAACGTTTAAATGAATGCTTAAACAACATTTTCAACATTAAACCAATCCATATGACCTAATCACCATTTTTTTACAAGAATACATAATATAATTTATTCTGTATATATAACAAAACACACCACAATCTGTCATCATTTTTTATTGATACAAATACACAGCTGTGAATATCTGTTAAGAGCATGAATTCATTCAAACCTTCTACACTTAAACAAACAGAAAACATTTAAATTACTGACTAAAATAGTCAAAACCATTTACTCAAAAAGTAAAACTGTAGAATATTAAATACATTTGTCTATTTGTGTTCTATTTCAACATGTATTTTTCATTAGAGTAAAAAATGCATTTTATTTCAGATGTGCATAGTAACAAAATTAACAAAACACAGGTTTAAATCACAATGTTTAAACTGTTTAAAGAACAACATTTATTTAATGAATTTAGAAAGATACAATCACAGAAACTAAAATTCAGATGCAACCATAGAAAAAATATTCTTGCTGGATTAGCAAGGTCAATAAATAAAAACAAATCATTTTAGGTTGTGTGAAACTATCGGGAAGCTATTCGTCTACAGTGCCACCATTTACTAGAATTCCATCTCGGATTTTCCAGAAATACGAAGTATTAGTGACCCAGACACTTGTCTGAGAACAAGCTTCAAATATTACAACAACCGGTAAGAATTGCAAGCTTGTTTATTAATTACAATTATTATTATTTTTTTTCAAAATATCATTGTTTAATGACTAAATGCAATAAATAAAATACAGCGCTGCGACCAAAGAATGTAATGTATACTGCATAATCATATGCAATGCACATGATCCTATTATAACGATCACTGCGAACAATAAGCTAAGCGTTCATTTTATATACAAACTGTAAATATAAAAACATTAAAATAATTTAAAGCAATGAAAATCTATATGTAAAAAAACAAAACTACTTTAAACTGTGTCTCGTCAGAGCTGAGCATACATTTTATTTCAGTAAAAAACGGTCCTCTTCATAATATTTCTATTTATTTCTTCTTTGTAATATGGTATGAATTTAAAAAATACTGACTTTCCTTCACGTCTCCTATTCAGTTTTTTTACTTCCTGCTCTCCATCCTAATTTCAAATTTAAATTCCACACCAGGCCAGTAAAATTTTTTTTTTTTTTTTTTTTTAAAAGTGTTGAGTCCTGTTGGGTAATTCTCCTTCTCATTAAAACTCAAATGTGCATCGTGTTGTGACAATTACTTAAGATTTTTGTAACAATAAAGATGCATTTAATACAACCATAAAAACGCTAAAAGATTGTCAGTACACTGTACTATAGGCACAACCAGTCGTTTGGTGTGTTTGTGTGAGAGAGGGAAAAAAAAAACATTTGCAACTTGTTAAAAAAAAAAAAAAAAACTTTCTCAGACTTCAAATATACTGGTCACTAACAAAAACTTCAGTCATGGGTGCTGTTCTTTCGCTCCAGTAATACCTTCAGAGAACATAAGTCAGTGATCCATACATAGGCAGAGAGATTAGTGTGGTGTAGGCAGAACTGGAATAGACCTCTGTCCAGGCACAGGTTACAGATCTTGATGTCTTCAACTGGAGATTTCAGAGAAACTGCCATTAAAAAAAATTGTAAGAAAAAAAAAACATGTTACTCAGTAGGAAAATCTCACCAGGTACAGTATCTACTATTACAAAGTACAATTCCAAGGTAAATTTTCAGTTCAACCCACAGTATTGGTACCATAAAATTGCCACAATTTTTGACTCCTCCTCACACAGAATATTAAGTTAACATGGTATTTTGTTAGAAATTAAATAATCTTGGATTTCATTTTCTTGTGAAATTCTAAAAAGCTTAATGATATTAAATATTTTTCAAAATAAATGCGTTTACAAACATTTGTTTAGATACTTGTACAAGTAAACTGCAGTAACCTCAAGAGAAAAGCATGTAGACAAAATAAATTTTAATAAACAGGAAAATAAAAAAAAATGCACACCAGAACATAGCACAACAATCAGAAAAAAAAACAGACAAGCATGGTTTGTGAACAATTGAGGTAAAGTTGGTTTTATATTCGGATATTCAGACATTCTCCTCAATTATATAATGTCAGAAAAGTATTCTTTTGCAAATTCTAAATAGGGAAATCATATTAGCAGCAAATGACTATCAAAGTACAACATTGTTTACAGTCAACTAAACAGTGTTTATGTTGTTTTGAAGTCACACTTGCATGCTAATTTCGATCGAATATTCAAAGTAACATGGTAAACAATATAGAAACTTTTAAATGAACGAATGTGCGAATATAAAACCAACTTTACCTCTATAAGCTTTTCCCATTCAATGCTGTGGACCGTCTCTGGCGAAGAGTTCGTCACTAAATGTAGAAAAAAATAGAGCAACAAAACAGTGAACTGACAGCGATTCACTTCGCTAGCGTAATAACGTGTTGAAAAATCTCGTTTAACGTTAGCTCGATGATACGTAATGTTATTTGTGAACCGTTTCTCGTCATAACTTAGCCTATACGTTAGCTAGAGCAACATTAACTTACATATGTGTTTTATGCTCATTCCAAATCGATTTGACAGATCATCTTATATTTTACACAGGTTAAAAAGCATTGAAGTCATAAAGTGAAGTTAATCGTGTTGAAATCGAAAATTAAATAACCAAAACAGCTTTTCATTTACGTTAATGTTACCTTTATAGATCAGCTGCAGTTAATAGCCTGGGTACGCACAGGGCGACATGGGCTTACTAAAAAACGTATAGGAAGTGGTAAAGTGTTAATTTACACATCTAAAAAGTTACATTTTGACATAAATTCTTGGGAAAACGACAAATAAAACATGTGAAACGTCGAATACAACGTGCTTACCTTACAGTTCCGTCCGCTGCCTTCGGTTTGTTAGTTGATTCAAATGATGAGCAGCACCTGCGCCTAACGCTGACTCGCGCAGAAGAACCGACTCCGAGTCCACCAATCAAGTTTCAACATCGAACCAGTGTTATGATTTCGACCAGATGCGTCGGGTAGCCTATATGTTGAAGAGTCAACTTCATTTCGACATTGAATCAATGTTATGATTTCGACCAGATGCGTCGGGTAGCCTATATGTTGAAGAGTCAACTTCATTTCGACATTGAATCAATGTTTTATTCTCGATGTAATAACCTTCCGACGTACCGACCAAATAAAGAACGTTGATTCAATGTCGAAATTTGATCGACGACTGATACTGACGCTTATAACCAATAATCGACATTGATTCAATGTCGGCTTGCTATCTGGGTCACTATCTTGATGATATCATTGTTTGGGGTCGTACACAGAGTGAACATGATTGTATGTTTGACAAAGTTGTTCACCTTTTGCAGAGTGCAGGACTTCAGTTGAACACTTCAAATTGCCAGTTCAGCAAGACAAGTTTTAGCTTCTTGGGCAACACTGTGTCTGCACAAGGTGTTCATCCAAATGAAGATCATCTTAATGCCATGCTTCATGCACCAATTCCTACAGATGCACATCGGCTTCTGTATTTTCTTGGACTAATTTCATGGTACAACAAGTTTATTGCAAGTTTTGCCATTGTAGTGGAGCCATTGCGTGCTTGAATCAGGAAAAGAGTTGATTTCAGTTGGTCAGCAGAAGCACAGAAAAGTTTTAACACTGTGTAGGAGTTGCTGATCAAAAGTCCTGCATTGGCGTTATTTGATGCTAATTTACCGATTGTGGTTTCAACTGATGCATCAAGCTATGGAGCAGGAGCTGTACTGGCTCAAATTCATGAAGATAAATCTGAACGCATTGTTGCCTTTGCTTCGAGAACACTATGACCTTCTGAACGCAAGTATTCAATAATTGAAAAGGAAGCCTTAGCATGTGTCTGGGCTATTGAAAATGGGGAATTTATCTTTGAGGATGGAAATTTTTCTTAAGTACTGATCATCAAGCTTTAACAGTGCTTCTTTCTTCAAAAGGTGCAGATTGTGCTGGAATGAGAATTGCACATTGGGGAGCACAACCCTTGTGCTTTAATTATGAGGTAATTTACCGTTCTGGTTCTCAAAATCACACTGCTGGTTGTCTGTCTCGATTGCATTTGCCAGCTTCTGAAGATGATCTGGTTGATGCAGAACCTGAATTCGTTGCAGTTTTGTCATCTGAGATGTCTGCTGTGACTCCAGCTGAGTTTGTTGCTGCCTCTGCATCATGTCCAGAATTAATTGCATTATGTGCACAAATTGACCATGGATGGCCTTCGTCGTCAGTGGTTGTGGACAAAGATCTACGTCCCTATTTCCACGTAAGAAATGAGTTGAGAGTTCAAAACAACTATGTTTTCAGAGGATCACAGCTTCTTTTTCCTGTTTCATTAAGGCACATACTGTATTGGTGAATCTAGCCCATAATGGTCATCAAGGAATTGTCCGTACAAAACAATGTCTCCGAGAACTCCATTGGTGGCCAGGTATGGATTCTTTGGTCAATCAGATGATTAAAAACTGTCAAGTTTGTGCATCCTCCAATAAGACAGCTGCTGTTTCTTCTGCACCTCTACAACCTGGACCTTATCCCTCTGGGCCTTGGGAAAAAGTGGCTGTTGATATCGTAGGCCTATTGAAACTGCTACTTGTGACTGTCGGTATATGATAACTATGGTTGACTACAATAGTAAGTGGCCTGAAGTTGCATTTACTTCTTCAATCATAACTCAAAATGTGATGAAGTTCTGAACATCTGTTTTCAGTCAGTTTGGAAATCCTCAGTACTTGGTATCTGATAATGGATGTCTATTCCGGTCAATGGAGTTTGCTGCTTTTCTGAAAAAGAGAGGTATTAAACATACTTTTACATCAGTCTATCATCCAGCTGCAAATGGTGCCATTGAGAGATTTCATTGTGTGCTCAAGAGCTATATTCAATCTGCTATTGTGTCTGGGAAAGCATGGAATCCAACAGTAACACAGTTTCTTCAAGTTTATTGTCCTACTTCACATTCTGCAACTGGACTCTCTCCATTTGATTTGCTGAGTGGCAGAAAGATGCGGACATGTTTGAACATTCTTCCTCCTCCTGTAATTAGTGAAAGTGCTGTGAGTCAGAAAGTGTCATTGTCTCAGAAGAAAATGAAAATGTATGCAGACTCTAGATTGAAAGCTCGTACCCCTAACTTTAAACAGGGAGACTGGGTATGTGTAAGGAGTCCAATTCATGTTCCAAAGGGACACTCAAAGTTCTCAAGACCTTTGCAAATTACTCAGCAAATTGGTCCATGTACCTACCAGTTGTCTCATGGAAAAAAATGGCATGCATCTCGTCTTTTACTCTGGCACCTATACTGTAGAATGTTCCACTAAAAATCAACTTGTGGCTTTGCCCCTTCAGACTGCTTCCTCTTCTGCTGCTGGAGTGTTGCCTAAAAATGAACTGAGCTGATCTATTCAAATTTCTCCTCCTCCTGATCCTCCATCTGCTCCAGAAAGAGTTTTAGCACGTGTAAAACAACCTCCACATTGGCTGCAAGATTACGTTACTTAGGATTTAAGTAACTGGTATTAAAGTAATGCATGGTTTCATTGAGTATATTAATGATCAGTTATGCTGTATTGTTAAACTGATGATGATGTACTTTAATGTTTAATGAGACACCATTGTATTAACTATAAAAATTTGGGATTAGTGAGAAAGATATGTTTTTAGTAAAGGGGGAATGTTATGTTCTTGTATTTGAGTCACTGAATCACATGGGGGCGCTAGGGGTTACTCTGGGGTCTATAAAAGGGTAGAAGAAGAATGTGTTCAGATAACCATGTGTGTGCCACCATGTGGCTTGCTGAGCTGTTTGCTGTTTAGTTCTGAAGGTAATAAATCTTCCTGAACTTATATTCTTGACTCCTCTTGCTTGAGCAACCATTACAAATGTCAGATCCATGAATCCAGCTGAGGCAAAACATCAATGAATGAGACAATCCAAAAATACCTATCAGCACCTCTGTCACCACAAAATCTCTTCCAAATTTCTTCTTCACATAAACTGAAGCCTCTTTTTCCACTAGTATACAAACTGTATTTTTCAACCGCACCAGCATGGTCGGCCAACGGGTATCCTCTCTCATCAAATCCATTGGGAAGATCAACATAAGAACAGATTTTTTTTTTCTTTTGAAAAATGTTTTATTGACCACGTATTTCAACACATTTTCTCAGAAAATTTGAGAAACAAGCACAATAAAATCACATTTTTACTTTTTTCTTCTTTTTTTTATCTTTGGGTTTTTAAAAGAAATAAAAGACAATAATAATAATAAAATGTGCTAAAGTCCTTTTTGTGTTTGTGTATGTTCTGTAAAAACGATAAAAGTAAGTAAAAGTCAATAAATAAGAATTACTAAAACCATAAAAAAAACAATAAAACCAGAACATAAAAAAAAAGACACCACTGGGTTAAAAAGTCTTTTTCATTCAGTTCCAGAAGCTGTGAGCCTTATCAATCTGGTCCCCTACTCTCCAGAACAGGCAGGCCCACCCAATATTTATTTCGTTCAGCGGAGATCCCCCTCCTCTGGCTCGCTGTTCCCGTAGCCAGAGTGGTGAGGGTGCATCTACAGGTGGCCAAGTACGGTGTCACAGTCACTGTTTCAATAAACGTTCTGACAATCACAGTTTTCAATGTGTTGTCAGACAGTTTTTCCACTGCAAACATGGAGAACTGGTCTTTCACAGAGTCAAATCTTTGCCAAAAAATGTTTAAGAGGTAGGCAGCTTTAAAGCTTACATCAAACCCTTATTAAGGGGCAGAGTCACAATACAATTCAACTCATTGGGTATAAAATTTAGAGCTTTTTGGAATAGCTTCCTGGAGAAGTTCAAGCGGGACAACTTCAGGAGCTTTTCATTTACAGTTTTAAAGTTAAAATGCACGCTGTGGTGCCTCAGCATGCCGGCACAAGCAGCTGACATAGTGAAGGCACCAACAGCTCTCTAAAAACACACTCCAATAAAAACACCCGAAATTAATAAATACTTAAAACCTTACCTTTAAAAGACTTCACAAAACGCTCAGCCGATGTACCTCCCAAAGGTTGTGTGGTAAGCACTACGAAAAAGAGAGCCCACCTAAAAAAACCTCCAAGAGGCGATCGCTGTCGCAGCTGCGTGGCCAGACAAGAGCAGCACTGATAAGAACAGATTTTTTCTTTCGAAAAAATTTTGACATCGTTTTATCACCATTTTAACCAACACTGGCTGATAAAATTACAGAATCATAAAAAACAAAACACACATAAAATATTCAAACACACATTAAAACAAACTTAAAAACACCAATAAAAGATAAACATCACACTTTTTTTTCCTTTTTTTTTTTCACATAAAATCAAAATTCATGGAAAAAATAAAAGTGTATGTGGTGTAGAAGTCCTTGTGTGTGCATGTGTTATGTTTAAAACGTTCCGGGCAAAATGAAGGTAAAAGCGGTAAAAAGTCCAACTGTTCCTGTAAAAGCCAATTAAAAGGATAAGACGGGTAAAAGGCAATTGGAATAAAACGTTCAAAAAATAAAAACATTTCTTTGTCCAGGATCAAGGGAAAGTCCATTCACTCCTGCTCTCCAGACCATTCACAGTCCCTGAGTTTCAGGGGCATAGCGGAAATCCCCCTCATCCGGCCCGCTGGCCAAGTGCGGTGGCGGCCGGGACCTCCCCTGTGTGATTCCGGCCCCCCGGTCTTGGTGTTGACGCCCGGTACCCCTGTAGCGTAGATGTATTCGTGACGCCCTTCCCCACCAGCAGGTTCCTGGTGGCCCAGATGGCATCCTTAATGGTGCTCAGGGTGAGCCAGAGCGATCTGAAATCAGCATTAGACATGTTTTTCACGCCCTGGCCCACCCCATGGATGGCGAGGTGGTTGTCCATCTGGACCCCACCCACTGGCAGGTACTGATGATATAGGGGGCCGGTTGCACAGGTCCCGCGCAGCGCCGCACTCCCAGAGGAGATGCCACACGGTTTCCGGGCATAAGCACCCAGGCCGTGGGCAGATGGAGTTTTTGGCCATGCCTCTGGAGTGCATGACTGCCCTGACCGGGAGGATCTCGTGTGCCACCATCCACGCCAGGTCCTTGTGCCTGTTCTGGAGAGCTGGGTGGGCTGCGTTCCTCCAAACTTGTTGGGCCTCACTTAATGTGAGGCCCGGGACTCGACTCACCGTCTCTTGATCCTGCACAAGAGAAATGAGAGCCTTATGGTTAGTTAAAATGGTGACATCGTCGGTTTCTAAAACATGCTTTTTTAAAAAATTCTTTATAAAATCAGATTCTTTTGGTCAATTAAAAGACACTGGGTTTTTTTAGTCCACTGATAAAACTTTCAATGTTCTTAGGTAAGACCCCATCCAGAATCGAGTCATGGCAGCCGTCTTGTTTTCCCTGGATGGGCTCACCGCATAGCTGATGTGTAGGGCGGTGAAGCGGCTGCCTAAAAACAGGTGGGGATCTGGGAGGCCTTTTCCTCCATTTTCAGGTTTTTTTTCAGTTTGTTTCTCCTTAGGTGCTCCCACTTGGATTCCCACAGGAAATAAAACACCGCCCTTTCCAGCTTCCTGATAAAATCTCTTGGTGGACTAAAAACAAAGGAAACAAGTCGAATCAAAGGTAAGATTACTGATTTAAAAATGTAAATTTTCCCCTCCATTGTCAATTTTCTTAATCCCCAGAATCCCAATCTTTGATTTACTTTGGTTAAAATATCCACCCAATTTTGCCCTCCTCCACCCTCTTTATCAAATTTAACCCCTAAAATTTTTAAATCCTTTTCATTAAAAGTCAGATCCAGTCCCCCTGTGCCGACGTTACCCCACGGCCCGAAGAGCTGGGCCTCTGACTTTTTCCGGTTTAATCTCACGCCCGAGGCCCGACCGTAAAACTCGGTCAAATCCATGGCTCTTCGGGCCGAAGAAAGATCGTTTGTTAAAAGGGTAACATCGTCCATATATAAAACACAAACTGTAAGACCCCCTGGAATTTTACAACCTGTAATCCATTTATCCCTTCTCAAGATCTGTGCCAGTGGCTCAATACAAGCCACATACAAGAGCGGAGATAACGGACACCCTTGTCGGACACTGCTGCAGATATTCACTGCTTTTGTTAAATGCCCAACGATAATTTAGCTGACCAGGTCATTGTACAGCAGTCCCACCCATGCTAGAAACCTTCCCAGGAACTACATTTTTTCCAGTACTTGTAGCAAGTACTGGTGCGAGACTCTGTCAAACGCTTTTTCAAAATCTAAATTTACAACAGCTAAATGAATGTTTCTGTCTCTCGCATAACAGATGGTGTCACGAATCAGCAGAAGGCTGTCCGTGATCTTCCTCCCGGGCACAGCGCAAGCTTGATCCGGGTGGATTACATCTTCTAAAACTGCAGACTTGCGTGTCGCTAAAACTTTTGTAAAAAATGTATAATCTGTGTTTAAAAGAGTAATTAGTCGCCAGTTTTTCAAATTTGTTTTATCGTCCTTTTTAAAAAGTAGAGAAACTATTCCTAACCTAAAATCAGCAGGTAGTTTATTAAAAGTCTCAAATTCATTAAAAACAGTCAGTAAAACCCCAGCTAAAATATCCCAAAAACATTGATAAAACTCCAGGGGAAGACCATCCATTCCTGGGGGGTATTCCAGAAAGCAGGTTATGTGACATACCCGGGTAAGTTTGAGAGTAAGTAAGTGGATAACCTCAGATTTGGTTCCAAAATCGGAGGGTAACGTCTGGGGTATGGTAAGTAGTCATAGCAACTTACTCGCTGAAGATAACCTGCTCTGTAGCAGGTTATGTTCCAGAGTTAGTCTGTTTCAGAGAGTTTACTGAGCATTGCGGGCTCTTTTGATGAAAATTTTGATGGACGTAGAAGCACAGATGTACAGTTTTATTCATCGTGAGAGAGTTATAAGTGCATAGTTCTTTTCATAACCAAATAAATATTTGAATGAGCGTTGTCGTTTTTCAAAAGAATCATTAATGTATTTAACAAACCTTTTCAAATCAAACGTGACAAATCGATACGCAGATCTGCTTACCATGGTTAACATACCGCTCAGTGCAGCTCTTTGTTTTTTGCGTCAGGGTATTTTACTGTACAATGTGGTAATAGCGTGTCCATCTGTACAGTATGCCTGGCACTGAACTATTTTATACACTTTTGTACAGTTCATCGGCCATAAACTACTGAGTATCATTACTCAAACTAGCCCCTAAAGTACATCGGTGCTCACAGCAGAGTGAGTTCGAATCTCACATAGAGATTTTATTTTCTCTTCCTTTCTCTCTCTGCACCCCTCACATTTTTTTCTGTAGCCTATATATAATATTATAAGAAGTGGCAGCTTTGTCTTTTATTCATTTCACTCCCCTCTGAAGACTATCTTGGAGACGGTGAGGAGGGAGGAAGCTGTGTCTTCCTCCTCCTTTTCTGAACTCACGTCTGATTCTACAGCTTCCTCTCTCCTAACTTCGACTGATTGTGACTCCGCCCCCTTGGCCGCCCCGCCTCCTCCTTGGCCAGTCCCTGAAGATGGCTGGAAACTTTCGTTTCCCTCCAAAACTTCAGGGACCGCCTCCACCCTTTGTTCTCCAGCCACCACGTTTTGCGGGGCAGCCATTTTGTTGCCTTTCAATCTGTTGACAAAATGTTTATGACAATCTCTGAAGAGATGGTTGGTTTCTCCACAGAGATTGCACCGCCTGCCATTGGTACACTGCTCAAAGCTGTGCCCAATTTCTCTACACTTCCCACAAATTAGCCCTTGGCATGCTTCAGCGAGATGCCCAATTTTACCACAATTCCTACACAATTTAGGCATTTCCTAATAGTGGATGTAGCCTCTGTTCTGGAAGCCCTCGGCTTCTTCCCATTGTTTAATGGGAATTCGCCAAGAGCAGTTCCAGATGCTGTCTTCATCTAAAACCTTGACTGGGTGGCCACGAACAGTGCAAAATCTGCCCAGCCACACGCAAATCATACCTGCCAACATTTGGTTCGTAAATTCCGGGAGAACCCCCCCCGGGGGTCAATTTGCATATTACTGACGTCATCGCGTTCTACCATTTCTGTTTGTTTAATAGCCTATGGTAAATAAATGGGGTATTTTATATTCGCACTATGCTTTATGTAAGCTTGTCAATTTAACTAAATTTATTGCTGTTTGAATACAGTATATCATTAAAAATGAGTAGGGAATTTGCAGTAATCTCTCAGACGTAATATACTCAGACAAGTTCTGAAACTCACACTTAAAACATCTCTGATGTGCAACAAGAATAAACAGTCAAATTAAATTGTTAAAATAAAGGAGAAGCAGATCGGGTTGACTGTACAAGGGAAATACCTTCAAACTGCCACCTGTTATAAATCATTTGCCGTCGGTACGCTGAGAGGTGCTCTGCTCTCAGGCTGCAGGGGAGGCTCGTTGAGAAGAGTAGGGACGGTACAGTAATGGACAAACGAGTCTATAAAAATCGCCAGTAACACACAAAAAAGTCGCTAGATTTGTCGCTAGTCGCTTTTTTTGAAAATTTGTCACTGGCGCAAACTGAAGAGCGGGGAGCGGGAGGAGTGAGAGGTTTGAGGAGATGGGGGCGCGCGAACTGTTACAACTGTAGCGCACGACCGGAAGAGCACAAGCGCCAAGTTTCAGCCCGGACTGTACCAAAATGCTGAGGAGCGGGGGGCGGGGGAATTCCGGGAGTTTACCGGGAGACAGAACAATATGGGAGGCAGGTCTGAAATACGGGAGACTCCCGGGAAAAATGGGAGTGTTGGCAGGTATGACGCAAATATCATCTCCAGTCACTGTTTCATTGAACATTCTGACAATCACTGTTTTAAGAGTGTTGTCAGAAAGCTTTTCCACAGTGAAGATGCAAAACTGGGCTTTTACCGATTCAAACTTTTGCCAGAAAGAATTTAGCAGGGAAGCACCCTTGAAACTTACATCAAAGCCCTTGTTCAGGGGCAGAGTCACAATGCAGTTCAAATCCTCAGGTTTAAAATTTAGAGCTTTTTGGATAAGCTTTCCAATCTGGACATAAAGCTGGACATAAAGCAGAGAAAGCTAAAAACGAGCAGCCGACATGATGGAGGCACCAACAGCTCTCTAAAACAAACTATAAATTTAAAACCATTAAATATTTAAAAAGACCTTACCTTAAAAGACTTCACAGGAAAAGCGCAGTCGATGTACCTCTTAAAGGTTGTGGTAGACACTACAAAAGCGCCTACCGGGTATAACCTCCAAGAGGCGATCGCAGTCACAGCCGCGTGGCCAGATAAGGATAGTACTGCTCTCAACTTCACACTCGTAAAACCGTTTAATCATCCCTTGCAGAAACACCACCCTCTCCTTCCCACCCTTTGTACTCATTTCCCCCCTCGTCCAAGTTTAGCCTTCGCCCTTCCCCACGACCGGCAAAATACACCCACCCTTTCTTTCATCCCCTCCCACCAATCAGCTTGCGAACTATATAACCCCTTTATGTTCCTCCACCCCTGCAATAAACTTTGCATTGCTAAAATAAATTTTGGATCTTTTAAAACTGAAACATTTAATCGCCATACCCCTCTTCCTCTTTCAACACCCCCCACCTCCACCCAAACCCCAATCAAGCAATGGTCAGTGCACCACATGGGCTGTTGCATATATTTTCCCACCCTATTTCTACTAGACACAAACATGTAATCTAATCTTGAGGCACCTGACCTGCTGATTCTCCATGTAAAGATCGGCTTTTCTCCACCCGCTGCTCTCTATGTGTCGAACAAGGAAAAATCCTTGACTAAATGAACTAACTCCATTCCCGACATCTTGTCAAGTAATACATTAAAATCACCCCCCATAATCACCACACGATTAGTAAACATAACAGACTTTAAATTTCCCAAAAAACCCACCCGTTCTTCTAATTTACTTGGGGCATATACATTAATTAAACGGAAATTGACGCCTCTCCATCTGACGTCAGCCACCAAAACTCTCCCAGGAACAATCACATTGTGGGATTGGATTTCAAACTCATTAGAAAAAAACTAAATTCCCACCCCATCCGCCTTGACATTGCCCACTCCTCACAAAGAGGGGCCTTTATCCCAGTCCTTTGAAAACAAAATTATGTCCCTAGGGTCTTGTAAGTGGCACTCCTGCAAAAATACAACATTATAAGGTAAGTCTTTTAGGGAAAAGAATATAACTGACCTTCTACTAGCCATTCTGAGCCCCCTTACATTTAGGGTTGCTATTTTAATAACCCCCATATCCTTTGGAAGAAACTTTTTTTCCCCAGTGCAAACAAATCAAACACCCACTCAAAGAACTTTTTATCATCGATCTTTTTTCCCCGGACTCCCACACCCCCCTTTATTTTTCTTCACCACCTCTGTCCAATTATCGGACTCAGTAAAGACGCTTCCCGCTCCTTCTCCCTCATCCATAGAGTCTCCCAAAGCTGCCCCGGCACATTCTTCTTTTGCTTCTTTGTTTTCCTCTGTGCTGCAAACCATTCCTTCTGTTTCAGTATCGGGGCTATGGTCCGGCTCACTTCTTCTTGATGCTTTCTTTCTGTCTTGTTCCCCACTCTCTCTCCACGGCCTCCTACGGTTTAGTACGGACCCTACTGTTGACTCCATATGATTGGAAATCCCCCTCTCCTTCTGACGAGGAGTTGGCTCAGTCACGGTACTTAACTCCACTTGCATCTCCACTCTCTCCAGACCCTCCGTCAGCATGTGTGTTAAGTCCAGATCCGTCCAGGCTAAAGATGTACTGACATTTCCTTCTGCACCCTTCTCCTCCACCTCTCTGAAACCCGGTTTGGCACTGCTCTCGTTAGCTAACTCTCCCGTCCTGGATTTAATGGCCCCGTCTCCACTGATTGGGAGACCCTCTATTATTGCTTCTAGTTCTGCTTGTATGTCATCTCCTCCTTTAACTGCGGTTGCATAGGATCTCTTTCTTGAAGGACACTCTCTGTATAAATGATCAAAATTACCGCACAAGTCACACTGTTTAGGAGCTGAACACTCTGTAATTTTATGGCCTTCTTTTCCACACAGCCGGCATCGTAGCCCCTCACATTCGGTCTTGATATGGCCCTCCCCACCACACTTTTTGCAATATGTTGGCTGCCCAGGATAATACAAAAAACCCCTGTTGGGGCCAATGGCGAATGACCCGGGAATGTGGCTCGGTTTTTGCAGCCCGCTGGGATCTACATTGAGCTTCATAAAAAAACGCCTCTTTCCAGTCCAAATCCCAAACCTGTCCCTTATCTTCTCTCCACCTTTCACAGCTTCACAATATCTTTTTAAAAATATTACAATTTCCCCATCCTCCACGAAAGGGTTGTACATGTGTATTGTCAGTGGTATATATTACTGAGCAAACAAAGGCTGTAGTTGCAGACCTTGCAAGAGTATGTGATCACATTTCTCCCATGCGTCAAAAAAACCAGCACACTCAGTCAAATTAAAAAAGGACAGATCCATAAATCCAACTGCTGTTAAATCTTGCAGGCAAAATACCTTTTCCGTTGATACTTTGAAGAGCCCTTTCAGTAAATCCATGACCACAAACTCCCGTCGAAACTTTCCGCTTACTGCTTGACTAGCATTCGCTTTCACTTGAACTCTCACCGAATTCCTCAACCGCACCAAAGTGGCCGGCAACGAAGATCCTTCTCCCTCCATCATAGCCAGCTTGCAACCATAAGGGTGAGCGGCAATGACGCGAAACGCGAAGTATTCCGGTAAGAACAGATTTTCTTTCGAAAAATTTTATTGACATTTTTCAACATTTTTACAGAACATATAAAAAATCAAGCACAATAAAATTAAATTTTGTTTTTTTTAAAAGACAAAAGACAATAAAAGAAAGTTTGTGTGTTTGTTTTCCACTAGTATACAAACTGTATTTTTCAACCGCACCAGCATGGTCGACCAACGGGTATCCTCTCTCATCAAATCCATTGGGAAGATCAACATAAGAACAGATTTTTTTTTCTTTTGAAAAATGTTTTATTGACCACGTATTTCAACACATTTTCTCAGAAAATTTGAGAAACAAGCACAATAAAATCACATTTTTACTTTTTTCTTCTTTTTTTTATCTTTGGGTTTTTAAAAGAAATAAAAGACAATAATAATAATAAAATGTGCAAAAGTCCTTTTGTGGATATATATGTTCTGTAAAAGTGATAAAAGGAAATAAAAGTCAATAAATAAACATCACTAAAACCATAAAAACAATAAAACCAGACAATAAAAGACACCACTGGGTTAAAAAGTCTTTTTCATTCAGTCCCAGGAGCTTTGAGCCTTATCAACATGGCCCCCTTCTCTCCAGAACAGGCAGGCTCACAGTGTTTTTTTTTTTTTTTTTTGCTCAGCGGAGGTCCCCCTCCTCCGGCCCGCTGTTCCCGTAGCCAGAGTGGTGAGGGTGCATCTACGGGCAGCCAAGTACGGTGGTGGCCGGGACCTTCTGCATGTGACCCCGGCCCCCACATCCGAATAACGATGCCCGGCGCCCCTGCAGCATGGATATCACCATCCGCTCGCGGGCTTGGAGGGGCACCGTAACGCGTTTCCCCACCAGCAGGTTTCTGGTGGTCCAGGAAACATCCTGTACAGCTGTCAGGGTGGGCCAGAGCGAGGTGAAATCCTTAGGTGTTACTCCCCTCGAGCTCCAGCCCACCCCAAGGATGGCGAGCTTGTAATCCATCTGGACCCCACCTGCTGGCAGGCACGGGTAAGCCAGGGGACTAGTCGCAGCCCACAGCTCCCGCGCAGCGCCGCACTCCCAGAGCAGATGTCGTACTGTTTCCGGGGCATCACACCCCGGCCTTGGACACTTTGGATTTGTGGCCATGCCTCTGGAGTGCATAACTGCCCTGACTGGGAGGACCTCATGAGCGACCATCCACACCAAATCTTTGTGCCTGTTCTGGAGAGCCGGATGGGCTGCGTTCCTTCACACTTCTGTGGCCTCTTCAAGCGAGAGGCCTGGAACTCGGCTCACTGGCTCCCGGTCCTGAACAAGAGAGACCAAAGATTTATGGTTAGTTAAAACAGTGGCATCTTCCTGTTCTAAAAAATGTTTCTTTAAAAATTTCTAAATAAAAGCATATTCTTTGGGTAGGTTAAAAGCCACTGGACACTTCAGATCTGCGGGTATGATCTTTAGATGGCGCAGGTATGACCCCATCCAGAATCGCACCATTGCTGCAGTCTTGTTTTCTCTGGATGGGGTCACCGCATATTTGAAGTGCAGGGCGGTAAAACGGCTTGCTAAAAACAGGTGGGGGTCGGGGAGGCCTTTTCCACCATTTTCTTTCCTCTTCTTAAAGACCTCCCTTTTCACTCTATCCCATTTGGATCCCCACACGAAGTAGAAAACCGCCCTCTCCAGGTTTAAAAGGAAGAATCTAGGAGGACTAAAACAGAACATGTCAGTAAAAGCAGGGGTAAAACAACAGCTTTAAAAATTAAAACTTTTCCCTCTAGCGTCAATTGTCGTAACCCCCAAAAACCTAATCTACTCCTAACTTTTCCTAACAAGTCAATCCAGTTCCCCCGTCCTCCACCCTCTTTATCAAATGTAACGCCTAAAATTTTAAGATCCCCTTTTTTAAAAACAAAATCCAGTCCACCTGTGTCCACCTCCCCCCACGGCCCAAAGAGCTGGGCCTCGGACTTATTTCGGTTTAGTCTGGCGCCCGAGGCCTGACCATACCATTCTGTCAAGTCCATAGCTCTTCGGGCCGATGGGAGGTCGGTCATTAAAAGTGTTATATCATCCATGTATAGGACACAGGTGGCTGTTAACCCCCCCGTGCCAGGCACGTTAAAACCTTTAATCCATTTGTCCCTTCTTAAGATCTGTGCCAGTGGCTCAATACAAGCCACATACAATAGCGGGGATAAAGGACACCCTTGACGGACGCCGCTGTGAATATTAACAGCTTTAGTTAAATGCCCATTTACCATAATCTTGCTATTCAGGTCTTTATATAGCAGTCCCACCCACTCTGTGAACCTCCCTGGAAAGCCCATTTTCTCCAGAACCTTAAAAAGGAACTGGTGCGAGATTCGGTCGAATGCTTTTTCAAAATCTAAATTTAGGACTACTAGACGATTATTTCTGTCTCTCGCATAACAGATGGCATCTCTGATCAATACCAGGTTGTCCGTGATCTTCCCCCCGGGCACAGCACAAGCTTGATCCGGGTGGATTACGTCCTCTAAAACCATTGACATTCGTGTTGCTAAAATTTTGGTAAAAAGCCTACAATCAAAATTTAAAAGCGTGATCGATCTCCAATTTTTTAGGTCAGTCTTATCGTCTTTTTTATGTAAAAGTGAAACTCTCCCTGTTCTAAAACTATCTGGCAGTCGGTTAGAAGTTTCAAATTCTTTAAAAACAGTTAAAAGCTCCTGAGATAAAATGTCCCAAAAGGTGACATAAAATTCTAGTGGAAGTCCATCCATTCCTGGGGACTTCCCATTTTTAAAACTTTTAAGAGCTTTAAAAATTTCTAGAATTGTAAAATCATGGGCTAAAAAACTGTTTTCGCTTATAACTTTTTTTTCTAAAAAATTTAAAACTTCTATTTGAATATTGTCATCTGTTTGTTTTTCTTTGTACAATTCTTCATAAAAATCACCAACCCCATTTAAAATTTCTTCAGTTGTATGCATTTCCCTCCCATTTATTTTAAACTGTTAATTGTCCTTCCCCTTGTGATTATTTTTTTTAAAAAATATCTTGTGCACTTTTCCCCTTCTTCAATATTTTGTTCCTTCTTAAAATAAAACCTTTACTTTGAGTTTCACTTAAAACTAACATTTCATTTTTTACCTCTTTTATTTCATCGTTAAAATCCAGACCTTCGTTTAAAAGATTAAAATAACGTTGCAGTCTTTTTTGCAACCCCATCATATGTCTTTTTTCCCTATCTTTCTTTTTCTTCCCTATCTGTCTAAAATATCGTCTCGTCCAGTCTTTTACCTCCTCCCACCATTGTGCTCGTGAATCATACAAGTCTTGGAGGGTCTGCCATTGCCTGAACTGCTCTCTGTAATCTCTGACTACCTTCTCATCTTTTAGCATAGAGCAGTTCAGCTTCCACAGCCCTCCACCTACCGTCACACCTGTGGGGAGTGAAAGGGTGCAAGACAGCATTGTGTGGTCAGTGAAAAGAGGGGGGTTAATCTTGCATCAGTTAGCAGGCAGTCTCGTATAAAATATATTGTCGATTCGAGAGGCTCTGGTACAATCACCACTGTACCAAGTGAAGCCCTCCTCTCTCTGATGCGTTGCTGTAAAATAGACGACTTATTTAAAATCCCTAACCATACCCTGCAATAAAAAGGATGTTTTGTCCAATTTAAAACCCTCCGCTCTTCTTCTGTCTTTATTTGTTAAAATACAATTAAAATCCCCTGCTAAAATCAGTGGTGCCCTACCTAATATGTGGGGTTGCAGGTCCAATAAAAGCTCATGTCTCTCGTGTTTGTCCGTAAAACCATATACATTAATAACCTTAAAAACCTTATCTAAAAAAGTCAGATTAGCTAAAAGTGCCCGTTCGTCTCTTAAAACTGTGCTGCCCTCCTCCAAGATGTTGGGGTTATTTATTAAAATAGTGACCCCATCATTTTTATTAAAATTTGATCCACTCCATAGGGAGGGTCCGGGGGTCCAAAGCTCTTCCCATCTTTGATAATTATTTAAAAAGGGCAGAGAACACTCTTGCAATAAAAACATGTCTGACTTAAAAGTTTTTAAAATCAATAAATGCTCTGTGCTCTTGTGATGGACCTCACACTTCTAACATTAATGGTTGAGATTGTGAGGGCCATGAGCAGTATATCTCAGATGTCTCAGGCCCTGGAAACCCCCGGCATCTTCCCATTGTTTGATGGGAATCCGCCAGGAGCAATTCCAGATGCCATCCTCATCTAGCACCTTAACAGGCTGTCCACGAACAGTGCAAAATGGCTATACACAAATGTCTTTACCAGTCACAGTTTTATTAAACATTCTGACAATCACAGTTTTCAATGTGTTGTCGGACAGTTTTTCCACTGCAAACATGGAAAACTGGTCTTTCACAGAGTCAAACCTTTGCCAAAAAACGTTCAGAAGTGAGGCAGCTTTAAAGCTAACATCAAAACCCTTGTTAAGGGGCAGAGTTACTATACAGTTCAGTTTATCTGGTCTAAAATATAAGGCTTTTTGAATTAGCTTCCTGGAGAAGTCCAAGCGGGACAACTCCAGGAGCTTTCCATTCAAAGTTTTAAAGTTAAAACGCACACTGTGGTGCCTCCGCATGCCGGCACGAGCAGCCGACATGGTGGAGGCACCAACAGCTCTCTAAAAACACACTTAAATAAAAACAGCCAAATTAATAAATAACTAAAACCTTACCTTAAAAGACTTCACAAAAAGCTCAGCCGGTGTACCTCCCAAAGGTTGTGTGGTAAGCCCTATGAAAAAGAGAGCCCACCAAAAAACCTCCACGAGGCGATCGCTGTCGCAGCCGCGTGGCCAGACAAGTACAGTACTGATAAGAACAGATTTTTTCTTTCGAAAATTTTTATTGACAACATTTATAAGAAAGGCATTTTCTTACATAAAAAAAACATGTTTTTTGTGTGATTGTGCACATCAGTGTTTTTGTAATAAATAGGGGTAAAACAAAAACATAACATTTTAAACAGTAAGACATCTGTACAATAAATAGTTAGAACATGACATTAAAATGAGTAAATAAATAAATAGATAAAATAAAATAAGAAACATAAAACCATATTAGCAACCGATCACAATAAATAGTTATAACAGGTCATAACATTCAGCTTGTTTCTCAGGGCACTCCATACAGCATACATTAAAAGGACCATACAAACCAGGCAAAAATTTAAAAGACCATCACAGTGTCTAAACTCTCCCCACACATGAAGCGAGAGGGAGGAGCAGTGTCCCCCCGGCCCCAAACCCCGAAGGAACACCCGGACCTATGGCCTCAGAGGAGATCCTCTTTAACCACGGCGCCGCTGCTCCTTTCGATTATCGATATCGTTTTCCGGAGCATCTACGGGCAGCCCAGACTCGTGGCTGCAGGGACCTCTTCTCGTGAAGCTCTGACCCCCACGTCCGAATGGCAACATGTGGTGTATTCCTGCAGCCTGTGCTGTGCAAGTTGTTTTTGTGCTTCCCTACCAGTAGGTTTCTGGAGGTCCATAAGGCGTCTTTTAAGCAGTTTATGGTGAGCCATTGGTTTATTTCTTCTTTTTCCTTTTTTTTTGTTGTTTTTTTCCGGCCCAACAGCATCCAGTAATCTTGGACCCCCCCTACCGGCAGGTACGGGAATTGCTGGGGGCCAGCTGTCGCCCACAGGTCCCCTGCAGCGCTGCACTCCCAGAGCACGTGCCTCACCGTCTCAGGCGCGCCACACCCTGGCAGCGGGCACGTCGACGACCTCCCCATGCCCCGGGAGTGCATCACGGCCCTGACCGGGAGGATCTCATGAGCCACCATCCAAGCCAGGTCCTGGTGCTTGTTCTGGAGGGCCGGGTGGGATACTCTCCTCCAGACCGTTTGAGCCTCCTCTTTTGTGAGCCCCCCTATTGGGCTCACTTGCTCTCGCTCCTGTATCAGAAAGAGAAGACAACGGTGATTAGTTAACGTTCTAATTTCCTTATCTTCTAAAACAAACTTCTTTAAAAACTTTTTAATAAAATCATAGGCAGGTGGAAGTTTAAAAGAAACTGGCAATGTATGGTCTGCGGGTAAAATTTTCAGGGCTCTTAAATAAGAGCCCATCCAAAACCGACTCATTGAGTCTGTTTTGTGGTTTTCCCTTGTGTTTGTGGCATATTTTAGGTGTAGTGCTGTATAGTACGCCCCTAGGAACAAGCTGAAGTCTGGAACCCCTTTTCCTCCATTTTCTTTGGCTTTTTTCATCGCGTCTCGTCTCAGCCTTTCCCATTTCCCATTCCACACGAACCTGAAGATTTCTCGGTCTATCCTGAGGAGGAGCCACCTAGGTGGGTAAAAAACAGAACACAACATTAAAAACAAAGGTAAAATCACAGCTTATATTATTAAAACCTTCCCTTCTATTGTTAGTTGTCTTAGGCCCCAGTACCCTAGTTTTTGTTTTGTTTTGTCTATTAGGCTGGGCCAATTTTCACTACCTCCTCCTTCACTATCAAATTTGATGCCTAAAATGTTAAAATCCTTCTTGTTAAAATCAATGTCCAATCCATTTGTCTCTTGTGGTTTCCATGGGCCGTACAGTTTAGCCCGGGTCTTATCCCTATTAAATCTGGCCCCTGATGCCCTCCCACACCAATCTGTAAGGTCCATGGTCCTCTGCACGGATAAAACATCTGTGCATAAAAGGTTAAAATCATCCATATATAAAACCGTCCCCTAGTCCCTGGTAAAATCAGCCCTTTAATCCATTGGTCCCTTCTCAAGACCTGTGTGGGGACTCGATGCAGACACCAATAACTGAGTCGACACCTGTGATCAGAATCACCTTGATCGAGAGCCGGTTTTGGTCTCTGACCAAAGTCAGAAGGTCAGGCCACATTTTTGCAGTAGAGCAGGAAGCGGATGCCTTGAGGCTATCGGACTCGTGAAGTGTCATCGGACCCACAATCCTGACCAAGTTAACTCAAGACGAACGGGTAACTGGTCACGAGAACAATATTTTTAACAAAGAGCTTGTGTTTGACCTCAGGAAATGGGGTTTTCCAGCCCCCATGCAAGACAGAGAAGTGACTGACTTTGCTCCAAAACAGAGAATCAAAATCCTCTCTGAAATTTAAAACTATCATCAAACATTAAAGTTCATCAGATCATCCTCAAAACGATGATAGCGGACTTTTAATGAAATGTAATGTTATTGCTCTTGTATAACACCTGAATCCTGTATATGTTAAGAATGCATTAATCATGGATAATCCATTATGCTTTGAGTTATTACAAACGTACCATTATGTGTATGTTATTTGAGATGAATGAGTGAAATCCTTTCCCTTTCTTTCATTCCTTTTTAATTATAGATATGTAAAATGTATCGTCTTCATATTATAAATGTATGCTTAATGCTATTTGTCTGAGCACCATGGCTCATGTGAGTAAGTCACGCCAAGTGCATGGGACTGCCACGCAGATCCACGGACAATGCCTCATTTATCCAGCTCTATAGGGGCCGGAAACATTGGTGATAAAACCCATCTCCCCAACCATTCTTTAGGCAAAAGAACGGCGAAAGGCAGCGAAGCAGCAGCAGCTGTTGAGAAGTGGAGATGCTCCACTTCCAACTCTTCTCCGGGTCCAGTCCAGCTGGACTTGGACATTAAGATGGGTTGAGACCAGCCTCAAACTTCCCCATCTCTCGTTTACTCTTCTTTCTTTTCTTTCCGTCGGGAGTCTAGTTAAGTTGCGTCGCGAAACCCGTCAGCACGACAACAGTTTGGCCGACTCCAACTTAAACTACTGGACTTCACTTCACTTCAGCCTCAGAGACGTCACTTCAACGACCAAACCAAACACCAGCGAACTCAAATGGGAATTTAGCTCCACAGAAGGACTTCCCCACATCACTAAGTAACGCAAGTACATCTCCAGATCCATTGCTGAACTGGTGTATGATCTGCTAATCATGTTACATGATAAGATAACCCTGTCTAAGACACAGTAAAGGTTGAATTGATTATTTGGTTCGCTTGGTTAGGTTTTACATCTTGAAGTTTTACATCACATCTCTCCTAAACTCTTCTTTCCTTCTATTCCTTGTCTGCAACCAGTATGAATGTGTGTGTGTGTGTGTGTGTGTGTTTTGTTAGTTTTGTTTGTAGTCAATAAAGTCTCTTTTGTATTGAAAGGAAAGTGACCTGTGTATACTTTTAAGCTAATGCCTTATACCTTGATCTTGGTACCCTGCTTAAATATTAAAGTGTTTTACTTTAGTTCGAAAAGTAATATTCATTTTTTGAGTCAACAGCCCTGTCTGTTCAAACGAGCGCTGGACGAGTCGTTTGTTCAGTTCAAGAGAGTCGATTCTTTTGGAGCCGCTTTAAGTTTTGTTAAATTCCCTTTGAGCTAATTTAAAGTTAACGCACTACATAATTGTGTATTACGTGTGCGAGGCCCTACACCTGTGCTAAAGGTTCAATACCTGCCACATACAGGAGGGGAGATAATGGACACCCCTGACGGACACCACTGCGTATATTTATCGCTTTTGAAAGATTCCCATTTACTAGGATTTAGCTGATTATATCTTTATACAGCATTCCCACCCATGCTAGGAATCTCCCTGGAAACCGCATTTTCTCCAATACCTGAAACAAGTATTGGTGCGAGACTCGGTCAAATGCTTTTTCAAAATCTAAATTTAACACTATTAGCCGGATGTTTCTGTCTCTCGCAAAACAAATGGTGTCTCTTATCAGTATGAGGCTGTCCGTGATCTTCCTCCCAGGGACTGCACAGGCTTGATCCGGGTGGATTAGGTCCGGTAAAACCACTGACATACGTGACATTAAAAGCTTGCTAAAAAATTTGCAATCAAAATTTAAAAGGGTAATGGGGCGCCAATTTTTTAAATCTGTTTTGTCTCCTTTTTTGGGAGTTTTTCCAGGTTTAAAAAATCATTAAAGGTGTCCAATAGATCTTGTTTTAAAATATCCCAGAAAGTCTGATAAGAACAGATTTTCTTTTGAAAAATTTTTTATTGACATCATTTTCTCCCATCATTTTTCCAAACATCACTTTGTTTAAAATAAACACTTTGACATTATTTAAAACACAATTTTCCATATCTTCATTTCACATCAAACCATTTATCACAGTATATATTTTAAAACCCTTATTAAACAACACGATAAAAACAACATAATTCACTTATAAATAAATAAATACATAAATAAATAAACAACTAAAACTACGAACATACATAGTTGAGAATAAAAGAATAAGTTTTTCTTCTTTATATATTTACATTTAGTTTTTTTTGTTGTTGTGTGTTGTTTCTGTTCATTTGTGTAAGAAGTTTCTGTGTGTATTGCGAGAGTCCATGTTTGTGTTTGTGTAAAAGATTCATGATGAAAATGAAAATAAATGATGAAATAAAATTCAAGATGTTAGTTAAAAGTGTTGAAGTCCGAAAACCCCGGCTAAAAGAACTAAAAGCAAAATGATAAAATCCAAGCCAGGAAAATAAAACCTGTCCCTTGTGCAGGATCGAGAGTGAGTCCTATCAAGAGGGTCTAATCACTCCAGCTCTCCAAGACAGTCACGGACCCAGCATTTTAGGGCACAGTGGAGAGCCTCCTCCTCCGGCCCGCTGGCCCGCTGTTCCCGTAGCCAGAGTGGTGAGGGTGCATCTACGGGCGACCAGGTACGGTGACGGCCGGGACCTCCTTAGTGTTACTCCGGCCCCCTTGTTCGGTTGACAGAGCCCGGTACCCCTGTATCCTGGCTGCTGCCATCTGTTTACATTGCTGAAGGGGTACCGTGACTCGCTTACCCACCAGCAGGTTTCTGGTGGTCCAGATAACGTCCTTGATGATGCTTAGGGTGAGCCAGAGCGCGGTGAACTCCAGTGTGGTCACGCCTTTCATGCCCCGGCCCACCCCAATGATGGCGAGATGGTATTCTATCTGGACCCCCCCTGCCGGAAGGCATGGTTGGTATAGGGGGCCGGTTGCTGTCCACAGGTCCCGCACAGCATCGCACTCCCAGAGCAGGTGCCGCACGGTTTCTAGTCATGCGCACCCAGGCCGTGGGCAGATGGAATTGTTGGCCATGCCTCTGGAGTGCATAACCGCCCTACCCGGGAGGATCTCATGTGCCACCATCCATGCCAGATCCTTGTGCCTGTTCTGGAGAGCTGGGCGATAAGATAAGAACAGATTTTTTCTTTCGAAAAAATTTATTGACATCGTTGTTCATCATTACTTCTTCACACATCACAATAATTTAAAGTACACATTTCCATTGTTTAAAACACATTTTTCACATCAAAGCGTTCATCACCATATATTTTTTTATATATTAAAATCCTAAAAGGTAAACTCAATAAAAGAAAAACAACATAATTCACTCATTAAGAATAAATAAATACATAATAAACATATAAATAAATAAATAAAAACCGCAAGGATACATAGTTAAGAATAAAAAGTGTTTGTTTTATGTATTTACATTTTTGTCTTTTGTTGTTGTATGTTGTTTCTGTTGAGAGTTCATTTGTGTAAAGGCTTTGTGTGTATGGCAAGAGTCCATGTTTGTGTTAAAAGTCCATGTGTGTTTGTGTTAAAAAGTCTGTAATTAAATGAGAGCAAATGATGAAATAAAATCCAAGATGTTCAATAAAAAAAAGGAATTAAAAGCCCAAATCCAAGGCTAAAAATGATAAAAGCAAAAAATAAAACAAACATAAAATAAACTTAAAAACCCAAGCAGGAAATAAAACTGTCCCTTGTGCAGTATCGAGAGTGAGTCTTATCAATAGAGTCCATTCACTCCAGCTCTCCAAGACAGCCACAGTCCCCGCATTTTTGGGGCACAGCGAAGATCCCCCTCCTCCGGCCCGCTGTTCCCGTAGCCAGAGTGTTGAGGGTGCATCTACGGGCAGCCAGGTACGGTGACGGCCGGGACCTCCTTTGTGTGGCTCCGGCCCCCCTGCTCGGAAGACGGAGCCCGGTACCCCTGTCTCTTGGCCGCTGCCATGTGTTTGCACTGCTGCAGGGATACCATGACTCTCTTGCCCACCAGCAGGTTTCTGGTGGTCCAGATGACATCTTTGATGACATTAAAGGTGAGCCAGAGCGCGGTGAATTCTTGTGTCGTCAAACCTTTCACGCCCCGGCCCACCCCAAAGATGGCGAGATGGTATTCCATCCGGACCACCCCCGCTGGCAGGCATGGTATGTAAAGGGGGCCGGTCGCTGTCCACAGGTCCCGCGCAGCGTCGCACTCCCAGAGTAGATGACGTACTGTCTCTGGGCATGGGCACCCGGGCCGTGGGCAGATGGGATTGCTGGCCATGCCCCTGGAGTGCATGACCGCCCTGACCGGGAGGATCTCATGTGCCACCATCCATGCCAGGTCCTTGTGGCTGTTCTGGAGAGCTGGGTGGGCCGCATTCCTCCACACTTGTTTGGCCTCACTTACTGTGAGGCCCGGGACCCGACTCACTTCCTCTCGATCCTGCACAAGAGAGATAAGAGACTTGTGATTACTAAAAATAGTGCACTCTTCCTTTTCCAAATCATATTTCTTTAAAAAAGTCTTTATAAAATTATACTGCTTGGGTAAATTAAAAGCTACTGGAGTTGTTGAATCTGGTTTTAAAACTTTCAAAGAACGTAGGTATGACCCCATCCAAAATCTGGTCATAGCAGCTGTTTTGTTCTCTTTGGATGGGGCTATTGCATATTTAAAATGGAGGGCGGTGAAGCGACTGGCTAAAAACAGGTAGGGGTCCGGAAGGCCTTTTCCACCGTTTTCTTTTCTTTTCTTGACGACCTCCCTCCTCAGTCTTTCCCACTTGGACCCCCATAAGAAATAAAACACCGCCCTCTCCAACTCCAGCAGAAAATGCCTTGGTGGGCTAAAAACAGAACAGACAAGAAGCATTAGGGGTAAACTCACTGCTTTGTAGATTAAAATTTTACCCTCTAATGTTAATTTCCTTAAAACCCCAAAACCCAGTCTCTGTCTCACTTTCCCTAAAATATCTTTCCAATTTTCCCGACCTCCTCCCTCTTTATTGAATTTTACTCCTAAAACTTAAAAATTATCATCCCTTCTAAAAACCAAGTCAAGCCCCTCTGTCTGGATGGCGTCCCACGGCCCGAAGAGCTGGGCCTCTGACTTATCTCTGTTTAATTTTGCGCCTGAGGCCCGACCGAACCAGTCGGTCAAGTCCATGGCTCTTCGGGCCGTTGACAGATCTGTAGTTAAAAGTGTAACGTCATCCATGTATAAAAGACATGTAGCTTCCAACCCACCCGTCCCCGGTACTTTAAAACCTGAAATCCATTTGTCCCTTCTCAAGATCTGTGCCAGTGGCTGTATGCAAGCCACATACAGGAGCGGGGATAAAGGACACCCTTGACGGACACCGCTGTGGATGTTAACAGTTTTTGATAAATATCCATTAACAATGATTTTACTACTCAAGTCTTTGTAAAGTAGTCCCACCCAGGCTATAAATTTCCCAGGAAAACCCATTTTCTTCAGGACCTTGAAAAGGAACTGGTGCCAGATTCGGTCAAAAGCTTTTTCAAAATCTAGATTTAGGACTACTAGCCGAATATTTCTGTCTCTCGCATAACAGATGGCATCTCTGATCAGTATTAGGCTGTCCGTGATCTTTCTCCCGGGCACAGCGCAAGCTTGATCCGGGTGGATTACATCCTCTAAAACCATTGTCATATGTGTTGCTAAAATTTTACTAAAAAGTTTACAACCGCAGTTTAAAAGTGTTATTGGACGCCAATTCTTGAGGTCGGATTTTTCCCCTTTTTTAAAAAGAAGTAAAACTGTCCCTATTCTAAAACTATCTGGGAGTTTATTAAAATTTTGTAGTTCATTAAAAACAGTTAATAATTCTTGTGCTAAAATATCCCAAAATGTGGTATAAAACTCTGAGGGAAGCCCATCCGAACCCGGGGACTTCCCTCTTTTAAAATGTTTAAGAGCTTTAAAAATTTCTAAAACAGTAAAATCCTGAGACAAAACAGCACAATCATCATCAACTCTTTTATCTAAAAATTCTAAAACTTCCTTTAAAACATCGTTGTCGCCTATTTTTTCATCATACAAGTTTGAATAAAAGGACTCCACTTCTTTCATTATCTCCTCTGTGGTGTTAACTTGTTTATCTTTGTTTTTTAAAACCGTTATTGCCCCCACTTTAGAAATTATTTTCTTGAAAAAGTAACGGGTACATTTTTCTCCTTCCTCAGTCTCTCTTTCTTTGCTTCTTAAAATGACGCCTTTCGATTGTTTTGTAGTTAAAATGAGCATTTTCACTTTTACTTCTTTTATTTCTTCATTAAAATCAAAGCCCTCATTTAAAAGATTAAAATATCTTTGTAGTCTTTTTTGCAGCCCCTTCATGCATCTTTTTTCTTTATTTTTCTTATCCCTCCCTACTTTTTTAAAAAACTGCGTAGTCCGGGTCTTTACCATCTCCCACCACTGTGCCCGTGTCTCGTAAAAGTCTTGGAGGGTCTGCCATTGGCTGAACTGCTCTCTGTACTGCCCTGCTATTTCTTTATCTTCTAACAGAGAGCAGTTCAGCTTCCACAGCCCTCCGCCTACCGTCACACCAGGGGGGAGTGAAAGAGTGCACGACAGCATTAAGTGATCTGAGAAGTAAAGGGGGGTTAATCTAGCATCGGTTGGCGGGCAGTTGCGTGAAAACACATAGTCAATCCGAGAGGCTCTGGTACCATCACCACTAAACCAGGTGAAGCCCTCCTCTCTTTGATGCATTGTTTTAAAACAGTCAACTAGTTTAAAATCCTTAACTAGGGCCTGTATTAAAACCGATGTTTTGTCTAGTTTAAAATCCTCCCTTCTTTTTCTGTCTTTACTGGTTATAACACAGTTAAAATCCCCTGCTAAAATAAACGGCACCCTCCCCAGCATGTGGGGCTGCAAATCTTCAAAAAGCTCATATCTTTCATTTTTTCCATTAAAACCATACACGTTAAGAACAGTAAAATCCCTGTCTAAAAACGTCATGTTAGCTAAAATTGCCCATCCGTCTTTTATCACCGTGCTCCCCTTCACCAAGATATGTAGGTTGTTAATTAAAATAGCTACCCCATTATTTTGATTAAAATTGGAGCCACTCCATATGGAGGGTCCGGGGGTCCATAAATCCTCCCACTTTTTGTAACTTTTTAAAAAGGTTAGTGCACATTCTTGTAATAAAAAAACGTCGGTTTTAAAAGTTTTTAAAAGGGATAATATGCTCTGTGCTCTGACAATGGATTTCACGCTTCTCACATTTATGGTTGAAAAGGTGATATCCATGAGCATGTGGTGAAAAAGAACATGAGCTCAATAAATAACAGAATTAAAAGCTACAAAGATAGCCATTAAAACCATTAAAATGTTATTAAAATCATGTCTTTTCTTGTATCACACTCCCCTCCTTCTCAGGAGTTAATCCTGAGCTGTTAGAGTGTGTGTCTATCGCTTCTAGATGCACAGAGCTACTCTCTTGTGATTCTTTTGGCGATGATGATATTAGCTTAACGTGCAGAAAGGACACCTCATTTGGGGATTCGAGAGGCCACACACGGTTTGACATAGTTCCAGGGGAACTATCCGAACCGTGTGATACCCTCACTTTCTTCTCTGTATCAAACAGAGGAGATCCCGCGGGTCTTTTCTGCACCTGAGCACTTGGGAGTGAAACATTTATTTCACTCCCGTCTGAAGCCTCAACTATCTCAGAAACGGTGAGGAGAGAGGAAGCTGTGTCTTCCTCCTTCTTTTCTGAACTCACATCTGATTCGACAGCTTCCTCTCTCCCCACCTCTACTGATTGTGACTCGGCCCCTTTGGCCGCCCCGCCTCCTCCTTCTAGGCCAGTCCCTGAAGCTGGCTGGAAACTTTCGTTTCCCTCCAAAACTTCAGGGACCGCCTCCTCCCTTTGTTCTCCGGCCACCACGTTTTGCGGGGCAGCCATTTTGTTACCTTTCAATCTGTTGGCAAAACTTTTAGGACAATCTCTGAAGAGATGGTTGGTTTCTCCACAGAGATTGCACCGCCTGCCATTAGTACACTGCTCAAAAGTGTGCCCAATTTCTCTGCACTTCCCACAAATCGTTTCTTGGCATGCCTCTGCAAGATGCCCAAACTTGTTGCACTTTCTGCAAAGTTTGGGCATGCCTTGATAGTGAATGTAGCCCCTGTTCTCTCCCAGCAAAATCATAGAGGGCAGATGTCTCAGGCCCTTGAAACCCCCGGCATCCTCCCATTGCTTGATGGGAATCTGCCAGGAGCAATTCCAGATGCCATCCTCATCCAACACCTTAACAGGCTGTCCACGAACAGTGCAAAATCTAGCCAGCCAGACACAAATGTCTTCCCCAGTCACAGTTTCATTAAACATTCTGACAATCACAGTTTTCAAAGTGTTGTCAGACAGTTTTTCCACTGCAAACATGGAGAACTGGTCTTTCACAGAGTCATATCTTTGCCAAAAAACATTAAGAAGGGAAGCAGCCTTGAAACTCACGTCAAAGCCCTTGTTCAGGGGCAGAGTCACAATGCAGTTTAACTCGTCAGGTTTAAAATTTAAAGCTTTTTGGATAAGCTTCCTGGAGAAGTCCAACCGGGACATCTCCAGGAGCTTTCCATTAACTAATTTGAAGTTAAAACGCACGCTGTGGTGCCTCCTCATGCCAGCACGAGCAGCCGACATGGTGGAGGCACCAACAGCTCTCTAAAATCACACTCCAATAAAAACAGCCAAATTAATAAATACTTAAGACCTTACCTTAAAAGACTTCACTTACGATGTGTAGCCGATGTACCTCCCAAAGGTTGTGGTAGACACTACAAAAGCGCCTACCGGGTATAACCTCCAAGAGGCGATCGCAGTCACAGCCGCATGGCCAGTCAAGAATAGTACTGATAAGAACAGATTTTTTTTTATTTTTTATTTTTTATTATAACCAAACCAAAACTTCACATCACATCTTATGCACATGCAAGAACCCTTATATCCCACATCCGAAAAAAAAAAAAAAAAAACCCTTACCCCACCCCAACTCTTTCAAGCCCTTTACAAATTTCCCTAGTCTCATCAACCCCGAATACGGTTTTACATGCCCTAATTTCCAAGGATACTCGTCCTAAAAGCCGTGAGAACAAATCCCCTGTACTCAAGGAAATTGTTTTCTTCCTCAAACAATAACTTCTCCACTCCCACAGGACACGCTTCCCCTCCGCAACTACCACCCAAATCACTCTTCTCCGCTTCCCTTGTAATTTTTCTAAACCCTCCCCAAACAGAACTAAATCTCTTGTGAGTATTGGTCCCTTCCATCTTTCCCACCATGTCCCCACTGACCTCCAAAGTGCCTACGCACCTGGACATGACCATACGGCGTGTTCTATTGTCTTGTCTTCCCCGCAGCCTGTCGGGCACTTCGGGGACCTTTCTGATCCGTGTCTGTATAGCCTCTCTCTCACTGGTTCCCTCCCCATAGCCGCCAACCAATTCAAATCCTTACAGAACCCTGTTAAATATGAGGGTTGTATAACCCTCCAGTTCAGATCTCTTTTGAGGACCATTCTGTTCCCATCTCTCCCAGAAGTCGCTGATACAATCCTTTATGGCCTAAAATTAAAGCATTCTCTAAACACCAAGGCTTCCTGATGACAAAATCCACAGCTCTGCGATAGTGATCTGGCCTGTCTGTAGACCATGGCCTTGTACCTCTCCATTCGCTTATACCCCTCAAAGGAAAAGCTAACCAAAACTGTGCAAAAAACCTTGCTTTGTGCTCCTTTTCCGCCATATGTGCTACCTGAGAATAAAAAATTGCCTCTATTTTCAATGACATACAAGGGACGCCTCTCCCACCATCTTTTAACGGCTTGTACATCTGAGTCCTAGCTACCATCTCAGTGCCCCTACTCCACAAAAAGGAGAAGATTATCCTCTCTAACCTCCTTCCAAAAGGGGATTGGGAAAACATAAGCCAGGTAGTTTAAACTGGGAAGAAGATCCGCCTTCACTTCCTTATTTTTCCCCCACAGGGACAACCCCCTAGAACTCCATCTAGCTATCTTCCCTCCCACCCTCTTTAGCCTAGCCTCCCAATTCTCTTTTGCACTATCCACCCTAGAAAACTTTACCCCAAGTATTTGCAGTCCATCCCTACAGAAATTATACCCTCCACTTGCCTCTGTCCTCCCGGCCCATTTACCAAAAAACATGACCGAAGACTTAGTCACATTAACTCGCGCACCGGATACCCGGCCAAAAGCTTCCAAGGATTCCCCTACTGCCTTAAAGTCGTGCTCCGAAGGTAAAAACACTGTTGTGTCATCTGCGTAAGCCGCGACTTTAGCACATATCCCCCCACCTCCTGGCAAATGGATGCCACCAAGTAAGGGGTTCCCTCTCAACATGCATAACAGGGGCTCTAAAGACAAAACATAAAGAAGTGGTGACAGCGGGCACCCCTGCCGAACACCTCCTCTCTGTTCCACTTTCTTGGATAAATGGCCGTTTACCCCTATCCTGCTATACATCTTTCTATAAACCAGTCTCACCCATTCCCTGAACATAGGCCCAAAACCCATGCGTCTCATAACTGCCTGCAGGAAGGTGTGACTGACTCTATCGAATGCCTTTTCCTGATCCAGGCTCAGGATGTCCAAAGGAAGGTTCCTCTGTTCTGCCCAACTGATAGCATCCCTCACTAGCGCTAGGTTCATAACCACTGCTCTGCCCGGGATAACACAGGTCTGATCCGGCTGCACAACCCTACCTATAACCCTCCTGAGTCTCCCCATCAAAACTTTTGCTAGGATTTTATAATTCGTGTACAACAAAGTAATCGGCCTCCAATTGCCTAAATCATTCTTTGATCCTTTCTTATGCAGCAAGGTCACCAAACCTGTTTTCATGGACTCTACTAGCTCTCCTCTCCTAAAACATTCACTATACACATCTTTTAAATCATCTCCCATCCACGGTATTACCTCCTCATAAAAAGCCGCTGGGAGCCCATCACCGCCAGGCGCCGTTCCCTTTTTAAGGGAACCCACCGCTTCCTTAACCTCCTGTACACTTAAGGGTTTCTCTAAATCGCCTTTCTCTCCCTCTCTTAGCTTCTCTTTCAAACTATCCAATATCCTCTCATGTTCAGGCTCCACTGGTTCATTACCACTAAACAACTCTCCATAAAATTTTTCCGCCACTGCTAGCATCCCCTGTGTTGAAGTTTGCACTCCTTCTTTCCCTCTCAGGCCCTCCATGACACTCTTCTTTTGCCTCACTCGCACCGATGCAAAGAAAAAACTAGTAGGTCTTTCGTCGAGAGTACGCTTCTGCACACTTGATCCTTGCAAAAAGGATCTTGCCTCTCTCCAATAATGCTCTTTTATATCATCTTGTAAGTCCCTCGCTCTCGCCCACCCCTCGGCTGTTCCCAAGGCTCCTCCTACCCATAGGGATTGTAGTTCCTTTGACCACCTTCTCACCTCAAACCTCCTTCTTCTGGCCTTTTCTCTTCCCCATTCCTGACAAAAAAAAAGCCACTCTCTCCTTAAAACTCTCCCACCATTCCCCTTTTGTCGAATACAAACCCTGTAAATTCTTCCACCCAGCTACTAGATTAAAGAGTACAGTGCGAAAAACTTTATCTTTTGAAAAGGATGTGTTAAATTTCCACACACCTCTTCCCCGCATCTCGCCTTCCACCTCTACCTATACCCCCACCAAACAGTGATCTGTGCACCACATCGGCATGTGTGTAATTTGATACTTTTGCATGTGCTGGAATGAAAACATAATCTAACCGCGCAGCGTCCTGTCTGCTGTTCTGCCATGTAAAGGAGGGCACTCTTCCTCCTGCCACTCGAAAAGAGTCTCTCAATGAGAAATTAAACGTAAGTTGAGTTAAAGCACTTCCTGTAGAGTTATCCACCGACACATTAAAATCCCCTCCCAGCACAAGAAATCTGTTAGTATATAGAATGGCACTTAGACTGTCTAAAAAACCTTTTCTTTCTCCCAATTTACTGGGGGCATAGACGTTAACAAAATGAAAATTAACCCCCCTCCACTTCGCATCCACAACCAAAACCCTCCCGGGAACAATTACATTTGCAGACTCAATAACAAATTCCCATGAATACAACAGTATTCCCACCCCTTCTGCATTGACATTCCCAACTCCCCAAAAGGATGGCCCCTTTTCCCACTCTGAAGAAAAAATTGAAATGTCCTTTTCATCTTTTAGGTGGCACTCCTGTAAAAAACAAACATGAAAGTGTAACCCTTTTAAGGAAAGAAATACTGCTGTCCTTCTGGATGTCATCCTTAACCCTCTTGCATTTAAAGGAGCCACCTTTAAAAAAACCATATCATCTTAAGGGAAAGAAAAACCTTCTGACAAACCAAACCATGTCTTATCAAGACTTCTTATCCCTCCCTCTCCCTCTCCCCTTACCCATTACTTCAGTCCATACCCCTTCTTTCCCATCTTTACATTCTTTCTCTCCCCCTTTATCCTCCACACTAAAAGACTGTGTTCTCCCTGCGGCACCCTTGCCTTTCCCTCCCTCTTCACCCCCTCCTTCCCCCATCCCAACCCCAATAGTGCCCACTACATCACCATCATTGTCCCTCCGGGCTTGACTGGGTGTTTTCCCCTGGACTTGTACTTTGCTACATTTCTTTTCCCGGTCTTCAGTCGCGTCAGTTGACAGTTTCCTCCTTCTTAGTCCCAGCCCCCAATCCGTTTCCATTGATGTCTGCTCCTGTTCCCGTGCTGAAGAGACCTCCCGATCATCCCTCGACCATGTCTCTTCCATTTGCCCTGCTTCCTCGTAGATCCCACACAGTGCCTCTGCCACATCAAAATCTGACCATTGTTGCGAGGGGTTCATCTGCAGCTCTAGCTCACCCTTTTCCGTCTCCAGTACATTGCCTTCCTTTGCCTCTGCCATCCGATCTTTCTCACCATCTCTGCCTATCCCTTCTCCTGAAGGGCCTGCCACTTGACTCTCTCCTTGGCCCGAAGCACCCACCAGCAATTCCTCAAGATCTGTCTGCAGTCCTTGTCCTTACTTGAACAAACTCGCAAAAGTCTTTTTCCTGTTGGGACATCCTCTAAACAAGTGGTCTCCTCCTCCACATAGACTGCATGTTTTGGGTTCAGAGCATGCAGCAGTGGTATGCTCGGTCGAGCTGCAAAAACGGCATCTCTGTCCTGTACATTCCGCCTTTACGTGACCTTGGACTCCACACCGCCTGCAATAGATGGGTTGCCCGGGATGGTGCAAATAACCTCTGTTAAAGCCAATGTAGAAGGAGCCAGGTGGGTAAATCACATTTCCTGGTTTTTCAGTGTCCGCTCTAAACTTTACCAAAAATCTTTGTTTCCCGGTCCATATGCCGAAGCGGTCTTTTAGACGTTCTCCACCTCTCACTGTCTCACAATACCTTGCCAGGAACGTAAGTACATCGCCATCCTCCACAAACGGATTGTACAAATGAATTGTAAGTGGCAAAAAATCCTGAACAAAGGCAGCGTGCAGCCGTATTCCAATTAAATTTGGGTGCTCTTTCTTCTTTTCCCATGTCTCGTGGAACTTTACACAGTCCCCTAACTGAAAAAAGGTCAAGTCCATGAAACCAGATGTTGAAAAATCTTGCAAACAAAAAATCAAGGATGGCGACAAGCCAAAAACTCCACTCAGCACCTCTGTGACAACAAAATCTCTCCCGAATCTTCTCTTGAGCTCCAAATCAGCATCTTCTTTAACTTCAAGCCGAAAAGAATTTTGAAGCCGCACCATCATGGTCGGCAAGCGATTGTCCTCCCTCGAGGTATCCATCATCTTCTCTACCACCACAGCTCTGCCACGGCCGAGAAATGACGGATTCTGATAAGAACAGATTTTTTTCTTTCGAAAAAAATTTTATTGACATCATTTTCCAAAACATCACTTTGTTTAAAATAAACACTTTGCCATTATTTAAAACACAATTTTTCACGTCTCCATTTCACATCAAACCATTTATCACAGTATATATTTTAAAACCCTTATTAAACAACACGATAAAAACAACATAATTCACTTATAAATAAATAATTACATAAATAAATAAATAACTAAAACTACGAACATACATAGTTAAGAATAAAAGAATAAAAGTTTTTCTTCTTTATATATTTACATTTTGTTTTTTTGTTGTTGTGTGTTGTTTCTGTTCGTTTGTGTAAGAAGTTTGTGTGTGTAGTTTCTGTTCGTTTGTGTAAGAAGTTTGTGTGTGTATTGCGAGAGTCCATGTTTGTGTTTAAAAGTCCATGTGTGTTTGTGTTAAAAGATTCATGATGAAAATGAAAATAAATTATGAAATAAAATTCAAGATGTTAATTAAAAGAGTTAAAGTCCAAAAACCCCGGCTAAAAGAACTAAAAGCGAAATGATAAAATCCAAGCCAGGAAAATAAAAAATGTCCCTTGTGCAGGATCGAGAGTAAGTCCTATCAAGAGGGTCCATTCCCTCCAGCTCTCCAAGACAGTCACGGACCCAGCATTTTGGGGCACAGTGGAGAGCCTCCTCCTCCGGCCCGCTGTTCCCGTAGCCAGAGTGGTGAGGGTGCATCTACGGGTGACCAGGTACGGGCCGGGACCTCCTTAGTGTTACTCCTGCCCCCTTGTTCGGTTGACAGAGCCCGGTACCCCTGTATCCTGGCTGCTGCCATCTGTTTACATTGCTGAAAGGGGTACCGTGACTCGCTTACCCACCAGCAGGTTTCTGGTGGTCCAGATAACGTCCTTGATGACGCTTAGGGTGAGCCAGAGCGCGGTGAACTCCAGTGTGGTCACACCTTTCATGCCCCGGCCCACCCCAAGGATGGCGAGATGGTATTCTATCTGGACCCCCCCTGCCGGCAGGCAAGGTTGGTATAGGGGGCCGGTTGCTGTCCACAGGTCCCGCGCAGCGTCGCACTCCCAGAGCAAGTGCCGCACGGTTTCTGGGCATACGCACCCAGGCCGTGGGCAGATGGAGTTGTTGGCCATGCCTCTGGAGTGCATAACCGCCCTGACCGGGAGGATCTCATGTGCCACCATCCACGTTAGGTCCTTGTGCCTGTTCTGGAGAGCTGGGTGGGCCGCATTCCTCCAAGCGTGTTGGGCCTCACCGAGTGTGAGGCCCGGAACCCGACTCACTGCCTCTCGATCCTGCACAAGAGAGATCTTTTTTTTGTGGTTAGTAAAAACAGCTACTGATTCATTTTCTAAAAAATTCTTCTTTAAAATTTTCTTTATAAAATTATATTCTTTAGGCAGGTTAAAAGCAACTGGAGTTTTCAAATCTGGAGTTGTGACTTTTAAAAAACGTAGGTAAGACCCCATCCAGAAACTGGCCATGGCTGCAGTTTTGTTCTCTCCGGATGGGGTCGTTGCATATTTAAAATGGAGGGCGGTGAAACGGCTGGTTAAAAACAGGTAGGGGTCCGGGAGGCCTTTTCCACCGTTCTCAGTTCTTTTTTAACAACCTCCCTCTTGATTCTTTCCCACTTGGACCCCCACAGGAAATAAAACACCGCCCTCTCCAACTCCAGCAGGAAACTCCGTGGTGGACTAAAAACAGAACAAACAAGTGACATTAGAGGTAAAATCACAGCTTTAAAAATTAAAAATTTCCCATCTAATGTTAATTGTCTCAGTCCCCAAAACCCCAACCTCTGCCTAACTTTCCCTATCTTATCTTTCCAGTTTCCCCGTCCTCCACCCTCTCTGTCAAATTTAACCCCTAAAATTTTAAAATGGTCATCCCGTCTAAAAACCACATCTAGTCCCCCTGTGTCGATGTCACCCCACAGCCCGAAGAGCTGGGTCTCAGACTTTTTTCTGTTCAACTTAGCGCCTGAGGCCCGACCGTACCAGTCGGTCAAATCCATTGCTCTTCGGGCCGTTAAAGTAGATAGGAAAGTCCGTTACTGTGATTTCACAGTATTATATTGTAGAATTAACTATATTTTACTGTGAATTTACAATACGATTACTGTGATTTAGCAGTATGTTGCAGTTGAAATACTTGATTTAACTGTAAAGTTACATTTGTATCCCGGATTACTGTTAACAGTTTGGTGCTGTAAAATTTCAAAGCAAATTTAGGTCACCCAAAAATGAAAATTCTGTCATGATTTACTCACCCTCAGGTTGTTCCAATTATGTTAAATATAATTTTTTTTTGTTCAACACATAGAAATAAAAATATCATTAATCTTCCTTTGTGTCCAACAAAACATAAAAAACAAACAGGTTTGAAACAACTTGAGAATGCATAAATGAATCTTCATTTTTGGGTGATCTGAGAAGACTCTAAAATCAAAAGAAAAACAAACACAGATACATTTTACATGTTTACTTAACAGTTTCATGACATCTGTGTAAACATTTTTAGAAAATTTTCAAAAGGTGAAGCCTCTCTCCATTTAACCAAAAAATACTATAAGAACATATTAATAAAAATCTTCTGACATTATACATAACATACAAATAAAAAGCAGTGTTTCAGAGTGTGCTCTTGCTCTCTCTTTCTCTCTCTCTCTCTCTCTCTCTCTCTCTCTCTCTATATATATATATATATATATATATATATATATATATATATATACCCTTACAGAAAAGTCACATGAATTTCACATGTGATCACATGTGACCACATGTGATTACATGTGATTACATGTGATCACATGTGACCACATGTGAAGCTCATGTGGCCACATGTGACGTTTATGTGACCACATGTGAAGTTCATGTGGCCACATGTGAAGTTCATGTGGCCACATGTGAAGTTTATGTGATCACATGTGGACAACATGTGAAGCTCATGTGGCCATATGTGAAGCTTATGTGACCACATGTGGACAACATGTGAAGCTCATGTGACCACATGTGAAGCTCATGTGACCACATGTGAAGTTTATGTGACCACATGTGGACATGTGAAGCTCATGTGGCCACATGTGAAGCTTATGTGACCGACCACATGTGAAGTTTATGTGACCACATGTGGACAACATGTGATGCTCATTTGACCACATGTGAAGCTCACGACCACATGTGAAGTTCATGTGAACACGTGGACAACATGTGAAATTCATGTGGCCACATGTGGACAACATGTGATCACCTTTGACCACATCTGAAGTCAATGTGATCAAATGTGGACACATGTGAAGTTCATGTGACCACATGTGGACAGCATGTGATCACATGAACCCACATGTGGACAGCATCACCATCTGGAAACCATATTTCGTGATGACCCACACTATACTGTGGATGGTTGTAAAAACATTTAAAAATGGCATGTAAAAAGTGGGAACCACATGTGAAGTGCACATGCAGGATGTCTGAATTTAGAATGTTTTTGTGTAAAACATGCATTCCCATGTGAAAAATGTGATCATGTTAAACACGCGAAATTAATGTGACTTTGCAAGATTGTAACATTCACATTAAAACAGGCATGTGTTTTTCAACCCATTATACATATTTATTATTATTTTTGTAAACCTTAACATATACTGTATTTTTGTGTTACTTTTACATTTCATACTTTACAATACAATATAGCCTAAACAAACCCTTACAAAAAATAACTGCAGTAAACTGAAGCACAACTGCAAAATAATGAATTATAAAATTATAATGAAGTTCAACAAATTTGCAGTACATTAACGTACAACTTCACTACACACGTGCATTGTGCTGATAATCTAATATCCCAATGCTGTGGCAATACTGTACTGTGCTGTACTTGCTACAATTTTTTGTGCTTTTATTTCAGGGATGTTTTTTTGGAAACAAGAAATAGAATTTAAAGAGTTTATTTGCAAATATATTTTTAGTCTTTTTTAAATATAATGTTTTTATGTTGTTTATTGGGTAAAAAAAAACATGATTTATAAAAAGAAAAAAAAATGTAATGAGACTTAATATTGTGTACATGAGTACAATGACAAAAAACTGAATTTTGAATCAGTCTGTAGGGAATGGGAGTCGACTCCAAAAGAGTCGATTCCTCGACTCTCAATGGACCTAGTGCCGGAATCGACTCCAGGACAGGAATCGACTCCTAGAGTCGAGTCTGTTTTTTTCAAACCCTCTTAAATGAAGCAGTTACATGCTCCTGTTATATTACTCTTTCTCGAGCACGAAGAAGATCGACAGCGCTCGCTTTGAATGCGTGCTCACACATTTTACGATTTTGCTTTTGAATTTTGCGACCACGAGCACTCTGACGCGACTGTGGTGAACTTGCGCGCGCGTTCACCACAGAAGAGTATTCACGGTAACGCGCGCGTTGTCCTGACAACAAGGATCCACAAACAAACGCAGTTTCTCAACGGTCGTTTAGCAGTGTTTTGTCCGTTTTGTCTCCTTATTTCGGCTGCGAAATGAAGATAAAATACGTGTTGGTTGATATTTTTTCATGAAAATACCGCAGTTAAAATACAAAGACATGGCCAATCATCCCAAAATCCACAATTGGTACAAAAGACAGGGCTACGTTTTCTGGAGAAGCTGGACCATTTTGACCTTGTCATCTAATTCAGCGGTAAGTGCATGTTAATATACTGTCCTCACAACTTAATAATTTAGGATGTGTAAAAAAAAAAACTTAACGTAACCTTAACAGTTGGTTCTGCAAATACAAAAAACTGAATATGTTCAGAATATTTGACCAAGCAGTGAGTGATACCAGTCAAACGCACGCCAAAAGATATCCAAGCTTATTCACTTGCTTAACACTGCAAATGACGTAATTGATGCAACTGTATTAGTTATGTATTTTGTATCAATCCTGATTTCTTTTTAAACACATTAACTAAAGTTTAATTGAATAGGGTTTTATAAACCTGATGTAAATGACTATTGTGCTTGGTTTTAAATTTAAATGTCCTAAATGTGAATAATGAAATAGATAAAATAATAGATTTAAAGTGAGCAGAAGCTTCTTGTTTAATTTATGTATTTCATTGCAAAAAAAGTACTTAATAACAGTTCTGTAGATCTGTCACTATTTTAAAGGCTTGTCCATCGTTTCCAGGAACATTGGTTCATCTTTTCTTTGTCTTATTCTTGAGAGACTCTAGCATTCAAAAGTTTTAGAATGGTAAGATTATTTAAACAATATTGAAAGACGTGAGGCTGCATTTATTTTCTTTAAAATACACTAAAAAACACATTTTTAAAATTCATTTATAATACGTTTCACAATGTAAAGTTAATTTCTAATTTATTGTAAAACTTTATCCCTGTGATTCAAAACTTTCAGGATCATTGGTTCAGTCTTCATTATTGCATGTTAACTTAATCTTACTTTTTTATGAAGATTATAGTATCCAGGATATAAATGTTAATGAACATAGATATAATATAATTTTTAGTTTTGTCTTACTCTCTCTCTCTCTCTCTGTTTGCTTGTGTTAATGAAGCTTTAAGATAAGATATTTCTATAGGGCTGATTCCATGAAAATGTCAACCTTATCATGAAAAAATTAACTTTTGACCAAAATAACAAAACCAATTTAAATTTGCTCATTAAGGTCTGTATTTTATTGTTATGATGTGCTCTTGTCGAATTTTTAAGTAAATTGCTTTGTTTATCCATGAAATATGAGGATTGTGCCAATTGGAAATTTCTGTTTCATCAAACCACATTGCATGCTTTCAAAAAAGAGGTTAAAGACAGACTTTTTCCATGTTTTATTTTAACAGTAAGCATTCTGCAGAAGGATTGGGGTCTGTAGTATAAATAATTACCCTCACTTTTTCATAACATCGCTGTCTTTTTAATTCATGAGCTACATATTTAAGACATCACGCAGCTTCGATCACGTGTCACGTCCGTAACGATTTAATGAAAAAGTTTATATTGTGTAATAAATATTAGCACAAATAAAATGAAACTACACATACAAAGCCAAAATATGTCCATGCTCATTATGATTAACAATTCATCTCAGGTCTTTGTTCTAAACAACCATAATTTTGCGTTACGGACGTGATCATTTTAAACTCCCTATTATAAGCAAATGACTATAGTGCATATTTGTTCATTATGATGCTGCATTACAACTGACTTACATTACATAATATCCATAATATGTTATATCAAGAACTGAACATTTCAGTTAAACAAACCACTTTAGTAACATTTCATAAATAAATGTTTAATAAAGAGAACATAACGATTTATAAATATGTTACATATTGCCATAATCTTGGCGCATAATCTTGGTGTTTTGGCGATGCAGTATAGCGGACCTTGTGTTGAAGCACTTCTTGTTTATTTGGTAGATAACTGACTATCAAATAATACATCAAATAATTAAGATACAATTTATAGCAAACGAAATTCATTTCAAGAAGATATTTTTTCCAAGAGAAATATGTAAAATGTATATAAATAATATATAAACTCTGCGGGTTTTTTTCCGTTCCGTATAAAATAAGGTTTCGTTTGCCTGGCAGGGAAATATACATTTTAAATACATTAAATATAAAGGCTGGTTATTTTATATGCATGTAGCTGTGATTTAGTTCGACATTATTTTCTTGAGAAATTGCAAAGACACCATTTATCCTGTCAAAAAGTGTTTCATCGGCACTATCATGGCTACATTGTACGAAATCTTTACAAGGGGAAATCTGGTGCATAACTAACAAAAAACAGGGGGTTCAACACAAATCATGTCGCGGATAAGTGCGAAAAAGCAAATGCAAACATTAAATAAAAGATTTCGTACCTGTCCTGAACACTTCACGCAGAAGCGACCTGCGTAAGCCCAACGCAATCTCCCATACTGTTAAATCTGCTAATTATTTCTGCACACTTGCACGAGGCTCTCTCAGATTTGAGGCTCGCTTAATATCCTCTTAATATATCTTCAGTCCAGTGCTCATGCTACAATAACCTCCATGCATTTGGTCTTTTTTCCACTACTCAAAATGCGCACAATACACACACACATTTAAAAGAGCGGTGTTTGTGGTTCATGCGCGGGTCACGCTGCAGGCACATGCACAGGCTCCAGCGGAGTTTTCGTTTCATGCAAAGCATAATATGTTTTTATTTTATTTATTAAATAACTATTTATAAACATAAATTATTAAAGCGACACTTCATTTACCAAGCACTTTATCCAAAATCTTAAGCACTTTTCAAACTTTGAAAATAGGCTATATAGCCTCCTTTAAAATTAAAACAATTTCAAAGATTTCCTTGAGTGCTTATTAAAATCATATTACAGACGGCAAAATAAAAATAAAATCTTAATATTGATCTAAGCTTTAACTACATTATAGGAGTATATTTGTTAGAAAATCGATAGGATCAGCTGTAAATATTTCATTCAATATTTTTACACAATCGGTTATAAACTATAGCCTATAAAAGATAAACATTATATATCGTACACGCCAATAACCAATGGCTATTTTTTCTATTCTTGTTTTACATAGCCTACGCAAAACTTTTCTTCTTTTCTTCTGTGGACTCTTTGCAACCTGACATGACTGCCGACGAGAAAACGAAAGCAAGCGCATAGAGTGGACAAATTAAACTATTTATTCCATCGACTAACACATTAACTAGAATTAACTTTGTAATCAAATATAATATTGCTATAACTGTAACACAACTAGATGTTGATACTATTCTCCACGCAGCACGGTCTTGCGCACTTACAATCCAGCAATGATTCAAGTTCGTCTGGAAACACTGACATCAGGAGCTCGATAAACATATAGCTTAATAGGTTTATTAGCAATTCTATATCATTCATAATAATAAATAAGCACCATGTTAGCATGCAGCATTGTTTCCGAATTGAGTTTTGAACATTTGAACTCGCGTTAACCTTTAACAACACATGCCCTAATGAATTAAATATAACAAGGTGATATCTATTTAAGTTTGATTAATTATGCAACCTTACCATTCAGATGTCTCAGAGTTCAAAGTTTGTTGGTTTACATGACCAACAGATATCCACAAATAGGTCTTTGTTAAAGTTTTGAAAGCATTTGTCTGATTTTCAGAACGTGTCAAGTGTCAATTTTAGAGCAGTCACGCCCGTAACAAAGAGCGGTCACGTCCATAACGAAGAGAAGTCACGTCCGTAACGACAGTTTTTCCTCATTAAGACAAAAATGAAAAACTAAATGAAACCAATTATATATGTTCCATGCAGAGCCAACCCTTGTCCTTTTGACTGTTATAATATTTTTTGGCTTCTGCATTTTTATTCACAGAATTTCCACAAAGTATGTCAACTCACAAAAACGCATGTCTTTTTTTGTCACGTCCGTAACGCATTCATTTTGCCGTCATTTTAAATATAAAACACATGAATAGACTGATATTTTTTTGATGCCTGAACTCCATGGTTAAGGGGTAAGAAAAATATAAACAGATATTTCAATATACTGGTAACATATACTTTCTCTGAGTATATATGTTTCATTTTTTTACTCCAAATGTCACATCCATAACGCTGGAATCAGTAATAGACTAATATTGGTGTTACCAAAATGTGTCACAGTGGTTAATTGTTTCTTTCTGCTTTTGTACAGAAATCAATGATGTGCAGGAGTTATAAAGTACAGCTTGTGAAATATAACTTTTTAAGATTACGGTTATTTTAAAGAAGAAGCCTGACACATTGGAGACTTGACCATCTTCAAATGACAATGCTACAATTCAAGGAAGTTGACAGTTAAGTGTGTCTCAATTATACAGTTTTGTCTTTTTTGTACCATAGTCTGAGAAGATTGTATTTTGATTGCTTGGAAGGTATTTCTTTTAAAAAAAATTATTTTTGCTAATCAAAGCAAAAACTATTACTAGCCACACCCTAGTTGTACCTTCTCAGCCTACTGAATCCTTATAGGTACTTTGTCTTATAGCAGTTAACAGTCTGTGACTGCATTTCACATCTTTTTGGAAATATGGGTGATTCAAAAAGAATACCATAACTTTGAAAATCTGTATTTAATCAAAGAAACATGATGACAACAGCGCTCCTAGCGACCACATGAGTAACCAAATGAAACTTCAGAGCTTCCTTAAATCGACAACAGAAAGAGCTTACAGTAGCTCTCCTTTTCTTCTTTGCAGAGTTCTCGATTATCAAAGTTGTGGTATGCCTTTTGATTCACCCTGTATACAATTTTTCTGTTCTTTACATCTGTTGTTTCATGATAGGTTATCGATTACATCACTTTGGGAGAGGAAGTGAAAATGGACTGGCCCTGGCTCGCTCGCTTTAGGCACGATAGTGGAAACGCGGCTAGTGTCTAAAAAGAGAAAATACACCCAATACAGAGGCTAGTAAGGAGGTCTTCCAGTGCACGAAGTTAATGTCTTAACAGGTAATTTTTGAAGCATTTGCTATCTTTAATGTGTAGAGATGGCAAACATACTGTACACGCATCTTTTACTCAAGTAGAAGTACAGATACTCGTGTTTAAATGGTAAAAGTTGAAGTACTGACTACACTTTTGTACTCAAGTAAAAGTAAAGAAGTACAGCCTGAAATATGTACTTAAGTAAAAAAGTATTTACTACTACTACTACCTGTTTTAGTTTCACGGTGGTAACTACACCTCACATCATGTGTACATTTATACAAAACAACTTATATTTCTAATTTTGTTTTGTAAAAAAGTTGTTGCCAATTTTCAGTTGCAAAGTAGCCAAGCAATATCACTCTACAATATTGTCCAATAACACTGTTTAAAAAAGTTGACTGCTCAGCCCTGTGTATCATCAGCTGAACACAAAACATAACTTTACAGCTGTTAAGAACAGCAGCTGTCATACTTGTTTGTATACTCTAAAATGTAATTATGTATGCCTATAAATTTATAACTAATACATGTCTTAAATTTAACACTTTATTTTATCCAAAACATATTTCAGTGTTTTTCTTTTGATAAAAAAAACTAAATTTATTTGACTACATTTTTTTTGCATTATACTAAAGCTACTTCTGCTCCACAAAGTACATTAAAGCCAAATTAACGAGCCTGATTTAAAAATGTAAGGAGTAGAAAGTACTTTATTTGTATTAAAATGTAAGAAGTAAAAGAAAATGTTTCAGAAAAAGTAAACAGTGGAGTATAATACTAATACTAGAAAAATTTACTTAAGTACAGTAACAAAGTATTTGTACTTGATTACTTCCTATCTCTGCTAATGTGAAAAAATGTGATCTAAATACTATGAATTCATTTTGCATTCACATGTATGCATTTAATAGTTTCTTTTATTAAAAATAAGTTTTGTGGGTTTTTTTTTCCAGATTATGAAATCAAGTCATTAACTTGAACCAAGAGGACAAACTCGTCAAAAGCACAACTCACTTTCCCTTGGCTTATTTCCTTTTTATCAGGGGTCATCACAGCGGAATGAACTAGCAATTACTGTGGTACATGCCTTTTTTCACCAGATGCTCTTCCATGCAGAATTTCATCTAATTGACCAGAGCACCCGAAGGAAACCCATGCAAACATGGGGTGAACATGCAAGCTCCATACCTGGCCCAGATGGGACTCGAACCAGTGACCTTCTTGCTGTGAGGTGACAGTGCTAACCACGGAGCCACCATGCCGTTTTTGTATTCACATTATAGTAGTGACAGTTTTCCCTTCAAGGTATTTCAGTAAATAATTGTTGTTATTTAATATAATTGACAATAAATTGTTTGTATTTATATTGCAGTTTAAGAATAATTTTTGTTCACACTAATGCACAGATTTTATGGTGTTAAGTGCACTGAAGAAAAGCCACAAGAGTTTACATGGTAATGCACGTTTCACGTGTGATCAAATGTTCACAATCAAAATTTCGTTTTCCCATGTGATCACTTGTGAATGCACATGTGGTTCACATGTGAATTCACACAAAAGCGTTCCAAATACACACATTTTCCCATGTGATCACGTGTGGTTCACATGAAAATGCACGTGTTTCACATGTGGTTTCTCATGTGAATCCACACGAAAGCGTTCCAAATACACACGTTTTCCCATGTGATCACATGTGGTTCACATGTGAATCCACACGCAAGCGTTCCAAATACACACGTTTTCCCATGTGATCACATGTGGTTCACATGTGAATCCACACGAAAGCGTTCCAAATACACACGTTTTCCCATGTGATCACATGTGGTTCACATGTGAATCCACACGAAAGCGTTCCAAATACACACGTTTTCCCATGTGATCACATGTGGTTCACATGTGAATTCACACGAAAGCGTTCCAAATACACACGTTTTCCCATGTGATCACATGTGGTTCACATGTGAATCCACACGAAAGCGTTCCAAATACACACGTTTTCCCATGTGATCACATGTGGTTCACATGTGAATCCACACGAAAGCGTTCCAAATACACACGTTTTCCCATGTGATCACATGTGGTTCACATGTGAATCCACACGAAAGCGTTCCAAATACACACGTTTTCCCATGTGATCACATGTGGTTCACATGTGAATCCACACGAAAGCGTTCCAAATACACACGTTTTCCCATGTGATCACATGTGGTTCACATGTGAATCCACACGAAAGCGTTCCAAATACACACGTTTTCCCATGTGATCACATGTGGTTCACATGTGAATCCACACGAAAGCGTTCCAAATACACACGTTTTCCCATGTGATCACATGTGGTTCACATGTGAATCCACACGAAAGCGTTCCAAATACACACGTTTTCCCATGTGATCACATGTGGTTCACATGTGAATCCACACGAAAGCGTTCCAAATACACACGTTTTCCCATGTGATCACATGTGGTTCACATGTGAATCCACACGCAAGCGTTCCAAATACACACGTTTTCCCATGTGATCACATGTGGTTCACATGTGAATCCACACGAAAGCGTTCCAAATACACACGTTTTCCCATGTGATCACATGTGGTTCACATGTGAATCCACACGCAAGCGTTCCAAATACACACGTTTTCCCATGTGATCACATGTGGTCCACATGTGAATCCACACGAAAGCGTTCCAAATACACACGTTTTCCCATGTGATCACATGTGGTTCACATGTGAATCCACACGAAAGCGTTCCAAATACACACGTTTTCCCATGTGATCACATGTGGTTCACATGTGAATCCACACGAAAGCGTTCCAAATACACACGTTTTCCCATGTGATCACATGTGGTTCACATGTGAATCCACACGAAAGCGTTCCAAATACACACGTTTTCCCATCTGATCACATGTGGTTCACATGTGAATCCACACGAAAGCGTTCCAAATACACACGTTTTCCCATGTGATCACATGTGGTTAACATGTGAATCCACACGAAAGCGTTCCAAATACACACGTTTTCCCATGTGATCACATGTGGTTCACATGTTAATCCACACGAAAGCGTTCCAAATACACACGTTTTCCCATGTGATCACATGTGAATCCACACGAAAGCGTTCCAAATACACACGTTTTCCCATGTGATTACATGTGTATTTCACATGTGGTTCCTGTGTTTCACATGTGAAATTTCACATGTGGTCACATGTGAATTTCACATGTGAAATTCATGTGAATTTTCTGTAAGGGTATATATATATATATATATATATATACACTTGCTGGTTGATGTGTCTTCTCTGCTTCTTTGACTTCGTCCGTCTCCAGCCTGATGCACAAAAAGCACCTATCGGTCTTGTCAGTCACGTGCGTTTGTTATGTGTGACGTCACACCTGCGCCATTTTTGTGGTATCGCTTCCCGAGAAAGACACATAATACAAGTGGGGTTTTAGATTCTCGGTTGAAAAAACAAAGGTAATGCTATTTTCAAAATGTAGAAAAACTAAAGAGATTAATTTGAAATTCTATGGTTATGAAATAGAAAGAGTTATATGTTTTAAATTTTTAGGTATACTGTATGGTTTGATGAAAAACTCACTTTTAAAACACATATACAAAAAATGGTTGATAAAAGCAAAAAAGTAGTAAATGTGATGAGATGTTTAACGGGTAAAGAATGGGGAGCTAGTAGAGTAGCATTAAGAGAAATATACACAGGTTTGATGAGATCTATGTTTGATTTTGGGTGCATTGTATACCAGTCTGCTGCAAACAGTTTATTAAAAGAAATAGACAAGGTTCAATATAAGGCTTTAAGATTGTGTACGGGAGCAGTGATATCCACACCAATTGCAGCTCTTCAAGTAGAAATGGGGGAAATGCCTTTAGACAGCAGGAGAACTGAGATGTCTTTAAGGTATTGGGTTAATGTCATGGGGCACAACCTACAACATCCATCAAGAATACTGTTGGAACCAGCATGGGAAAAAAGAAAGATTGAAATCAAAAACTTTGGATGGGTGATACCTAGAATAATTAAGGAATTTAATTTGAATGAAGTGTCAATAAGTCCTACAGTGCCTTGGTCAACAGTCCCATTATGGTTAATTTCTCAACCCACAGTAGACCTGACACTGTTAAATAAAGAAGGAAGAGATGATCCAAAACCCAGTGCACAGAATACATATGAATATATTAAAAGAAATTATGATGAATATGTTCAAATGTATTCTGATGCATCAAAAGATAGGGAAAATAAAGTAGGAGTGGCTTTTAGTGTCCCAGTTTTTAACATCAAGACATACAAAAGAATATCAGATAAACTGTCCATTTATACAGGTGAAATGACAGCAATTTTACTGGCATTACAATGGGTAGAAGAAAACAAACCAAAGAAGACAATTATCTGTTCTGATTCAAGCTCATCTTTAATATCAATTAAAACAGGACATTCAGAATGTAGATCAGATATTTTGATAGAAATTTTACAATCAATATATAGAATTCAACAGATGGAGCTCATTTTAGCTTTTATCTGGGTACCAGCACATGTTGGAATTATAGGGAACGAAGAAGCAGATGAATATGCAAAGGAGGCCACAAAAAAATCTGATATTGACATGTTTTTAAGACCTAGTAAAAACGAAATGAAGACAATTATTCGACAATATGTGTGGGAGAGATGGCAAAAGAAATGGGAGGAAGAAAGAACAGGAAGATGGTATTATGTGATTCAGAGGATGGTTGGTATAAACAGAACAGTAGGGAGAAATAGACGTGAAGAAACGGTGATATCAAGGTTAAGGTTTGGACACACAGCTCTAAATAGTGGGCTGTTTAGAATAGGAAAACATATAAGTGGAAATTGTAATAGTTGTAATGAAGAGGAAAGTATAGAGCATATCATAAAGAAATCCCCATTATATAGAAGGGAACGGAATAAGATGATAATAGACAATGAGGGAAATAATGTAAATATAGATATAAATAGCACTTTAAGTAATGGAGTAGGAGATAAAAAATTAAAAGCTTTATTGATGTTTCTTAGAGAGAATAGGTTATATAATAGAATATAAATTAATAAGAATAATAGGGTAAAAATTTTACTTCTAAACTACTAGAACTACTAGAAGGTTACTAAAAACCAGTAGGTGGCGGAAATGCATCATAAAGTTGTATGCCAACCGCCAATAAAAAACCACGAAGAAGAAGAGGAAGAGAGACACATAACGCGAGAGAGATACATGCCATAAGAAGGTCAAGCTGGAGAAGTACAAGAAAATCGAGAGTACGCAGTACCGCAATAAACTAAACATAGATAAGCCTTCATCATTTTGTTAAACTGTCTTACATTCAGGATATAGATCCGTTTGAATTAACTGCAAACCTACGGAGTGCGCTGCCGGAGACCCCTCATTTCATACTGTATATCATCAATGTCTTAATATACGTTGTTTTGTTTGAACACCAATAAACTACAGTAAGTATTTCTAATTATTTATTGCAGCTTTTAGATTTATTTAGTTAGTTACATCCAATATTTACATTTACAAACTGTTGGACAGATGTTTGTGTCCAAAGCATTTTACAAATATGAACAATAAATGTACTTAAAGCAACAGAACAAAAAATAGTAAGCCACTTTAAACTATCTATTCAGTTCAAACTACTGATTGACCTAATGTTTAACTTAGAGAAAAAGCACTTGTCTCAGTTCTTTAAAGGATTATTTAGTTCAGTAATAACTGCTTACCTTGTGTTTAGTTCTGATGTACCAGTTTTGTTATTGTGAAGAACAAACAATAAATGAGTAAACAACAAATTTTATGTCATCCTCCATTTATTTACATTTATACTAATGATATTTTTATTCAGGCACTGAGGGAAAAGTCAAGGAATGCATCATATCCTTTACCTAATACTGGATGAAACATCAGCAATACACACTGTGGAAGAAACATCGTTACAAAAATGTAAAGGAATTTGCGAAGAACGTATCAGTTAAGCACAGAATGCATTTATACACCTGGGCTTTAAAGGTGCAGTATGTAAGTTTGACACCCAGTGGTTGAACTAGGTATTGCACTCCTGGATCATAATAAAAGTACGCTAGGATGCCAGATTGTGTACAGGAGCGAGTGATTTAAACTGTGTTCTAAATAAAAGCAACGACACGCGATAGAGGGAATATTTTCCATATTAAAAGGAGTTTTTGTCCTAACCAACACCTCGAATTGATATATTAGAAATGGCTTCTATTTCTCACAGCTGAACAACAGAAACCTATGACAGCTAGATCACCTCAGGTAAGCCTTGTGTGCTTTATTCTGTGCTAAATGCTAACAATGCGAGTTTGAATGCATTTTACATGGCATTTGTTGCCATATACTGAAAGCAGAAAGTTCACCTCAGATCTTGAAAATACAATAAACCGTCTGAAATTGAACTTTAGAACTAAACACATATGAGTGATTCAGCATCTACATTGATGTTAAAGTGGGTTAACATGTATTAAATAGATTCTAAACCTTACCGTTTGGTGAGCGAGTGCATATTCTGTGCTTCTGAAAGGCTATATTTACATTTCTGCCGTGTTTCGTCTGGTGCAAACAGCCAAATAGCTGGTCACTGCCTCTCTCGTCACAGCGTGTTGTTAGGACACGCGGTTACAATGTAACCTGCTCACCTAATGTTTACGTTCGTAATATTTATGTAATTTGCTAATTAATAACCTCATGTGGAACTGCATCTGTCTCCCATACTGTTCTTTTTGGTCACGGACGCATGCTTTCAGAGTCTTTCTGAATGAATGAATGAAATACGCTGTTTTCCAACAAGGCAACCCGGAGTGCTGAATTATAATTGGCTAAACTGGCATCGTGCATATGAAATTGACCTAAACAAAGACAGCGTTCCGGCACGGAAAAACCATTTTCAAAGCAGAATATCTGACTTCAGCATTGTTTTTCAGTTAAACAAGTATGTTCACTTGGGATGTTTCTTAAATATCTGCACACATATTATGGTATTTTTATGCTTTAGAAGAGTCAAAAACTTACATACAGCACCTTTAACTCTTATTGACAACTACAGCTCTTTTACACTACAGTTGGACATTGGTTTGTGCACAGCAGAGAGTTACAATCCTATGCTGTAATGTGACATCTTCACCTTCACAGTGGACTATCATGTTGATGGGTCCGTGCTTATTAAGATTGTGTTTTTTTTTTTTTTTACTGATTAGTACTTTTTAGCATCATTTTTGTGGCAAAATCCATCAGACATCCTGTATTCTTCAAGTTCACACAGCAGCTGTCAGTTCTCCTCCAACAGATGGTTTACTTCTACACATCTGTCCATACACAATTTACAATCAGTTTGTCTCGGCAACCTTAGTGTTGTGTGTCTCCTCCTCAGTGTCTCTCACCGTCTTCAACCTCACGCGTCTCCTCTGCATGTTGATATATTTTGCGTCTCAATGCAGCAGGCCAGGACACGCGATGCATCTATTATTACCGCTACAGTCTGTCAATATCCTTTCTTCCGAGAGGGAAATGTAAAATATCTGTCGTCGTGATTTATTTATTTTTTTACCTTTTCGATCGCGTGATTTACTATTACAGCCCTTAACACAACAAGAACGTAAGAATTTACTCTGCGAAAGACGCTACGACTCGGAAACAACACAAATGGCGGCTATGTCCCATAATGCAACTCGGTGTTTACGAGCGTGACGTCACCTGACAAAGACCGATAAGCAAAAGGGCAGATAAATTGTTAGCTTCATTCAACAAATGACGTTGTCTGTTCCAAATCACCACCTTCAGTGGGACACTACTGCTGCACTACAAAGCAATATTACTGTTAGCTCAGTTTGAACATGATCACAATACTCTAGCTCAGTCAAACTCCAACCATTTAAACAAAAACATCGAAAAAACATTTCCATCATAAACACACAATCAAGTAGTCCAACAACAAATAGTGGTTTTGATATACCCAGGCTGAGCATTTCAAAATAGTTGATATGATTTACATCTTCCGTTTACAGAGTATAATCCAATGCTGGGTTCACACTTATTGCAAAGTGAACACATGCATCACGGCACTTGCTCTTGAATACTCTTGAATGCTCTTGAATGTTTCTTGCATCAAGCAAATTTTTCACAAATTGAATATTTGGAAAAATATTTGCAAAAAACTTGATTGTAGTGAATTTGCGCTGTAATTTTCTTTAATTAACGTTGTGTTAACTGCATTCTTTATTTCAGTACAAGACTGAAGTAAAGGTGAAGTGACTATAAAGTTAAGGTAAGCTCTGGTAAGGTAGCGATAATGTTAGTCATTATGACCTTCATTATGGCTAACGTTAATTTTGTTCACTTTAAGTTAGTTAATTAAACTAAACTCATTATGAAACAAAACAAGTCTTAACTGTTTTATCAAATAGAGCTGATAATACAATTCAGTTGTATTCTTTTAAACTAACACAGAGTGCATATTAACTGTCTATTTCTCACTGGTAATGTTAATGCATTGCTAACATTTACTAATGAGAACTTATTGTATATGTGTCACTAACTGTACATTTTATTTTTAGGTGCTCAGGTGTACCTGATAGTTATTGCTAAAGTGTGAGGTGTGTACATGCTGAGTACACAAATATAACCTAAAGTCATCACCACAACCTAAACATACATATATATATATATATATATATATATATATATATATATATATATATATATATATATATATATATATATATATATGTGTGTGTGTTATGTTGAGTCTTATTCTACTCTTATTATATTCATATTTTTTTTGCAGTCACTGATGTTAAAAAACTGATGCTACCAAGCACCCCTCACTTGATTATTCAAGGTAATGTTGATGCCTTCCCAATTTTTATTAGATTTTTAAATGTCAAGTTGTTCTAAAGCAGACATTTACCCTGACATTGAAATAATTTTGGCTGTTTAAGAGTCTTTGTATACATGTATACATACATATATACAGTTAAAGTCAGAATTATTAGACCCCCTTTGAATTTTTTTTTTCTTTTTTTAATATTTCCCAAATGTTTAACAGAGCAAGATAATTTTCACAGTATGTCTGATAATATTTTTTCTTCTAGAGAAAGTCTTATTTTGACTAGAATAAAAGCAGTTTTTAATTTTTTAAACACCATTTTAAAGACAAATTCATTAGCCCCTATATTAGCTATATTTTTTATCTGAGTCTACAGAACAAACCATTGTTATACAGTAACTTGCCTAATTACCCTAACCTGCCTAGTAAACTTAATTAACCTAGTTAAGCCTTTAAATGTCACCTTAAGCTGTATAGAAGTGTCTTGAAAAATATCTAGTAAAATATTATTTACTGTCATCATGGCAAAGATAAAATAAATCAGTTATTAGAGATGAGTTATGAAAACTATTATGTTTAGAAATGTGCTGAAAAAATCTCTCCGTTAAACAGAAATTGGGGAAAAAAATAAACAGGGGGGCTAATAATTCTGACTTCAACTGTATACACATACATACACTAACAAGAACAAACAATTGTTAACATTATTAAAAAAAGTTAACTAATGTTATCAATTGCAACTTAGGATTTTTAAAATGCATTAGTTTTAGGAAATGTTGAACCATGATGCTGGGTGAAAGGTATTGTTCATTCTTATTTCTTGTTAGTAACACATCAACTGACACTACACTGTAAAAAGTAATTACTTAAAAAATGTGAGTAAAACCTTACCTAGTGTAAATGGCAACTTTTAAGAATTATTTTGGATAATTTTACACAATCAGTTTACTTAATAATAAGTCAACAGGTGTACTTACTTTTTAAAGTAAAGAACCATATTGTAAAGTGAGACCAATGTTTCAAACAACTAAAAATGTCAATAAAAGTCACAGAATTAAATAGACAACACTGAAAATGGTCAGAGCAGAGATCAAGCTCCCATAATGCAATTCAAAACCATGAATTAGGAAAAAATCTAGTAAAATCCAACTGTAATTAACAGATATTTAAACAGTCTAGCTCTCTATACACTGTAAAAATGATGGGTTCCACACAACTGCTTCATGTTGTCCCAACACAAATTAACTGAAGTTAATGTTGAATCGTTTTTACAAATTTAAGTGGATTGAACATAAAACAATTAAGTTGTTCCAGAAAAACCTCAAGAATTGTGTTGTTTCAACTTATTTTAAATAAGTAGTCTGAACAAGCAGCAAAAGTCATTTTTAAGTATTTTGTGTAAGGTATCTGCAGGGCTCAACAATAAGGACTGCCCGATGGCCCGGAGCCAGCATGTGAGATGCTCAGGACAGTAGACAAGATCGTAGCAACATCAAATGATGACGCTAAAAGAAAACATTTGAAAGCAGACATTTACGAGGGTACACCACGACTAAAAAATGTAGTGATGTTTTGTACAGTTTGCCATCAGTTTGGCAGGTCAGCCATCTTTTGTTTTGCAATAAAATACCTGCACATTTTGCTACTTTTGTTTGCATAACACTTTGAATTTTGCTCATCATTATACATTTATTACATTTTTTAAAATATTTAAATTCTAGATTTACTGTACAAACATTTGGACATTTTTTTTTTTAAATTTGTGGCAAAGAAATAACTATTATGGCTAGCTATTATTGCTTTTTTTTGGTGGGGCCAGTGAAAATATTTGCAGGGCAAGTAAAAATCTGAACCACTTGTCCGATTGGGCCAGTAGAAAAAATCCTTAGCGTTAAACCCTGATCTTGATACGGAGTATGTGTTCTGTGTTTAGCTAAAGAGTATGCGGACTCTGATCCTGCTGGCCGTCGCGGGCTGGCCATTACCATAAAGCAGGGATCTGACCCTCCAACCTTCACCCGGTGGTTCCAGCCGTGGGACGCAAACATGTGGGACACCGACCATCTGGACAGAATCCGGGCTCGCTTTTAAACCCAGAACTGCGCCCTTGTCTTTTCTTATACATGCACTTCCTGTTCCTGTGCCATAAATTGCAGCTTTCCTTTAGATTGTTGAATTGCCTGTCTCACTTTAAGGTGCACTTTGTATTTTTGGGGGGCTTAGCATTCTTGTTTGCCAACAATAGTAGTGGGGATTTGATGTAACTATGTTGATGTAACTATGTTTCCAACTTGTACTTTGATATGTTGAATAAATTTTGAGATAGTTTTGCTGTACATTTACTTCATTTGTATACACACAAACTCAACAAGAATATACAGCGTGTTTTTTTGTTGTTGAAAGATTCTTTCAGTTATTCAAAGTAAAGACATAAAAAGTGTATTTAAAATAAAGTTTCCACATCAATATTAAACTGTTAACAAGAAACATTTGTTTATCATTAAATCATAATATCAGAATATTTCCTCAAGGTTCACGTGACACTCAAGAAAAACTTTAAATTCAGCATAAATGACATTTTAAGGTGCATTAAATTAGAAGCCAGCTATTTTTAAATATCATTTCACCTTAATGAGCAGAAGAGAGGGGCAGGACGGTGGTGCAGTGGGTAGCACAATCGCCTCACAGCAAGAAGGTCACTGGTTCGAGCTCCGGCTGGGTCAGTTGGCATTTCTGTGAGCATGAGTTTCCTCCAGGTGCTCTGGTTTCCCCCAGTCCAAAGACATGTGGTACAGGTGAATTGGGTAAGCTAAATTGTGAGTAGTGTATGTGTGTGAATGAGTGTGTATGGGTGTTTCCCAGTGATGGATTGCAGCTGGAAGGGCTTCGTAAAACATATGCTGGATAAGTTGGCAGTTCATTCCGCTGTGGCGACCCAGATTAATAAAGAGACCAAGCCGAAAAAGAAAATGAATGAATGTATGAGCAGAAGAGACTTTTTAAAAAATATTTACAAATTTGAACTACTCCAAAAGTCTCAGTGATGAATGATTTATTTAAAGACGCCATAGAATGAATATCTAGATATGGCCCAAAGCTAAAACTTTAGAGTTCAGTATATGGAAATGGTATTCTGTGAGCCCCAAACACTATCGTTTCCTTCTTTTTAAAAAAATCCTAATCATAACAAAACACAGATTCTGACACAATTTACATTGGGTCATTAATATTCATGGACCCATGCAGCATTTGATTGGCGAGAACATTTCCTAGTGAGACAATATTTTTTTAGTTTTTTTCCCCTCATTTTTAAATTATCTAAGTTTTTACTTTTACTATATATGCATAGATATATACATTAGATATCACATACGGACCCTGAGCATGTGTCAATAGCGCCGTCACATTTGTACAGTGCTTCCAGGACAAATGTCCTTCAGCTGCACTAGTCAAGACAGTGTACCAATGTGAAGATGCTTGACTTTTGCATCGTGTACGGGTGTAGTAACGAGAAAACAAAGCACAAAGGCAGAACATTTCATAGGTAAGATTTCGTTTTTTAAGTTTTTGAATGTTGCGAACTTTGTGCTAAACAATAATAATACAGTCTCTTACTGCACTGACCATAAGGCAAAGTAGCCCCAACTCGCACTAAATATTAGGCTTATGCTAGTTTTGTTGAAGAAAATCTTCAACAATGTAAATGAAATATGACAACAAGACGCTGCGGTGCCAGAAACGTGTATTATTGTCGGCTAAGTAAACGAGTCGTTCATAACGGAGATTCATTCACAAACAAATCGCTCCTTCTGTCACAATGAGAAGTGAAAGCAGGAGAGGGGGTGTGTTTTAGGACACGGATTCAGTTTAGATCAAATTAAACAGGGAGGGAGGATAATACATTTCCATCCACACAAACATATGCTTTTTGTCGGCGATGCCAGTGCGGTCACTTATCCATAGATATAGAAAAGTGATGTAAAATTATAATTTTCGGAATTTAAACAAATAAACTCCTAATCATAGATATACGTGTATATCTCTGGCTCTGGATGGCCACAGTCCTCCACTGAACCTTGGCCCCGCAATCATTTCAAAGGAGCATTACCCTGTACTAAAATGTCGGCTCTATTGCCACATTCCTTCTAATAGACAACAACAGCGTAGGCGACATCTAATGTAAATAGCTATGCTATATATGTGGGACTGTTATTTTGAAAATGAGCAAGTAGTTGTGTGAAGCAGGTGGACATGCTCGATCACAGAGTGTTCATAGCTTGTCAGAAAGCAAAATGCAGGATATACGGATTAAAATGTATTCAATGCAGCCCTAAAGAGGCTTAAGGTCTGTTTAAATGTATGTTATGTTAGTTTAATGTGTATATTGTGGCAATAAACACATATGAATTGCTGAATATAAAGTGGTTCATGCATCATGTCATATGACTCAGCTCTTACTGTAATTATTCTGAAGTCAAAGTGCAAAACTCAACTATATATTAAATAATTATACTCAACACAGGAGACAGCAAAGGTGTATTCAGAGTTCTATTGGGAAGCTATAATGGTTGGAACTGTAAACACACCTTAGCTGGTCCTTTTTGTTGAGTATAAATATAATTTAGTATATATTTCATCCACAACACATCTTTAGGTATCTGTAACAAGGAATCAGAATACTCAGTTTGTAGACAACTGAAGTATGAAGGGTGTGTGTGTGTGTATTAGATTCAAACCCTGACATGAGCTGCTGGGGCTTCAAACCAAAGCTTAATATTCAAGTCTTTTCCAAATATGGTCAAAACCAACCATATAATATTAGGGCCAGAGGATTTTTGCACTTCCACCTCCACATCAGAGAACAATTTAACATAATATATTGTATCAATGCATTCTATGGCTTCTTAAAATAATTAATTTGTCTTTCACTTATTCCATCTACCATTCCATTTAATTTATTCCCCCCAAAACCCCCCACCCCCTCAGCATACATGTAAAAGATGGACCACAGTGAACATATTGCTATGTTGATCTGGTACACCTTCAGTTAGACTTTTAACAGGATCACTATGATAAAGTCATCATGACGAGTCACAGTCCAACATGACCAGATCTCACTATAGACAGTGCTGCTCTTCTCTTTGCTTTAATTATTTAGTTAATTTCCGGTTTTCTCTAAGCTGCCAAAATCTGCCACATCTTGCCACAAAAACCCAGCCTTTCTGACATCACCATCATCCTTAAATCCATTTTCACAGCAGCATGATGACTCTCCTGAACTGTATCATCCTCTGGAGATCCACAGCTCTGTTTTTATCCAGATGTGAAAATGTGTTCACACAGCAGCCTGATTCTACAAGAAGAGCTCCTACTGATGCATTTCTCAAATACTGTCCAGAAAAAATAAAGTGGTTTGACCAATGTAACCTTCAGGTAATTACACATACTGTATATGCATAACTATACTATAAAAAAATATCTGTTAATTCAGGGGTTCCCAAATTTCTCAACTTGCAACACCCAAAATAACAATTCCAGTGACTCGCAACCCCCACTATCCTTGGAGGTGTAGTAAGAAATTTTGACACCCCTAAGAAAAATTCTAATATACAGATATTCTATCTATTTTACTAACTATGGTTCCCTGAATTTCTCAAACTCATTTAATTCTCAATTCATTTTTTCTTAAAGGGATAGTTCACCCAAGAATGAAAATTCTGTCATCATTTGCTCTCCTACTTGTTCCACACTTTTATGGTTTTCTTTCTTCTGTCGAACACAAAAGAAGATCATTTGAAGAAAGCTAAAAAACATGTAACCATTGACTTCCATGGGATTTGTTTATGGAAGTCCAGGCCCATAGCCAGCCTGGTAAATGGGGTGGTTCTTTTTTTCTCAAAAAGGGGACCTTTTTGCATCTATACGCCTCAGCTTCTATTTAACTATGAGATTTATTTACTGCATTTAGTGACTTTTTAAGCAGTACTTTATTTTGCTGGATTAGCTAGTCAGATGTCATCACAACCACACTTTTTGATGTATTAAAAATTTCCTAAAAATTTGCAATAAAGAAAAATTAAAAGAAGACACATTTTTAAAATACAAATTTGTTACATCATATATCATTAGGAAAAATAGGAATCTGTTAAAGTTTTAAAGTAAAAAATGTAGCCTAGTGTCATTTATTAGACAAAAAACTAACTGGCCAGCATTCAACTGTCCTCAGTCACAATTTGGCCATTTCACTAAAAAAAAAAAAAAATAATAATAATAATAATAATAAAACAATAATAATGAATTCTTCTAATTTTTCTAGCCTCTTTGGCAAAAAAATGTATATTTGAGAATTTATGGATATCAACAATAGCCAAAATATATTCAAATTAATTTAATATGCTCCACTTCTGTTGCTTAATTCACTCCTTTTTATTGCTAATTTTTATTTCAGGAATAAAGTCCAAGATTTAGAATAAAATTTACCTGCAAATGTTTTCTCTGTTTAAAAACAATAGTGAAAGAAGACTTCTCTTACATCATAGTCCCACCGAAGCAACATCGGACAGAGGATTCCGTTTGGTCTTAAAGCCTTTTTCGATGGATTATTTTCATGATTTATGATGGCATAGCAGTCAAAAAAGGACAAATGAGCTCACGTATGGGACAAATTCTGTACCTTTGTCAGTAAGGGGTGGATCTTAACGCGGCCAGTTAGCTTAGAACCTCATGGACAGATTTCATCTGTTAGAAAGTAACTTAAGTAACTTTAGCTTTACCCTGTTTGGCAGTCTTTTTGAACATATGTTCAATATTATGCAATAATGACGCCGCTGCCTGCCCTTTCTGCCACTCTTTTCGACCCATATCGTTACTCAGTATGGATATGGCATGGCATGACTCACATCAAAGATTCAAATGTTACCACTCAGTGGGTTATGCCACGTGACTCGCGTCACATTATTGTGGCTTTGAGGCTCTATGGGATTCGAATTACTGGCCATAGTTATTTAAAATTACACTTTATTACAATATATATTCAATATAATATATTAATTAGATAATAAATATATTATATAATATTAAATTACATAAAATAACTAAAAGGACAAATTCTGGACCTTTTGGCCGTGGGGGGGTGGTTCGTTCGAACCTCCCGAACCCCCCCTGGCTATGGGCATGAAGTCAATGGTTACAGATTTTCAGCTTTCTACAAATGATCTGTTTTTAGAACCACTTGAGTGAATAGTGAGTAAATAATTTGTTTGGAACAAACTATTGCTTTAAACATTTGCTATTGTCTTGATAAATAAAACCTTCTTTAGTGGAAAAATCTAATTAATCTTCAAAATATATTTGTTATCTCCTTGTCTTATTTGATTTAAACAGAACTGCTGAATATATGTACATATTAGGCAAGTTAATTAACCTTAATTAAATGACCTAAAACGAAAAGTAATCTCTTACTTGACTTAAACAGCAGAAGAATTATTACAATAACTAATAAATGATTGTAAAAACCCTTTTATCATCACTTACTCCCACCTCAGTCAGAGTTTACCATTTCGTCACCATTTTTGTCAAAATTGAGTCATTGACATTCTTATTAAATGACAACTTATTTACATTATGGGATGTGTTTTTATAAGTTGTTTACATTAAGACTTTTTATTAAAAAACATGTTACACACATACTGTTTGCTATAGACCAATTACCATGTTTGTAAACATTCAGGATGCGCGCGCAGGGAGGTGGCAGAAAAAAAAACGTTGCGGTACAGAGTTTGTTGTTGTCTTAGAAATATGATATATTGATTACCTATTATATATATTATTTACATATGCTTTCAGCGTATTATAACAGCTTGTCACCCAGTGATAAGCACAGTGATTCGGCAAAATTAACGTTAAAGTGAGCGGCGTTCGTCTGACAGGTCCATTTGCGATAGCACACTCCCAATGGATATTGGATAAGACGAAATGACCAAGCATCCAGCCCGAAATATACAATTTCATTGAAGCTCAAAGGGATTTTACAAGAGAGAAGTTAAAGGTCTACAAGTGTTTGGATGCCTACAATTGTGTTCTGTGTGGTCATGTGCAAGAAATAATGTTCCATGATCACCAGATTCAAAACTTTGCAGTGCTAAAAACCGAGGATCTGCCGTGCGAAAGACAAGGAAAAAAAGACGGAGCTAACATTATACAAGGCCTGGGTAATCATCAACAAGCAGAACAACTGATTCTGACAGCGAACTACACCTGTACGGCAGGCTATGTAAAATTACGCACAGGTAAAGTTGGTTTTATATTCGCACATTCTGACTTTCTCCTTAATAATATAATTTCATAAAAGTATTATTTGCAAACTCTAAAAGCAAAATCATATTAGCAGCCAATGACTATCAGAGTACAACATTGTTCACAGTCAAATAAACAGTGTTCATGTTGTTTTCAAGTCACACTTGCAGGTTATTTCAGACCGAACACTCAAAGTGCCGTGGTAAACAATATTGGGAGTGTGTCACAAGTTGTCACTGAATGAATGTGTGAATATAAAACCAACTTTACCTTAATAACTTACACTTTCACGTTTCATTCTTAGCATTCAGTGTCCGCAGTTTAATTAACCATATGTAACTGTTTTGCCGAAATCATTGCTGCAACCAAAAATGAGTAATGTGTCTGATTCAGCAAAGCCTGAACTTACCTGATATAACATGAGAACTGCAGAGTCCAGCATTTCTAATTAGGTCGTCACTTCATTCAGCTCCCTTTCCAAATTCCCTCGAATTTGGCATTCTACTGCAAAACACAACATTTTGCTATTGCAGCCGGTCTTTTTTTGCAACCGGGGTCCCGTGTGACGTCATGTGTGATGTAGGTTGGTAATTCGTCTATATGGAATGCAAAAACTTTGAAGCTCAATATCTCAAAATCATTCACAATGCAGATAGAACCTTATAATTCCAAGGTGACGATTTGTATTAGCAGGAGAAGGAGGCTGGAGTGAAGCAGCAGCTCTGTGTTATTGTCATGTTCTGCAAAAAAAATCTGCCATTGACTTTACATTGGACATACTAACAACATACCAATCCATACTAACAATATACTACTCTATACCAGAAAACATACTAATCATACTAGCAACATACTAATTCATACTAACAATATACTACTCCATACCAGAAACACACTAATCATACTAGCAAATATGCTAATTCAGACTAAATTCATGCTAACAGCATGCTAGATTATACTAGAAACATGCTAGTGACATGCTAATTCATTCTCGATGCTAACGACATGCTATATTATGCTAGAAACATGGTAACTTATGTTAGCAACTGCCTAGCAGCAACCACTCAGAACACCTTAGCAACTGCCTAGCAACACCTTAGCAACCACCTAGAACACCCTAGCAACCGCCTAGCAACCACTCAGAACACCTTAGCGATGGTCTAGCAACGCCTTAGCAATGAATTAGAATATAGAATATATTACCAAATATATTATACCACTCACGTGGCATAACCCACTGAGTGGTAACATTTGAATCTTTGATGTGAGTCATGCCATGTCATATCCATACTGAGTAACGATATGGGTCGAAAAGAGTGGCAGAAAGGGCAGGCAGCGGCGTCATTATCGCAAAATATTGAACATATAATCAAAAAGACTGTCAAACAGGGTAAAGCTAAAGTTACTTAAGTTACTTTCTAACAGATGAAATCTGTCCATGAGGTTCTAGGCTAACTGGCCGCGTTAAGACCCACCCCTTACTGACAAAGGTCCAAAATTTGTCCCATACATGAGCTCATTTGTCCTATTTTGACTGCTATGCCATCATAAATCATGAAAATAATCCATCGAAAAAGGCTTTAAGACCAAATGGAATCCTCTGTCCGCTGTTGCTTCGGTGGGACTATGATGTAAGAGAAAGTCTTCTTTCACTATTGTTTTTAAACAGAGAAAACATTTGCAGGTAACTTTTATTCTAAATCTTGGACTTTATTCCTGAAATAAAAATTAAAAAGCATTAAAAAGGAGTGAATTAAGCACCAGAAGTGGAGCATATTAAATTAATTTGAATATATTTTGGCTATTGTTGATATCCATAAATTCTCAAATATACTTTTTTTTTGCCAAAGAGGCTAGAAAAATCAGAAGAATTCATTATTATTGTTTTATTATTATTATTATTATTATGTTTTAATGATTATTTTTTTAGTGAAATGGCCAAATTGTGACTGAGGACAGTTGAATGCTGGCCAGTTAGTTTTTTTGTCTAATAAATGACAGTAGGCTACATTTTTTACTTTAAAACTTTAACAGATTCCTATTTTTCCTAATGATATATGATGTAACAAATTTGTATTTTAAAAATTAGTCTTCTTTTAATTTTTCTTTATTGCTAATTTTTAGGAAATATTTTTAGTACATCAAAAAGTGTGGTTATGATGACATCTGACTAGCTAATCCAGCAAAAAAAAGTACTACTTAAAAAGTCCCTAAATGCAGTAAATAAATCTAATAGTTAAATAGAAGCTGAGGCGTATAACTGCAAAAAGGTCCCCTTTTTGAGAAAAAAGAACCATCCCTTTCACCAGACTGGCTACGGGCCTGATAATTTATTCACTTATTTTCTTTGACCAGTCCACACATTTACAGTGTTTAAGTCAGCTTATTGTCAATTCTGCTGCATGTACAGACATAAGAACAACTGAAATGACATGAAATGTGCTTTTGTATCAAAATATTGAACAAAAGTTACACATAGGACGTACCCACACTATGCTATCCAAACCGTGCCCAGGCCCGTTTCCTGGATCATTTAAGAAGTGTGAGTGCTCTGAACTGGGCTCAAGCACGGTTCACTTGAAGTGGTGGGCCTGAGCGCAGTTCACTTGTGCTCAGGCGCGGTACGCTTGCAGTATGAGTGCAAGCGTGCCTAAGCCCGAAACTGAAAGCGAGACGTGACTTTTAAGCAGGACCGGATTAACCAATGGGCATTATGGGCACAGGCCCAGTGGCCCGTGCGCACTTGGGGCCCCTGCAAGGGCGATAAAATGCCAATTTTGGAGTGTCTATTAGGCTAAGCTAGTTGAGTGATTCAAGTCCATCACCGTTCGATTGACAGAGACAACATAAGTAATGAGTAGGCCCACACGGAATCTGAGCGCGCAGAATTCGGCAGATTTTCTGCAGATTTTCCGCAGATCTTCGCAGATTTTTAGCCCATCATTAATTCTGTTTATTTATTTAAAGTTAACTATTTACAGTTAATCTAATTGGATTTGCATTTTAAGCATTAAATACAAGTTAAAAATATATTATTTTTTAATTCACATATTAAGGTTTTAGTTATGAGACTCCCAAAATAATTCCGCAGAAATCTGCAGATTTTTACCAAAATTCTCCGCAGAAATAGCAAAAAATGTCCGCAGATTCGGTCTGGCCCTGGTAATGAGCTCAGCAGGTACCAGCCTAAGTAGCGTAGCTCGTAAAGTGCATGGCAGCATGTTTTGACGCGATCGATCATGAACACTTTTTTCCCCCCACTACATATCAGATTTTGCCTACTCTTCATCACAAGGAAGACAAGTATGAATCATTAATAAGTGTGTGTATGGAGGACTCAGATTCATAGAACTGGATTGGAGAGGTGTTATATCCAAATCATACGCATTATACGTTTGTAGAAGTTATACATTAATAATACCCTTAAATATAATTTTTTTGTATTGCTTCAGTGAACTTGAACAAGTATAAAATCCACTAATTTTCACTAGTTTTATTAGTATTTTTTTAAAGTATGCTTTAAAAATAAGTACAATCTTTGTAGTAGACTAATAATACTGTATGTACTGTATATCCTTTATTTTAAAAATACAGACAATACATTATAGATTTATTTTATTTAAAAATATATTATATTAATCTTATTTTTTAATTCAACTATAGGGGTGCGGCCAGGTAGGGGACCTACAAGACATTGTGCCCAGGGGCCTCGGAATTCTTAATCCGGGCCTGCTTTTAAGGGACTGTATCATATGAATTAATCATTCGTGCTGTTCAATGAACGAAAAACTGTCGTAATTTATTAAAGACGCAAACCCCTCACTGCAGGACAGCTGCACCTTCAGCAAACCTAATTCCTGCAGCACGAGAACTTTATGAGCGTCAAAATTGGCTGATCTGTTCGGCGAAATATTTGACTGCGTGTCACCGCATATCAAACGACTTAAACGATATAACTAAAGGAGAGGCGACCAAGATGGCAGCCTGAACGGACGCAATTTTAAGTGCTTGCACCAAGTTTCTTCACAGAGGTTGCTAATAAGCCATATGCTGTAATTAGTCAGCAAAAGATTTGTCTATTATTGTTTGGCGATTTATTGAGAAGTGTTTTCTTTACTTAGACATGGTACGTAAGCGTAGACTTTCAGATTATTCAGATAAAGCTAAACATGCTAACTCTAGCGCGCTCGGTAGCGCTAGTTGTGAGCATGATTATGTTGTTTCTACAAACGAGGACTCTTTTAGCCTGGTTGAAGAGGATTTCCCAGCTCTGCCTGTTACTCCATGCAAGTCACCAGTCGCAAAGAAAAAGCCCACTGACAATGCAAATGTTGATGTCTCGTCTCAGCTAGAAAAGATTACACAGCTGATTAACTGCCGATCTGACACGATTGAACAGAAAATCTCCGACTTGAATGGAAAAGTGGATGCTGTGACGTCTGAGCTAAAGTCCGTGACGACGAGGGTGACTTGCCTGGAGCGACGCGTGGATCTAGTTGAACAACCGATCATCCAGATCCAAAGAAGAATAGATGATATGGAAACCTACATGAGACGGCGCAACCTAAAGCTCATAGGTATTCCGGAGGTGGGTGATGAAAACATCCGTCTTAAAGTCATTAGGATCTGTCAAGCTGTACTTCCCAGTGAAAAGGAAAAAATTCCAGAAGCCATCGATGTAGTTCATCGTCTCGGTAAACCATTGCAGGGCAGTGGCGGCGGAAGACCTAGAGCTACCATAATTCAATTTTCTACGCGCACCTACAGAGATGCCTTATGGAAGGCGGCGAGAAATTCTTCTTATCTGCGTGACCACAGTCTACAGTTTAGGGAGGACTTCTCGAAAGGAGATCGCGAAAGAAGAATGAAGTTATGGCCGATGGTTCATGAGGCTCGAGTAGCAGGGAAGACCGCTTATTTTGTCGGAGCCAGAGCCTTTGTACAAGGGGAAGGTGAAATTACTCTCACAAGTTGATTTAAAAGCTGACTCTACCGTACCGTCTCTTTTTGAACTCATTCATTTGAAGTAATATGTTGCCTGTTTACACAAAAGAACATTATTTACAGATTTATTTTGTTTTAATGGACGGAACAAGAACTTTATTTCATATGCTTCTCTTTTCTGAGTAAGAACAGGCTTATTAGCACATAAAGGACATTATATGGTGCTACATCACTTATTTGACCTTTTTGCCAAACTTGGCTTAATAGTTACTTGTTCAAACTAGGTTAAAAAGTTTCTGTGTATTTTATATATATTTTTTTGTTTTAAGTTTTAGAGTTTGTTGTTTATGTCACTTTCTATTATTTCATTGAATGCTAGGGGTTTAAGAGAAAACGTCAAACGTAAGGCCTTGTTTTTGTTTACAAAACGGTTTAATTTTGATTTTGTATTCTTTCAAGAATCTCATTCGGTAGTATCTGATACAAATTTCTGGCGTTCACAGTGGGGCAGCAATATTTGGTTATCTCATGGAACAGAACGATCAGCAGGTGTCTCTTGCTTAAAAAATAACTTTGATGGTGAAGTTTTGCATTCAGAATGTGATGAAAAGGGCCACTTCATATGTTTAGTTTTAAAAAGTTTCAGTGTACATTTTATAGTGGTCAATATTTATGGATACAATAATAAGTCTGATAATGATCAGTTATTAATCGTGTTAGAGGAGAGACTGCTATATTGGCTTTCCAAATTTCCTGATGCTTATTTAATTTTAGGAGGTGATTTCAATATTGCATTGAATGAATCCATTGATAGATGGCCACCAGGGCGACCCTCAAATATAAGCTTCAATTTAAAATTGTTTATGAACAGGTTTGAGCTCATTGATGTATGGAGAGAAAAGAATGTAGATGATACTGTGTATACTTGGAGTAATAAGGATAACTCTAAATGTTCCAGAATAGATTTTTGGCTTGTTTCTAATAATTTTGATTTAAACAATATTCAAGTTGATATTATAGCAACTCCATTAACTGACCATAAAGCCATTTCAATTATAGTTAATATTTCTCCAAAGGCAAATTGTAATACTCAACATTCATACTGGAAAATGAATAGTTCTTTGCTTAAATTAAGTGAAGTCAAACAGGAAATGAGTAGATTAATCATTTATTATTGGGTCAAAGCAAAAAATGAAGGATTGTTTAAAAGTAATTGGGAATTATTAAAATTTGAAATTGGTAAGTATTTAAGAAAATTTAGTAGCGCTTTAGCTAAATCGCAACGTTTTGCGGAAGATAAAATTGTTGAAGAGATTTTATCTTTATCCAGTTTACCTAATAGCAGTTTATTGGATGATCAGAGATTACGTTTAATTGAACTACAAAACAAACTTGATGATATGTATAGATCACGAGCTCAAGGAGCCTTTGTTAGATCAAGACAGAAATGGCTAGAGCATGGTGAGCAGATGTCTGCTTATTTTTTCAAACTTGAAAAATCTAGAGCCAAATTCAACTCTATTTCCAAAATGAATATTAATGGAGCCATTACAGACAATACTGAAACGATTTCTAATTTTTGTTATAATTACTACTCTAATTTATACACATCTAAATTTAATGAGTCTAATATGTCAAATTTTTGTAAGCATTTAAAGAATGGGAATATAATCAGTCAAGAAGACCAACAATTCTGTGATTCCCCAATCTCTACTGCTGAGATTAAGGAAGCGATTGAACATTTAAAATGTAATAAATCACCTGGCAGCGATGGAATCACTGCTGAATTCTATAAACAGTTTTCTGAGATACTTGTCCCGTTCCTTTTTGAGGTTTATTCTGAAAGTTTAAAGTGCTCTGAACTACCTGCAACCATGACTCAAGGGGTAATCTGTCTAATTCCTAAGCCCAAAAAAGATTTATTGATTATTGATAACTGGAGACCCATTAGTCTTTTAAATTGTGATTACAAAATTTTTGCTCTTGTTTTTGCCCAAAGATTTAAATTAGTTTTAGATCCACTAATTGATGAAAGCCAATCTGGATTTATGAGAAATAGACACATATTTAATAATATCAGACTTATTTTTGATCTTATTGACTACTCAGATCTTATTAAAGATGATAGCTTTATATTATTTTTGGATTTTTTTAAAGCCTTTGATACTGTAGAACATCCTTTTATTTTTTATTGTTTAGAACGCTTTGGGTTTGGGAGTTATTTCAGAAATGCCATGAAAACTCTTTATGTGGGTTGCAATAGTTCAGTTAAATTAAGTCAGGGCACAACACAAAGATTTTATTTGAAAAGAGGAGTAAGGCAAGGTTGCCCGGTTTCAGTTTATCTTTTTCTTATTGTTGCACAGATGTTTAATCATTTTGTTAAATCAAGTGAATTACAAGGGATTCAAATTGAAGGACGAAGTATCTTGATAAGTCAATTAGCAGATGACACTGCTCTTTTTCTTAAAAATGCTTCTCAAATCCAGTCAGCCATCCAAATTATAGACATTTTTTCAAGTGCCTCGGGTCTTTGCTTAAATTTACAAAAATGTGAGTTGTTTGCCCTAAAGAGTTGTTATGATAAATCTATCTGTAATATTCTAATAAAGGATGTCCCAAATTATTTAGGATTAGCGATTTCAAAAAATGAATTGGACAGAATTTCACTAAATTTTAATCCGATTATCAAAAAAGTACAAAACAGGTTTAACATCTGGTTGCAAAGGGATTTATCTCTTAAAGGACGTGCTTTGTTGGCTAAAGCAGAGGGTATCTCTAGACTTACTTATGTTGCTTCCTCAATTCATTCAGATTCTAAAATTAATAAGATAATTGATCAAACAATGTTAAACTTTCTTTGGAAAAACCGTGTTCATTACATAAGGAAATCTGTGATAGTCAACTCGTATAAGAATGGTGGTCTTGATTATTTAGATTTTTCTATTTTAAATAATACTTTCAAGATTAACTGGTTGAAGTATTATCTGAAAAACCCTTCTTCAATGTGGAACATAGTTTCTAGTACAATTTTTGGCCAGCTTGGTGGTCTCCCATTTTTGTTAATGTGTAATTATAAAATTGAGAAACTGCCCATTAAACTGTCAGCTTTCCATAGGCAAGCACTTTTGGAATGGAAGTTAATTTACAAGCACAATTTCACCCCGCATCGATATTATATCTGGAATAATTCCAATATTCTATATAAACACAAGAGTATATTCATGAAAACATGGTTTGATAAAGGGATTCTTTTGGTTGGACAGTTGTTGAACAATGAAGGATACTTGATGACGTATGGGGAATTTCTTTCATACTTTGATTTTCCTGTAACCCCAAAGGAATATACCTCGGTTATTGGAGCTATCTCTTCCAGTATTGTTTCTTTATGTAGAGGTATTTCATACTCTAAGAATGCATCCTTTCTCCACCCTGCTGATACTTTCTGTGGAAAAATTTGTTTTTCATTTAGCAAAAAGAATAACAATAAGAATATACGTCTACTATTCCAAAAAGAACTGGTTAGTAAACCGTATGTTATTTTCTATTGGTCTAAGTTCACTCAAAATATCGATTGGAAGAAAGTTTGGGTATTACCTAATAAATATCTAATTACAAATAAAATTAAAGAAATCTCATTTAAGATACTACACAAATTTTACCCTGTTAAGCATTTTTTAACCAGATTTATTGAAGACATGGATGTCAATTGTTCATTTTGTTCATCATACCCAGAAACAGTACCTCATATTTTCTGGCATTGTCAATATACAAAACGGTTATGGGGGATGGTATCTAAATTTATAAATGATAAAGTGCTGTCAAATTTTCTTCTACTGTATGAATATGTTATTTTTGGTTTTTTGAACTATGATAAGAAGTTGGAAAATGAAGCCTATGTTATTAATCTTCTGATTATACTTACCAAGTTTCACATTCATAGATGTAAATTTAGCAACCAGAAACCTCTGTTTTTAGTGGTACTTAAAGAACTAAATATTTATATAAATACCATTAAGGAGAGTACAAACAAAAAAGCTGTTAAAACTGTATATTTGTTTGACACTTTTAAGTTATTGTGAGTTAGCAAGGCCTAGCATTATTTATTTGTAATATTTTTTTTTTTATCTTCTTTTGTTATTTTTTTTTGTTTTATCTATTGAGTTTTCTGTATCTCTCTATATTCTTTTTATATATACCTTTCATCTTTGTATACCCCTGGTATTGTTTTGTATGTATCGTTCTTGCATTAATAAAAAAAAAAAAAAAAAAAAAAAATATATAACTAAAGAAATCTCCACTGTGCTGAGGAGAGAGAGCTTCTCTTCCTAAACTCAACAGCGCGTCATCGATGACGTATGCGTGCCCAGGCCCGAATGTAATGTGAGTGCGGGCCGTCGGGGGAGACGGGAGGGGGGACAAGTATGGAAGCGTGCTTTGGCCCGGTTCAACGCAACTGTACATAATGTGAGTACGCCCATACACACAGTCTTCAAATGAAATTAAGTTTCTCACATCTGGCCGTGTGACGTCCGTGCACTTTCCTCGCCGGGGTTCCTGATGCTGGGCGGGTCACGTGGTCGCCCCCTTTTTCCCTTTAGTTCCATATGAAGCGCGCAACGCAGCCAGTTGACTAGGGTTTGAGAGAGACGCGCTCTCAGTCTCGGACAGCGCATTTACACCTTGACTTTCGCCTACTTGCGTTCAATCCTGTCTGAGGACGGACTTTGAAAATGGCTGGGGCAATTATTGAGAATATAAGCACCAAAAAGTTGGTGATTGTGGGAGTGATTCTCATGTTATTCCAGGCGTTTTCCTTTATGGTCGGAGGGCTGATTGGTGAGTAGCTACTTTTACAAATCCGTCTTGATTTGATAGTTCGGGCATTGTTGGCGTTTGCTGCACTGTGAGTTTCCAGTTTGCTGGTTTAACTAACCCACTAATCTGTATAAAAATAAGAATAATAATAATAATAATAATGTGTATATATTATATTATATTATAGATTAATGGTAGGGATGGCTGACGTGAAACTGACGTTTCGACACAGTGTCGAGATCCCGAAGCGCAAGTGTTTCTAAACACTGCACCGAAGCATGATCCGAAACACCCAGGTCACGTGACTGAAGCGATTCAAAGCATCGATCAGTTCAGTATGGAGCCAGAATTGTTTCATATTTCCAAACAAATATAATACAATCCACAAATAAATGTGAAGCGTTTGACAAATACCAAGCATATTCACAAATAAATACAATGAGATCCACAAATAAATCTTAGAGTTCCACAAACATTAATTACATTCACAAATAAGTAAAATTAGACTTGCAAATAAAAAACATACTTACACATATTTTTTTTTATTCTACAAACACAAATTTGCCTGACATTTATATGTGAATTGCGTCCTGTGCATTTGTAGATCACTGTGGTATTTGTGGGTTGCTCTCTAAGCATTTGTAGATCACTGTGGTATTTGGGGGTACCTCTCTGCACATTTGTGGATCGGGCTGTGCATTTGTGGATTTTGAAACAGTTCTAACGTAGGGCTGGACGATATGGCAAAAATTTATATCACGATATATTTTTTTATTTCAGTCGATACGATATAATTCCGATATCGATATGGACAATATTAAAAAGAAAGGAAAAACTCCCAAGAATGCACACAATGGATGTCTGTACCTACAAATGTCTGCAAAGTGAATTTGCAAAGTCGATAATACCTCCAGACTCTTATAACTTTTTTTTTTTAAATAAAAACAGTACAAAATAATTTGTTCACTTTTTATTTGTATTTAGCCTATACAAACAAGAAATGTGAAATAAACTATCAAATAAATAAAGCTCAAAAATTCATAAAAAATATGCAAAATAGTTTTTTAGAAAAATAAGTTTTGTAGTATAACCAGCAGGACAGCAGTGATGTGTGAACTGAATTTGGTGAGAGTACAGTAATTTACAGTACAGTTATTGAATATGTTTGATAATAAAAATTCATAAAAAATATGCAAAATAGTTTTTTGGAAAAATAAGTGTTGTAGTCTAACCAGCAGGACAGCAGTGACGTGTGATCTGAGTTTGATGGCAGTATAATGAGTTAGAGGGAAGTTATTGACAGCTTTTGTAGTACTAGTTTTCGCGTTTTGCTCTTTGTAGACGGTCCCTTAGGATCGGTCTCTTTGCCGCCTGCGCATAGAGATCAATATATTGCGTCCAGCGCGTAGGAAAGCTCATTTTTTGCAAAATAAGGTTGTAGGTGGTTGTATACATTGCGACAGTTGAAAAAATGTGCTATTTGTGTAGGAACAATGTTTCGGTCATGAGTTATTGATCCGGAAAAGACGAATCTGCGAATCTGTTGCTAACTTTACTGAACTGAACCACTTCTACACCACTGCATTAGTCTTTCCTTTCTTATCAACTATTTCGTCTGCATTCTTACTTGTGGAAGCTTGTTCATTCGCATATGTATTCAGAGCACTCATTTTGTAGCTAAAACTTTTTGCGGCGCAGCTTAACCACCTGCTGTGCTTAGCGCTGGCAGCGTGTCTGTGTTGTTCGTCATCACGTAAGTGAGATCAGATCACGCTCTTTCTGACGGCTGAGCACTGAACGTCATTCAGTGACAAGTGATACATGTATAAGATCTTATATAAATAATAATATATCTATTTATATATATGCAAATTTATATCGAAATATCGGAAATGGGTTCAAAAATCATATCATCGTTATTGAAAAAAATTCTATCGCGATATATATTGATATCGAATTATTGTCCAGCCCTATTCTAACGTCAAGAGAAGCTTGATTCAACCTCGTCTGCATGGTTACTCCTAGTGCAATCACTGTATGCACATGGTGCAAGAGAGGATGATACAGCTTACACTCGCTGTTTATAAGTGTTTCCTTGGATTACCATAAAGGACTTTAATCGATATTATCATGGACTTTAATAAAAAAAAATTATATATAGCTAATCTTTGATAGAACAGAAATATAGCCATCTGTCTAAAACTAAACATTCTAATGTCATTTATTAGGCAAGTAACAAACTGAAACAATTGTTTTTTATATGCAAAAAAGTATTTATATGCAAAACAAAACCTAATATTTTTAAAGCAGATTAATTTCTTCCTGATTTATACTTCTACATGTATTACATCTGATTTAGGTTCACAACTTGCATCCTACATGAAACTAGGTGAGGGAGACAGTTTCCATCGTTTGGCTGAGGGTCTCATCTGCAGGGTGAAGCGACACAAGCTGGACAGTCATCATCTCTCTCTATTAGCGAGCATCAACCAGATTTACACAATGGCTTGCCTTCTGCCCATTAGTAAAAGCTTGAGCAAAAGATTAAAGAGAAGATAACATTTGATGTGGAATGATGAACTTGAATTTATTCTTTTAACAAATATAAACAAGTATACTGTACATAATTTTTAGGGTTGCTTGCACTAGGCATGGGACGATAACCGTTTTCAAGGTATACCGCGGTTTGGAAAAGTCAAGGTTATCATACCGCCAAAATTTTCTCTAATACCGTTTCTAAGGTATGTGTAAGATTTTTTTTACATCTTTTTTAACAACAGCATCTCCAGCAGAAAAGATATCCAAAGATGCCATTTTAAATTTGTGTTTTTGAAACTAATGAAGACAGCAGAAGTCAATGATTCATTTTCATTATTTAGCCTGGCACGTTTACTGCTCCAAAATATTATAAATGTTTCTCAAAATAAAATATATTGTGTTCAAAGGGGAAAAAATTTAGTTTTTTACCCAGACATTTAAAAAGAATATATTTTAAAGCAGTAATCACAATATCGTGATACCGTGAAACCGTGATATTTTTATCCAAGGTTATCATACCGTCAGAATCTTATACCGGCCCATGCCTAGCTTGCACTGCAGGGATATAAGGTTATTATAATACAATACGAAAAATTCCTGCAATTTTTATAACCACAAGGGGGCACTCAAACCATTTCATTTATAAAGCCTAATTTTATGTTATTCAATCTGATGAATTATATCGTCTTTTCAACTCCGTTACAGATGCAGGTAATTAAAATAAAACAAAAACTGGTATGAACTGTGAGAAACAGACACGGCTAGCGTTATATTGCTGTTCGTATAAATAGCATAATAATACTCACCCTTAAAATGATCAATGTAACTCGAAATGTAGAATTTTAACCTCTTCTTTGCTGTTTGGTGTGACAGCTGTCTGTTTAATTAATGATTCGATTGAAGTCATTCACTGTATTCCTAGGAAACATTCATGGATGGCCTCTTTCGTTGAGTTCAGGATCTGAGTGAATATGGACAGGTGTGTTGCTGATGGGACACCCGTTACACATCACTTCTATCTATCCATCCATCCTTCTGTCTACTTTTTTTCTTTTTTTTTTTTACTTCTAATGTGTAGTTACTTATATTCACATAGTTCAGGGTTTTCTTTGCTGAAAACGAGTTGGAGGTGGTATCCCATTTATTACATTTTAGCTACTTAAACCAAACGCATTTTGCATTATTCTTGTAATCTTATATAAAAAGATTAACATTAAATGTAATTAAATAAAAAAAGTGTTTGAGCATCACTGGGGGTCAGACTGTAGTCGATTGGTTCGTACAACATTTGATGGAAGTGGACACCCTAATAATTCTTTATGCACAAAAAAAAAACTGCATATTTACATTAGTGCAGTGCAAGCATCTAAAGTTATATGTACATTAGTGCAGAACAAATGTTCACTCAAATTGTTCTGTTATTTATGTTTAAATGTTTAGATTAATACATTGAAAATGAACGTTTATTATAATAACCTTATATCCCTGCAGTGCAAGCTAGGCATGGGCCGGTATAAGATTCTGACGGTATGATAACCTTGGATAAAAATATCACGGTTTCACGGTATCACGGTATTGTGATTACTGCTTTAAAATATATTCTTTTTAAATGTCTGGGTAAAAAACTAAAAGTTTTTCCCCTTTGAACACAATATATTTTATTTTGAGAAACATTTATAAGATTTTGGAGCAGTAAACGTGCCAGGCTAAATAATGAAAATGAATCATAGACTTCTGCTGTCTTCATTAGTTTCAAAAACACAAATTTAAAATGGCATCTTTGGATATCTTTTCTGCTGGAGATGCTGTTGTTAAAAAAGATGTAAAAAAAAAAATCTTACACATACCTTAGAAACGGTATTAGAGAAAATTTTGGCGGTATGATAACCTTGACTTTTCCAAACCGCGGTATACCTTGAAAACGGTTATCGTCCCATGCCTAGTGCAAGCAACCCTAAAAATTAAGTACAGTATACTTGTTTATATTTGTTAAAAGAATAAATTCAAGTTCATCATTCCACATCAAATGTTATCTTCTCTTTAATCTTTTGCTCAAGCTTTTACTAATGGGCAGAAGGCAAGCCATTGTGTAAATCTGGTTGATGCTCGCTAATAGAGAGAGATGATGACTGTCCAGCTTGTGTCGCTTCACCCTGCAGATGAGACCCTCAGCCAAACGATGGAAACTGTCTCCCTCACCTAGTTTCATGTAGGATGCAAGTTGTGAACCTAAATCAGATGTAATACATGTAGAAGTATAAATCAGGAAGAAATTAATCTGCTTTAAAAATATTAGGTTTTGTTTTGCATATAAATACTTTTTTTGCATATAATAAACATTTGTTTCAGTTTGTTACTTGCCTAATAAATGACATTAGAATGTTTAGTTTTAGACAGATGGCTATATTTCTGTTCTATCAAAGTTTAGCTATATATAATTTTTTTTTATTAAAGTCCATGATAATATCGATTAAAGTCCTTTATGGTAATCCAAGGAAACACTTATAAACAGCGAGTGTAAGCTGTATCATCCTCTCTTGCACCATGTGCATACAGTGATTGCACTAGGAGTAACCATGCAGGCTGAGCACAAACACAGAAAAGCGATCGTGCGGTCAATTAATCAGTCAACCTCTTTGCGGTTTGGTGTGACAGCTGTCTGTTTAATTAATGATTCGATTAAAGTCATTCACTGTATTCCTAGGAAACATTTATAAACAGACGAGGTTGAATCAAGCTTTTTATTCGCAGCTTCTTATTGACGCTATACGGTCCACCTTAAAAACCTATCCGGTCCACCTTAAAACCCGCGACCGGATAGCGTCAATAAGAAGCTGGATTCAGCCTCGTCCGTGCGGGCTGGGCACAAACACATAAAAGCCATCGTGCAGTCAATTAATCAGTCTCTTGAAAAAGCAAGGACAGCTCCATATTATTACAGCAATGCGTCCATTTTGAAGAGACTGGTTCATTACGGCTGCCTTGGTCCCGCTCTGATTGTAAGGCAAAGCGTGATTGGTTGGAGCGAGAACCAGCAGCGATTGGTCAGCATCACGGTGCCGGTATCTGATTGGTTTAAGCAGAAGGTGGGTGGAGTCCATCTATTTGTGGATCAGTGTTCGTCTTGACGTTAGAACTGTTTCAAAATCCACAAATGCACAGCCCGATCCACAAATGTGCAGAGAGGTACCCACAAATACCACAGTGATCTACAAATGCTTAGAGAGCAACCCACAAATACCACAGTGATCTACAAATGCACAGGACACAATTCACATATAAATGTCAGGCAAATTTGTGTTTGTAGAATAAAAAAAAATATGTGTGAGTATGTTTTTTATTTGCAAGTCTAATTTTACTTATTTGTGAATGTAATTAATGTTTGTGGAACTCTAAGATTTATTTGTGGATCTCATTGTATTTATTTGTGAATATGCTTGGTATTTGTCAAACGCTTCACATTTATTTGTGGATCGTATTATATTTGTTTGGAATTACGAAACAGATCTCTCTCCATAGTTCAGAAGCGTTTCGAGACCTGGCGAATGTGCATTTGACTGACAGGGTCGTTAAATTTTTCCGTCTTATATGGCCTAGTGGACCGTGCGTGTGCATGTTGTAACTGAGCTTCAAACGATTTTTGGGTTCAAATCCCGACTTGTACAAATACTCTGAAATCATAATTTTTTGTAGTTAAATAATATTACTGTTTTATGGTGTAGTCTGCTGCTGATACGCCATCAGTTTAGCATCATTTTTGTAACACTGTAAAACAATAATTAATATTTTTACAGTAATGTGATGGTTGGGTTTAGGTTTTGGGTAGACATTAATAAATTACAATAAATGGGAAATTTAATAAATAATATAAATAATTCTTGTTAACTTCTGGGCACAACCGTGTCTGATCTAGCAAAAACCCTGTTTTATGACCAAAACAAGACACATTTATTCACAAAGTGTTTATTCGGATGTCAGACCAATGTTGACACAAAACAATACAAGAACAGAGCAATTCAAACTGATATTAAAGCATTTCAAAGCAGCTGTATGAAGCCGAAGTCCCACTAGAGTTTGAGCTTGCGAAATTCTGTCGTACGGCGCTGCGAAAAGGGGTGGGATTAAACAAGATGATTAGACATTAAAAAAGCGAGCGATTGCTCCATGTATTAAATTTCAGTTCAGAGAGGTCATGTTTTGATCCTGGGTTGATCTCACGCAGTCAAGTAATGCGATTTTGCAGGTCAGAGTTCACCAAGCCTGAACTTTGCACTGCAGCAACCTGCGAAACTCGACGCATGACCCTGCGTTTCTGGTCTGACGCATTCGCGTTCGTATGAATGGAAGTCTATGGGGAGTAAAGTCCAGTGTGACTGCGGCTAAGCCGCTGGATCAAAACATGACCTCTCTGATGTTGTCTTTGTTGTTTAGTCCTGTGGTTATGTCACTTTTGATATGCAGCCAGGGGCGAGGCCAGAAATTTTAAAACATGTTTTGAGTATCCAACCCTTTTACAAAAATAAATAAATAAATTGCAGAAATGTGTCAAGAATCCGAATTCATTAACTTTTCTACGAGGCCAGTGGAAAACTGAACTTGTAATTCAGCAATAAATATATAAAAATAAGCATTTTTAAACTGTGATTCAGTTCACCATGTTGCCAATTTCACCGTAAAATTACACAAATCGAGAAAAAAAACAGTGTTAACATTTACAAAAACGTAAAGCATAATATACATACACACACACACACATTCACAATACAAACGCAAAGCATAGTTTAATAAACAACATCAAAGTATCAATACACAAATAAACACAAAACAACAATACCTCGTTCCGCTTTGCCATAAAAAAGGGGAAACCGTTATCATTCTTTTTTTTTCTACTTTTTAAGTGACTATAGATTGTAATGTAGGCCTATTACTTTTCCCCAACACTGCAAATAGGATCAACATATGTCCTGTACTTCAGACCTTTGAAATTTAAAACTCCAAACGATCGCCTAAACAAGATTACTACACTAGGCTAGAATACGTTACAATGAAACTACCTATTTCATTAATGCTGAAAACAAGTTAAAGCAGAATAATATATTATACCTCTCTCGTAATACTTATTTGTAATTTTATTACTTATGTATTTGACCAGCAATTCAGAATAGTCCGCTGGCCAGCACTTTTGGTTTAGTTTTCAGAGCTGCTGCAAACTCCAGTAATAAACATCGCTTATCAGTGCAAACGCGGTGTTGGACAGTTTCATTTTTGTGCAGAGGAGGACTTTAAATTTGATTGACAAACTTACAATAATTTAAGTGCTCTGTTAATCAACAACATTAAATTACATTCATATTCAGCCTTACACCCGTTACATGTTTTCAATGCAGTTTTTTTCTTTGCTGCTATTTCCGTGGTCTCTGACCAGGGGGAGGCTAAAGGCTGATTTATACTTTTGCGTCAAGCGCACGAGTATGCTACAACGCAGCCTACGCATGGACACATAGCCCCTCGCCGTCGGCGATGTTGATGCACACTGCTCAAAAACTGTAACGGGTACACGTAGCGCAAGCTCTGTGATTGGTCGGCTTGGTAGCGCTGACGAGTGTGGGCAGAGGTGAGAGCCGTGCACCCTATGCAGTGAGTGTTTACAAGTGTGGAGTCCCGTAAAAGAGCTCCGGATGGAGACTGTTGTTTTGTGTTTACCTTATGATTAAAGTTGTTGCACGTCCGTCGGTTCCCACCTCGAAATGAGCGAATTTGAGCCACTTGCACATTAAGGAAGTGTTCAGAAAAAAACAAAACACCAGCAAAGAAACTCGACACAGAGAAACATAAACACCTACTGCCAGGTAGCGTTTTGGAAGTGTATTGCAGAGAAAAAGAAACAGCGCGTATAAGTATAAATGCACAGCTACGCGCGAGGCTTGCGCCGTGGGTCACGCCGATCACTTGACGCAGAAGTAAAAACCAGGCTATAGCCCTTGCCGTGGCCGTCGGCGACGTTGACACGCACCTCTCAATAAATGTAACGCATGCGCGTAGCGCAAGCTCTGTGATTGGTCGGCTTGGTAGCGCTGACGAGTGTGGGCGGAGGTTAGAGCCACGCGAGCGTGATGTAGCAAGTGTTTACAAGTGTGGAGTCCTGTGAAGGAGCTCCGGATGGAGACTTTTGTTTTGTGTTTACCTCATAATTAAAGTTGTTGCACGTCCGCCGATTCCAGCCTCAAAATAAGCGAGTTTGAGCCACTTTTACATTAAGGAAGCGTTCAGAAAAACAAAACACCAGTGAAGAAACTCGACACAGAGGAACATAAACACCTACTGCTAGCTAGTGTTTCAGAAGTGTTATTGCAGAGTAACAGAAACCGCACGCAGAAGTATAAATGCACGGCTACGCGCAAGGCTTGCGCCGTGGGTTACATCGATCACTTGACGCAGAAGTAAAAACCAGGCTTAAGCCTTCCCCAGCCTTACACACGCTCCGCCTATGGATGGGCGCTTATTTTCACCCGTCGACTGCTGCAGTCTTTGTGCTGCTGTTGTTATGGATTTGACTGGAAATGTTCAACAAATAATAAAAAAAAATCTTTGTGCTGCTGCTGCTAATAGCTGCTCTCTGTGTTCCGCCTGAAGTTTGAGAGCAGATCCGACAGATTTTTTTTAAGCTTTTTTTTTAGCTACTTTGAGCCTTTATGTATGTTTTTTGTCCGGCTACCTGAAAATGTCACGAGGAACTGGACGGAGAGACACTCGAGGCTGGTTTAAGGCCACTTCAGCTTGAATTTGACCATAAAAGAGTTTATTTGTCGTTCAGTTTTGCTCAGGGTAAAACACCTTTGTAATTAGGCGGTTTTTTTGTACTGTTTGGAAAACAAGACTATAAAAGTCTTTTATTCAATCGAAACTGTTTTAAACTACTTTTAAAACACGCTAAAGGGATAGTTCACACAAATAATAATAATTTGCTCACCCACAAGTGGTTCCAAACTTTTAGGAGTTTCTTTATTCTACACTGAAGAAGATCATTTGAAGAAAACGGAAAGCCTGGAACTAGGGCTGTGCAATTAATCGAAATCGAATCGCAATCGCGATTTGAAACGTTGCGATTAGTAATATATATTATTTAATTTCCCCCGCCCAGAGCAAATGCATAACTGCCGTCTGTGTGTTATAGTCTTACTAGCCAATTGAGTGAGCACACTGTCATTCTGTCCAATCAGAATTGCGCAACCAAACTATGCGGAACACACACAATAAAACAAAAGGGAAAGCGCAGACGAGTGTGATAATGGCATCTGCCGCTTTAGAAGCATTAATGGACAAATTCATATAAAAAAACAGCACGTCGGTAATATGGGAATATCTTGGTCACAGACACCAAAAACAGGTAATCTGTAACAGCTGTCGCAGAATTGTTACCACATCACGAGGAAATACAACAAGCAGCACCTGAAAAAGCACCACAGGCGGCTATATGAGGAGTGTCTTGCTAAAAAGTCAACTTAACGTATTGCCAGTGACACTCAATCTAGTATCAAGCCACAGCACAATTTCAGAGTTGTTTCCGGCTGTTACACCATATGAACTAGGAGTGTGTTGCATATTTAGTTGATCATTATCTTGAGTTTAATTAAAGTAATATTCATTTATATAAGTGACAATTAAAGAGCGCATGTCACTTTTTTTTTACATTTATTGTATAACAGAAAGATACATTTGTACATATCATTTACAGTAATAATCATTAGATTGTTTACAATGGTATCAATAAAATATGAAAAAGAAGACAAACAATAGGAAAAAAACTAAACGAAAAAACAACAGAAATCAAACAAAAATTAAAGAGATATCAATAAGTCATCTGATCTGAGGATAGATGTATAATAGAAAAGAAAATGAGAGTGAAGAGGGCAAAATAATATGATAATGGCAATTTAGAGATTTAATAAACTATACATATTAAAAGTTGTGCAAATAGAATATGTTTTAAGTGCTTTCTTGTTATGTAAATCTGGAATTGTAAGTAAGTAATTTTTATTCTCTTGTATAAATGCTATAAATACTGGCTTGCAATTTGAATATTTACATTTATGAATGTAGAATCTGCATAAAAACAGAATAATGTTTATTATAAAGCAGATATATATATATATAAAAAAACAAACAAAAATAATTACTTTTGGAGTAACAGAAAAGTTCTGTGAAGTAAAATTTGAGATAAATAAATTAACATCTTGCCAAAACTGGAACACATTGTTGCATAACCAAAATAGGTGAGGAAGAGTTTCAGTGTTATTCTGACAAAAGGAGCATTTTGTATCAACGTCTGATCCAAATCTTTTCTTTAAGAAGTTTTTGACAGGGTAAATGTTACATTTTAAAAATGTAATAATTTAAAAGATATTTTTTTTACCTTATTAGTAAGGAAAAACTTTTGCTGTATGGACCATATATTTTCCCAGTTTAAATGATCAAAAAGACTGTTCCAATGTGAGATACCAGGAGGGATAGAGACAGTATTTTTGAAGAACAGAGCTCTTATTTTATAGTTTTTATTTTTCTTTAGCGAAACAAATTTCCCCATAGGTGTATTAACTGGTTCTGGAATGGTAACGGTTCCTAGTGATACTGTATTGTTTTTAAAAAGCATGTATAATCCAGAAGGAATAGCACCTATAGTTATTGTAAACTATTTAGGAGTTACCGGAATTTTGTATTTTATGAGAAATTCTGTGTATCTTAGCAGTAGACCCTTCTCATTAAAGAGCTGGCTAACATGTACTATTCCATTATTGTAAAATAAAGATTTATTTTTAAATAAAATATTTCTATTGTTCCATATATAGCACCGGTGAGGAGAAAAGTTATTGTTGTAGATAAGAGTCCATGCCAAAAGAACCTGCTTGTGGAAGTTTGATAGGAAGTTTTTGAATATCTACACATTAAAAAAAGTTTATACCACCTAGCTGAGAAAAGACCAATTGGGGGAAAAGATTCCAAATAGAAGAAGGGTTTTTAATAAATCTATTTAGCCAATTAATTTAAATTGTATTATTTAAAGAGTTAAAATCAATAAAATTTAGACCACCCTTATTGTGAGTATTTAATATCACTGATTTCTTCAAATAAAGGCTTGTTTTTCCAAAGAAATTTATATAAAATCCCATCTTTTGTTTTGCATGTCGATTTATCAACATACAGTGATTGATATACATAGGCTAGGCGACATAACCCTCTGCCTTAACCAGCAAACTTCTACCTTTAAGAAAAATGTCTCTCTGTAAGCAACAGTTAAATCTCTTCTGTGTCTTTGTAATGATAGGGTTAAGATTTGTAGAGCATCTCAGATTATCTGTGGCTATCTGTATGCCCAAACAAGTCACACAGTTCCTAACTACAATACCATTAATTGAAGAAACCATACTACTCTTGATTGGGAATAATTTATTAAGATTAAGATGAAGACCTGAAGCTTTAGAAAATTGCTGAAGAGTATTTAGAGCAGCTGGAATTTGAAGAGCATTTTCAAGGAATAACGCAGTGCCGTCTGCTAATTGGCTAATGATTATTTATTTATTTCCAATATTAATGCCTTTCAAATGACTTTTTTAAATAAATAAACTTAAAAACTGTGTTGCAATTATAAAGAGATAGTATGAGACTGGGCATCTCTGTCTAACGCCTCGTTTTAATAGGAGAAACTATTACTGTCCACGTACAACTTTTTTTAATCATATTACAAAAGGGGTCACCAAAGCCAATGTTTTGCAATGCCTGAAACAGAAATTGATGTTCAAGTGTATCAAATGCTTTATAGTAATCTAAGAATAATATAAAACTTTCATTTTGGAGTAGGTGTGAGTAATATCATGTCTAAAATTAAATATATATTGTTCGATATATGTCTGTCAGGTAAGAATCCTATGGAAGCCCGTTTCCGCCATTGAATGATAAAAAATATATATCAATAAAAAAAAATAAAAAAAATGTATGATGAAAAAAAATTTAATTAAAAAAATAATAATTATAAAGTCAGAATTCTGAGTTATAAAGTCAGAATTTCAAATTATAAATTCAGAATTCTGAGTTTCTGCCACTGAATGATAAAAAAATCAGTAAAAAAAAATAATGATAAAAAATAAATAAATTATAGTCAGAATTCCGAGTTACAAAGTCAGAATTCTGAGTTATAAAGTCGCAATTCTGAGTTATAAAGTCAGAATTCCGATTTATAAAGTCAAAATTCTGAGTTATAAAGTCAGAATTCCGAGTTACAAAGTCAGAATTCTGAGTTAAAAAGTTGCAATTCCGAGTTATAAAGTCAGAATTCTGAGTTAAAAAGTCAGAATTCCGATTTATAAAGTCAGAATTCTGAGTTAAAAAGTCGCAATTCCGAGTTAAAAAGTCAGAATTCCGATTTATAAAGTCAAAATTCTGAGTTATAAAGTCAGAATTCTGAGTTAAAAAGTCGCAATTCCGAGTTATAAAGTCAGAATTCTGAGTTATAAAGTCGCAATTCTGAGTTTCCGCCACTGAACGATAAAAAAATATGATAAAAAAAATTAATAATAAAAAAAAATTATAAAGTCAGAATTCCGAGTTATAAAGTCAGAATTCTGAGTTGTAAAGTCAGAATTCCGAGTTATAAAGTCAGAATTCCGAGTTATAAAGTCGCAATTCTGAGTTATTAAGTCAGAATTCTGACTTTATAATTATTATTTTTTTTTTATTTAATAATTTTTTTTTATCATACTTTTTTTTTATTGATATATATTTTTTTTATCATTCAGTGGCGGAAACGGGCTTCCATAGAATCCTGATTGTGTTTCATCGATAATAGAATTTAAAATATATTTTAGTGTTTTGGCAAGAACTAATGCTATGATTTTGTAGTCCTTAATTAGCAAAGAAATTGGACAGTTGTCAGTTAGAAGATGTACTTTATTTGGCTTTGGGATTAGGGTTATTTTCCCGTGATATAAGGTAGGGAGGGAGACATGTTTTTGTTATGCTTTCTTTCAACACCTCCAATAGAAATGGTGCTATTTCTTTGGTAAATATTTATAAAACTCTGAAGTGACTCTATCATTTCCAGGAGATTTGCTACTTTTTAGAAACTTGATTGCTTCAACAATTTCTTTCAAAGTAATAGGGGCATCACAAAATTCTTTATCTGCCTTATTTAATTGTTTTATGTTTTGAAGAGACTCAAAAAAATTGTTTGCATCTTGTTGGCAAAACTTTGATGTATATAATTCACTGTAGAATTTAGCACAGAATTCACCTATAATTTTTGGATCTTTATTTACAGTGTTATAATCATGAGTTTTACTATATTGTTTCTTTTGGCTTGCTCCCTTTCTAATCTAAAAATATGCAGAGCTTTGCTCCCCTTCCTCAAGCCACTTTCTGCATGATTTAACAAAGGCTCCTTCAGCTTTATATTTATACATTTTATCTAACTGATGTTGTTGTTCCTTCAGTTCAGCCTTTTCAAAATCAGTCATGTCTTCTACATTTTTGGCCAAAAGATTAGCAAGTTTAGAAATAACTGCATTCTCATTGGATTTCTTCTTTTTAGCCAGGTTACTACTAAATTTACGGAAGAATTTGCAAATTTCATATTTAGTTAGCTCCAAATTACTACAATAATTATTTTCTTCTTTTGCTTTATCCCAGAATTTGGTGATGATGTCATTGATTTTATCTAGAACTTCATCATAAGGAAGAATTGAGTTGTTGAGTTTCCAATCAGCAGACCTGAACAATTTAGCATCATCTGAAAGAGGAATTTTAATAATAATACTTTTATGATCATTTAAAATTGAGGGTAGAATATCTGTTGAGATGTTACGGAGTTCTTTCGAAACAAGCCATAAGTCAATGCGAGACTGACATGAAAGAGTTTTATTACTCCATGTATACATTTTTAGGGATGAATGAGTGTCCCTCCAACTATCCATCAAGGAAAATTTTTGCATAAACATTTTTTAGGAATTTAGAGTTTGAGTTGTTATCTTATAGGGAAAGTGTCCGTTTTTCCACTCTACAAAGAAATTTTTCATTTTCTTTTTGTTGATTGAAACCATAAAGATTGGTGGCAATCAACATTATATCTGAAATTTCCACTAAAAGACAGACATACCGACCATTTGGATCACACTCTGACATCAAAATTTTCCCTTTAAAAGTAGGATACAGACTCCAGCTGAAGTTGACGTTCCATGGGACATCCATAGGTCCATACCCCATTGTGATCTCCAAAAGTTAAGATCCTCTTTAACAGAATGACACTCTTGTAAAAAATTGAAATCAGAATTAAACTGTTTAAGATGCAAGAAAATTGCTTTACGCTTGGTAAGGTTTCTTAGCCCTCTGGCATTAAGTGAAAGAATAGACAGACAGAACCATTAGAGTAGAAAAAAAGAAAATAGAGAATAAAAACACAGAAAGGAACTTTGAATCTGAACTTTAAGAACAATGTAATATAGTATGAAATTGTTTTTACCCTAAAGAATGTATCCATATCAGAGCATCGCAAACTCGATAGGGAAAAAATAGTTGTATCTTGTTGTAGTGGAATATTGAAAAAATAAGATTGTAAAAATACCATGTTTTTTAATATAACATTTCTAAACAGAGCAACATTTTAATAAAACATTTATTTATGAGACTGTAATGTCAACATGTAGGCCTACCTGCCTGAAAAAAAACTGTTTATCCCATGACTTTTTTTATATTGAGGGGAAAAAAGTTAGTCAAACACGGCTGGTTCAAGGTGAAAATATCTCAGTACTTTCCACAAAAGCCCTTCCTCCAACAAAATATGCCCGCTTGTTCTCTCGTCTTGATTTTTCTACTAGAGGCCACAGTTTTCTTCTTTTTTCTCTGTCCATTGGAAACAGATCCTCCGAAATTCTTAGATTGTTGTTTCTGAGAAAACATGAATCCTTTGCTGCTTGCCAGATTGCATCACGATAGAAGCATGAGGTAAACTGAAAGATGATCCCTCTAGGCCAGGGTTTGGGAACCTTTTTTCAGCATAGAGCCATTTCTGAGGATTTTTAGCAAATGCGTTTTTTTAAAGAGCCACCTGACACACACACACACACACACACACACACACACACACACACACACACACACACACACACACACACACACACACACACACATATATCTCATACAATGTTGGTAGCATAATCTGATGGGTAGTATAAAATGCCAGGACACCGGAACATGACGTTACTCAGCGGTTACAGCGAAAAAAGCATCACCATTCACTTTGCTAACACCACTGACATTAATTTCAATTCACTAACATGTGCCAAGCGAAAATGGCTCACTATGTGTCTAAACTTCAAGATAAGCCCACAGTTACCTCTACCTTTTTCTGGCTGCCTTAAGATCGCTTTGCTGGTGTCTCAAAATATCCAGATCCAGGGCGCAGTTTCATCTTCTCTTGATCAGGCTCATTATCCGATTTACTCGTGGTTTAAATAAATATGTATATATGCTTGACTGCCTCTGGCATTTTGAAAATACATATGTTATTTTGTAGGCCACTATGCCATTATTTATTTTCGCTGCTTACTGTGCGCGAAACATTAATTAGCAGCCAACGAGAGTGATTGTAAGAAAGCTGATCAACTGTTATGTGTGTGCGCGCCAATGACTGTATAAAATATGGATGACGCAACAGCGCCATTTTCCATTAAACGCTGTGAAGGAAAAAACGGTAAAGTCTAGATCGGATATGTGGCCGACCAGAAGTGCAATATGCACATTAATATAGCGGCATTTTTTATGACAGTCGTCGTAGGCGGGGTGGGGGTCTTTATTGTTAAATATCAATTAATTCATAACGAATTTAATAATTGTAGCCTATCGTTTTCACTACCTGACCCACATGGTCTTTGCTTTACTCATGACCAAACCATAAATAAATAAATAAAGTTACTCACAAATTACCACCTGTCAATCACTTTTATCTGCGGGACTCTGGCATGATCAGGCGGAGTGATCTGTGTCCTTATAATGGCTTTCCCAACAGCTGGTGGCGGAGACGAGACGAGAGTTCGTTTGGAGTTCACTGTAATTTGTATTGTGATTAATGATAACTTACATATTTTATTATTATTATGAGGACATAATAACAAGTAAAGATGCTAGAGCTCGACCGTTTTGGTTACACTTGCGCCTGATATTTTATGCGACCGAAAATATGTATTTGAAAGCATTTGTGCTAGTGCATACATTTTTACCGTGCGACCTGTTTTCACTGCAAAATCCTCACTGCATGTGCTGATTTAGGAGACATTTATGCAGAATGCATCTTTGCACCTAAAGACACCAAACGCAGCGCTCAGGAACAGATTAAAACAGTTGTCATGTGAACTTGCTGAAGTACAAAAGCCTACAATGCTTGCCCCGCCTTTGTGCTCTTCCTATTGGCCCACTGCGCTAGAACTGAACGCGAATGGATTGGTTAATATCAGCTGTCAATCACTCAGTCAACGCCTTCTGCCTTCACATGACAGGAGCAACAGCCGCGGAAATGTGACGCGCTGAAGATGAGAGAATGAAAATAACACTGACAGATTTAGTTTTAGAAACCACCTAAAGTTAAATAATGACACATCCTATTAGTGATCATGTGCTGAATGTTAATCCACCATTTACACTTTTCCAAGAGTGGATAAAAGACTTCCAGTGGCTTCAAGTCCACTATGAAAATAACTAAAGCCATTGTAAAGTCTGTGGGACGGGGTTTACAGGTAACAGCGTTTGCCACTGAATCTACACATTTTAGGCGCGAGAGGTGCTGTATAATCCTCACGATGTATTTTAGACGTTAATAAAATACAATAAATCGGAAATTTCATAAATAACATAAATAATTCTTGTTAACTTCCAGCCGCAAACGTATCCGATCTAGCAACAACCGGAAAAAACGCCTCATGACGGGCACAAACTGTGGCAAAAGACTGCTGAAATTGGAGCCTGGACATGCGCAGAAGGACTGCCTGATGGAGCCAGAGGAGGAGCTGCGGAATCGAACTTCCAAACAAACGCTTGTACATCAAATCAACCACGCCCCCTGAACTTCTCACTTGACCGCCGGTGTCTGCGCTATAACAAAGGCTCGCTAATGTACACTTTGCGTTTACATAGTAGCCTGCGTTTGCTGTTTTATCAACACGAATGGTTGTAATAACGTTAACAAAGGTGAGGTTTTATATAATGAAGGTTTAATTTCGCCAGCTCCAGGCCGCAGCGCACATTACTCGCGGGCTGATCCCGCCCGGATGCGGCTCGATGCTGGCCCGATTGACTACAGCAGGTACAGCAGACGGAGTCGGGCCGAGGGGCAGGCGAGAGTCTAGCCGAAACTGGCCCGAGTGTATTTTGATATCTGTGTGTATCAGCAAACTTATAAAGCCCTGACCTTACCGAATAAACAGTGTTCCGCCAAATCCTGTATGTCAGAAACTATAGTTTACTGCTGAGAAACTAATTTTATCATGGTAAAATAACACAGAAATCGAATAATAACACTTCAGTCTCCTGCCAAAGCTCCGACGTCGGCTTTGAGAAACTGTCAATCACAGCTGTCAATCACAATGACACGCCCAGCATTAAATTACTGCTCAAAGCATACTTTTTACAAAAATTAAGATCTGCACCTATATCAGCACGATAACCAGTGCCTTAACTGACCTCCTTCATTAACACGGAGGAGGCGGGCTTTATGACTTGTACTGCAGCCAGCCCCCAGGGGGCGATCTAACGGCCGGGACATTTACTCAAAAGCAGACTTGTGGCACACTTGGTCTGAGCGTGCCGGTCTGAGCGTGCAGTTGGGTCTCCGGGCCAGCAGCTTCATAATAGTTGGTGCGTTCGACTTCATGCAGCGCTGCGCAGATCGATCGAAATCTGTCTTAAATCGGTGCATGCCGATTAGAAATTTTGGCCGGATTGATGCTGCGTCGACGTCATGTGACTGTCACATGTGGTATCAAAGTACCGCGACAGCGCTCCGAGATCAGACGACTGATTCAGCCCGTGCAGCATCTGAAGAGCGCCTGCTGAAGCTAAGATGACGACACCAATATAACACGATTGGCCGAGTTCACCGCATGACAACAACCACGTGTGTTTCGGGTTTATTATTGTACAACTTCCGTCTCACAAATTTCAAAACAAATAATTTACTTTTCATACCCTCTCTATCGTGTACACATCATGCTTATTAAAAGACTACAAATATTTTACTGCAGTAATCATCTTTTGTTAAATAATTTGTTCATAATGTCTAGATTGTTTGCACAGGTTTATTCGGCCTTTTTTACAGACTACTGTATTCAGCTCCATAAACAATTTAAATTATATATTTTAGTAAATAACCTAAATATTAACTCAAATAAGTCTTAGAGACTTGTAATAAAATAATTATCATCATTGATACTGACACCACTATGAAGATTTCTTAACAATCTAAGTAAAAAAACTTTCACTCTAGTCTCAAAAAATGCCGTGCGCAAAGCAAACATCCGCAAACTCCACGATGACGTCAGATTCGTTGCGCGCACTCAAGCGAACTAGCAGACGCATAGAGTATAAACAAGGCTAAAGACAGGATCACATGGTTATTTTACTAAGCAGAAATTCAAACCGTTTCCCAGATGACGTTTGACGGTTGCCAAATCAGATAAATAAATGAGCAAAGTAGCAGATAATACCTGCCATGAGTATAACCACATTCACCATCAGGAGGCGCTATAATCACTCTCGTAGGAGAATTTTGCTTTCGCCATCCAAAATAAAAAAAGTTATCTAACATGTGCAGCCGAAAGCTCCGCCCCTTCCGCTACGTGAGCAAAGCTGCGGTCGTTGAGTGCGTGAAGTGTCCATTTTAGAGTGAAGGAACTATGACGTCACTTTGTAGGCCAATCGGCTGCTAGCATAAAACTGGTTCCCTCGATAAAATCCCCATAGTTTTTTCCCATAGACTTTTCGAAGATTGCAAATAATAAGCTCTGTGTTCAAACACTGTTCATTACACTTGCACGTTTTGTCCAACCGGATAATCCTCACACTGTTACGACCCTGGTCTAGGGACAAGGCCGCAACATAAAAGACCACTTGACAAATAAAAATCACTTTAATAACCCTTTGGTGTCGGGTCTCTTTATTTGTCTTTTTTTTTCTTTTTCTTTTTTTATATCACCCAAAAACGTGAAGCCTATTACCTCGGAGTGGAACCACAGGAAAATAATAAACAAAAAGGTACACTCTAACTAAACACCCAAATGCAACTAACTAACCTCAACAAACAATAACAGAAATAAAAATACAAAAACTACCCCTACCTCCCTATCTAGATAAAAAAAACAGGTGAAAATATTTACAGAAAAAAAAGGTGGTGTCCAACCCCTACTGCTTCTTACCGTGTACAATACAATATTTACAGTGTCAACAAACAAACCAAACAAAAATAATAGGAGGGGGAAACACGGATGACTAAACCACAAAGGAGTTACACAAAACGAAAACACAATCAACGATACACTAAGCAACAAGAATGAAATACAACAGCTTCAAACAAAATGCCAACCAACAATCGCTCTCCCGTCCCACGCCCATTCTTTCCTTTTTAAAAGACGCCCTGGGTCACACCAGCCAATCCCAGGGCACGTCGTCTGCATGACTGGGCGGGGCCTGCAGATGTAAGAGACGGAGAAAGAGAGACAGACACACACACACACACACAGACACACCTGCCATCGCAACACACGAAAATACAACTTTTAGCACTTTTGGATCTTAAATGCAAACGCAAGAATGGAAAAGCTAACATTAGGCTATAAACGGACTACAGCGCCTGGGGCGCTCGCCTGTGACGTCAGCACCACCCTGCTAACGACAACTTTTCAAGCTTATTTATTTTTAGAAATTTGATCCATGACAAAGATTTAATCTCTCGGTTTATCATACTGTAATTCGCGCTAAATATTATAAACACATGAATACACAAAAACACATATACCTACGTGCCTTTTGAAAAGTTTTTTTTTACGTGGGAAATGCATTTTGTTTTGCTTTACGGTTTTAAAACTATATGTATAAAAATGCCTACATAGAATTATCATAAGACATATTTAAATAAGTGTATCGCTTGCTTGCATACAGCCCGCTTAGTAACAGACGACATAAATGAGGCGTGACGCGTGAGGGCCACGTCTATCAGATGCCTGCCATCATGGACACAGAACAACATTCAATATTCTTTTTTTTTGTCACGAAGTACAGCGGAAAGCAGCCCATACAGTCACATATGCTATACATTTTAAGGAGTGTAAATATTGCTGTTATGTCAGAGTTAAACGTGTTCAGATGAAGAAAAAAAGCAGACGAAAAATCCTTTGATCAAATGACAGTTAATATGAATTTTTTTACACGTTTATTCACACGTTTGCATTACTGAGAGCAGGAAAGAGACAGGCTGCAATGGTAAGCAGTATCTTCATAAAATCGTTTAATTAAAATAAACTATCAACAAATGAATCTGTCTTGACAGTCTTTACAAGTGAAGGCATTATCTACACAATATCAATTCTTACTTAGAAAATATTACAAACAATAAAATACTATTCATGAAAATACTTAAATAACAGACAAATCCAAACGCCCAACGCAAGCGAGCTGCATTCCAGACCAGTTCAGCTCGATGACGTATAATGTCTCCGACACCTGCTGTAGTCCGGTTTAGCAACTTAATAGCAACTGTCTTTTTAAAGAAGCGTAACCGATTTAATAAATCAAGAGTGTGATGTTACTGATGTGTTTTATGTCGTAGAATAAAACGTGAAAGTATTTTGAGTTTGTGTTTGCCACGGACCCTATTTAAGCGCTTTAACTGAAATCCCATTCAAAAAACCCATTGACTTTGGGATGAGGGAACCGGAACTGCTAAAATGCTCGCTTCCGGGTTTTTGCATACAAATTGACGTCATAGATCCTCCACTCTATTACACACTTTATTTTACCGGCTGAATGAGTGCATCATCCGGGTAATTAAAGTGCACTCATTATTTTTAGAGTTTCAGTGTAAACGCACTACTTACACTATATACTACAACTACATATTTGGCTTTATACTACAAAATGGCGTAGAATAGTGCATAAGTATGCGATTTGGGACGCACCTTTTGTCAGAGGGTGAGAGTTGTGGAACAGCAAAGTGAAGGACAACAATAAAAGTTCTTGTACATTACGTGTCATCTTTACGGACATAACAGAGTGTAACGGATCACAACCCTCGTTTCGGAACACACTTGACTTGAGGGTTAGTTTTTTGTAGATTGTGTAGAATAATCCTAAATGTGTAACGATCACAGAGAGATCATCTATGGAGATCATTCAATTCATGTGCATCATTCAAAGCACATGTATGACAGCATTAAGGCTTTCCTGTAAAATATAATGATGATGGAAAAAATTGTGGTGGGTTATTCGGGATGTGGTGGGTTTCTAGGGGTAAAGGTGTTTTCTGTCACTATTTGATTAGCTTTCATCAATGCATTCAGTGTAAGCTGCACGATTAATCATTAAAATATTGGGATCGCAACACCCACACAAAATAACTTATAATTGAGGTGATTTGCATATTAATCCTTCCAATCGCTGCGTCCAAATCTGTGTTTGAAAAATCAAGAAAGAGATTCAGTCTTTAGTTTACAAACAGTCAAATAATACAGAAGTACTGGGAGAACCGTTTATAGTTTAGATAAAACCACTGATGTTTACGGTAAAGATATAATCACCGACATATATGCCTAAAATAAAGTTGTAGGCAGCAATTACAATATTAAACCAAAAGGTGGCGGCAACCAGCCATCAAAAATATACCACTGAATAATTGTTCACCATTCTAGAGAAAAATGAGTGTTTAATTTCTGAATACTTAAAATCAAAATTGAATAAATGTTGGAGTAAGTCAATATCTTTTCAGTTTCTTTTTATAACTAACACTTACTAACTTATATTTTAGTCATCTAAGCTACGATACAAATTATTGAGCTGAAGTTTGTTAAAAAAATTAAATCGCAAATCAAATCACAATTGCAATATCTGTCAAAAAAAATTGCAATTAGATATTCTCCCCAAATCGCACAGCCCTACCTGTAACCATTGACATTCATAGTAGTAAAATCAAATACTATGGCTAAGTCATTGCTTACAGGTTTCCAGCATTCTTCACAATATATACTTTTTCTGTTCAACAGAAGAAGGAAACTACAAAAGTTTAGTGAAGGGTGTGAAAATGATGACAGAATTACATTTTTTTGCTGAACTCTTTGGTGATTTCTTTAACTTAAAGTTTTTCTTCTAAACTAAGAGATAATCTTAAGACTGTATTTAAGCAACATATTTACAACCAGTCAAAACATGATATTATGGACATTTTCCACTGTGAATAAGTTGCCTAACATTTCTTTTAACAATGCGGTTTATAAAATTGACAAATTTAATGAAGTTTATGCTCTAAAATTGGGATTCAAGAATCAAAGCAACAAGTGTATTACAGCTTTATTTATCCCCCCTATTAAAGCATGTTCTCTTTTATAACTTTTTCAGAGCCATTTTTTTATTCTGTTGCTAACTTTGAGAAAGTTTTAACCATCATCCAGATTTTGTTCTAAAGTTGTTTTTGTTTTTCTTAAGGCCCAAGGTGTTTTTTTTACATGCATTTTTTATTTCTCTTTGCTATTTGGGCTTATTGGAACCTAATTAGAATAAAAATCTAAGTAGAATCTTTTGATATGATGTATTTTTAGAGAAAAATGATGTTCATAAATGTGGACTTGTAGTCCGAATTTACATAAAACACTTTCCCCCGAATTTTTTTTAATGCATATTTAACATAGAATTAATTTTTTGTTTAACTTGCTTTGACTATCAGAGAGTAAAAACAACATTTCTTTCCCATTTTGGACAGTTAAAAATAGGGTTTGGGACATTTCATATGCTGCAAAACAAGTGCAGGATAACACTGTATGTCTCTAACAAAATATAAAACATTCAAAGTATTTTAAATAGCCACTTAAGAGCTAAAAATGTGCTGTCCACGTATGTGGACACTCGGGCCCTAAACATTTGTTTTCATTTTGGAAATGGCTAAACCTGACTCTTGCCATGAATACAGCCATAGATGGATTTAAATACGAAATAAATTTTGACCACTTATGCACATATGTTTAAATAATAAATATATATTAAGTAAATGTGTATTTTAATGTTGTGTAAATAAAGCCTATTGTGCTGAAAAAACAACACATTTTGTCATTTTAGTTTCAGTAAGTAAAACTTGTAATTATGATATATAAATATGCATTCTTCTATGACTGTTACATCTCACCTTTGTCTCATACTAAGGTAACTTGTGCCAGTCTTGCAGAAAAGAGGGCACTTCTCAGCCATTGAAGGGTTAAAGGAGGTGCATCTCTAGAACTTTTCTTTGATCTTCCCTGTAAACAGACACGCCCTCCCTTCCTCTCTGGCTCTTCCAGCTCTTGCTTTCTGACAAACATTCTTATTTTGTTGCCTTTTTTAACAGTACTACAGATCCAGAATTTCCCTCCTATGTCTGAAGCCTGAGTGTTCTTTTCCATTTAGCTTGTTTCATCTGACAACAACAGACTTCAAACCTCTGACTTCCTTTTTGGTTTAAATAGGGAGGGAATCGTTTCTGGGTCTCTTGCAGAATTTGGGATGAATGGTGATAAATTAGCTTGCTTTGGCTATTCTTGCCTGCGATTGATTTAATGAAGCGGGATTCCTTTGTGTTTGTTCGGTGGCTGGTGGCAGCCGGGGTAATTGAGTAGAAAGGCGCGATGCTCGCCCTGTTTGAACATCTAAAACACGGCATGAGGTTACTGGTCCGAAAGGCCACTGTCATTTTTATGAAGTTACTTTGAAGTGGTTATCTCAGAATTATGAGTCAATTAATAATTGAACTCAGAGACTATTAATGTAGGTCATTATGTTTGGTTAGTGAATTGAGAGAAGAGCAATTTATGAATCCCTTATTAGCTTTTAAGATTTACATTTTTTAAATTGTGCTGTAATTTACTCAGGCTATCCAAGATGTTTGTAAATATTTCTCTTCAAGAGAATATTAAAGATGATTTTTAACTGGAACTGTGGTTCTTGGTGATTCATAAAAGGCAATTCCATGTACTCTGAGAGCCAAAAAACATATGCAGGCAAAACAAATTAGTACTAGGGATGGGCGATATGGCCTAAAATCCATATTACGATATACATTGCAGCCTCTTGCGATAACGATATATATTGCGATATATAAATTATAATAGAACAATTTCAGAACAGGTTACAGAGACCCTTAGGAGAGCCAAACTGTTATTTTTTGTTAAAGAAATAAAGAAACGTTGCATGTCATTTTGAGAACATTTATTGTGCAAAAGCAAAACTGTAATTAAACAACACAATGTTGCAGATAAATAAACTAAATGTAGTGCCTTTCAGAAAGAAAGACTTTTCTTTTAAGTCCTTGGTTCCTAAATGCCAAGTTGCAGAGAACAAAAAAACTGGTGTTTAGTTAAGGAACTTATACTGTACTGAAAATACTTCCAGTATTAAATTAGTCAAATAAAATTGTGTATTGCAGATACTTTAAATAAAAACATATTTCTAACCTGCAGCCTAAGGTAACACATTTGATTTTAAACATTTTGTTCTCCTAATGAAATTAAAACTGGTGTCTTGATCTGCTCTTTCTCTCTCTCTCCCTCTCTCTCTGTCTGCTGTAGTGTTGGTGCTGCTGAGAGATTGAGACGCACCAGACAAAGTTTGCTTATAAAGTAATGCAAAAATGAATACAATTAATATCGAAAGCGAAAGCAGATTCTCGGACATGTCCAGGGAAAAGAGAATGTATTGTCACCCCAAATAATGAGCTGAATCAGTCTATTTAGTCTTCAGCTCCTATAAAGGCAGGACAACAGTTCTGTATCCAGCGCGTCTCTGTGGGTCTGCATGCAGAGCACGTGAGTCTGTGGCAGAGTGTTCTCAGTTTCTCGCGAACACAGAACCGGGCCACCCCAATAATATATCGGCCGCCCAGGTAAAATCTGTGTGGGAAGCGCTGTGTGGGAATCTGTGTGACAAGCCACGAAATGCCATGCATGAGGCTCGCAAGTTGTGCGACACGTCGCCATTCGGTGCCATGCGTTGCTTAGTGCTGTTGTTGAGAGCTCAGCATGTGTTACAGTCTCAATAGATTTCCAACGTAATACACCATAAGTTAGTGTGAAGAGCATGTTGTTTTACCGTGGCCGAGTGAATTAAGTTATCAATCGAGCTTATTAAAAAAGAAAATTGCACATGTGCGTCTATTTTTTTGTCGCACTGTCGAGCCCTATCCGTGTTTATTCAAGATGATGCGTTGCAGCCGGATGCAGCTCGTTGCTCTTAATTTCGCGGGTAGATTGCGTCATCAAACATGCATTATCGCGATAGTGCAATAGAAATAGAATCTCTATCGTAGGCCAATTTTGTATCGTTTATATCGCATATCGTTTATATCGCCCATTACTAATTAGTACCTATGGCCCCTGATGATATATTGAGTCTTTATGAAGCGAAGCAATTGGTCTGTGCTGTAAAGTTAACGTTATTTACAACATTATTACCTTTAATTCACATCTATATCAAACAGTCCTGAACATGTTCAGGTCAACCTGAAGCCTGAGCTTCCCGTCATAAGGCTGTATTATATGTTGGGAATCTGTTAGTACTCCCACTTGAGGGTGCAAAGTTGGGTTTTCATCCCCCTGTGTTAATGCACATTTTAAATTACAGCATGAGAAAGGAGTCAATGGAAATGCTGATTTTGGGGGAAAAAGTGCTTGCTTGAAGTTTCTGACTTGTTAAAAAAGAGTTAATGTGAACGAAGGAACATCGGAAACACATTTGCAAAATAAACTCTGACATAGTGAACATTACATCCACATGACTAATCACCATTTTGTTTGCCTAGTTTACTGTCTTTTACTAGGTTACCAATACTGCAGTCAGCTGCTCTAACAACTTGATGGAAATGCACCTAATTTGCATGCATGCAAATCTGGCTATTGTCAGCAAATGTCTAAGCTTACGAATGTGTCATTATGCAGAAGCTTGCACACCAGTTCTGAATCAACTCATCAACTCATGTTCACAGAGGCTGCGTCCGAAACCGCATACTTCCATACTATACAGTACGCTTAAATCAGTATGCGAGCCGAGTAGTACGTCCGAATTCTTAGAATTCGAAAATCAGTATGCAAGAAGTACCCGGATGACTTACTACTTCCGGCGAGATTCTGAAGTGCGCATCCCATGGACGCTGCGCTATCCCATGATGCCCCACGAGAGAATTTATGAATGGACGTGAAGCGACGCAACTGACGCAGGTAGGTCACGTGACCATGACAAAATGGCGGATGTAGTACGTCCGAATTCCATTCATACTGCTCACATTCATACTGTATAGAACGTACTTTTCCAACGGCCGAGTAGTACGTTTAAATTCAAATGCAGTACCTACTGAGTAGTAGGCGGTTTCGGACGCAGCAACAGACTGTAGATTTAAGCTGTTTATCTTGAAAATAATGTTCAGTGTCTTGCACAGACACAGTCATTTGACTTTAAACAGTTAGTTCACCCAAAAATGAATATGCTGTTATTAATTACTCACCCTAAGATATTTTAGATGAAATTTGAGATTTTGTCTGAGATTCAAATCCTAAAATGTGTACCTCTTTTGGACTTAAAACCAATAATTTGTTCATATGAGAATAACAAATGGCAAAGAGAATGGGATCTGCATACAAGAAATAAACTTCTTAAAATTATGCCAATGTTGGAAGAAGAAGCCTCTATAAAGCTTCCAACTGGTATGACCAGGTTATTTTACCTGCTGTAGAATCTAAAATATCTTAACGCGTGTTCCGAAGATGAACAAATGTCTCAGGTGATTCGAAAGACATGAGGGTGAGTAATTCATAACTTAATTTTGGGTGAACTATCTCTTTAAAAGACCTCATTGTATCTTTAGAAGGCATAAACCTGAACTTAGTTTGGCCTGTAAGTCTCAAAGTGCTAGTAGACATTGACTTGCATTTCATAAATCACTAAGGACTGCCATTTCAGCTAACAATCTTCTAACTTGTATTTTGCATGTCTTGAGTGTGAGCAAATCTAAATTTTTGCATGAACTATCCCTTAAATATTAGTACACATGTTGGTGCACCTGGACGAAAACCCACGCGAACATGGGGAGAACATGCAAACTCCACACAGAAATGCCAGCTGACCCAGCCGAGGCACTGCGCCACCACGTCACCCAATTGCAGTATATTTTAAAATGTAATTTATTTCCGAAAGCTAAATATTCAGCATCAGTTATCCAGCTTTTAGTGTCAGATGATCTTTCAGAAAGCATTATAATATCCAGTTTAGTGCTTTAAAAACATTTCTTATTATTATCAATAATGAAATAAATTAGTGCTAGCTATTAAAAAAATAGTCAGAACATTTTTATATTATTTCGAACAATATTTACAAAAAATAACTTGAATAATATATGTATTTTAAATACAGGGAAAATATGTACTGTAACTTTTTAATCGCAAGTTTAGTGCGTAATACTTGCTGTGTAAAAGTGTTTTTCTTTTATTATTCTTTAAAAAAAAATTATTTTACATTACAATATCTACAAATTACGTAATGTATATACATTTTTTTAAATAACTTGAAAAATATCTAGAAATACATAGGACAGATAATTTGCTTATGCATATCTTCTGCTTATGTGTGAACCTTGCATTATTAGCTGTTATTAAATGGACTCCAGGGGTCAGAAAATCCGGTAGCCTGACATCCTGGGGCTTTGCTTTTTTCAAAAATTCTCAAAAATTCACTCAAAAATGCGATAATTATATGTGTGCTGTGCTGCTGATACGGCAGCAATAAATCCATTTTTTACTTGAGAAAAGCCACAATATAAACAATTACCTCTCAAATAACGCAGTATTTCAATGCGTGCCACTAAAGCACACAAACACTCGTCACTCACACAGAGATCGCACAATATATTGTTAAAAGAAATGTTAGGCAACTTATTCACAGTGGAAAATGTCCATAATATCATGTTTTGACTGGTTGTAAATATGTTCCTTAAATACAGTCTTAAGATTCTCTCTTAGTTTAGAAGAAAAACTTTAAGTTAAAGAAATCACCAAAGAGTTCAGCAAAAAAATGTAAATACTGTCATCATTTTCACACCCTTCACTAAACTTTTGTAGTTTCCTTCTTCTGTTGAACAGAAAAAGTATATATATATGACACAAAGATTCGGAGAAAGAAATAATCTGAGCCAGGCTTTAAATTTAATAATCATATATGTTATGTTTAATATCACTTTAACGTGTCTGTACCAGCAACATAACGTTAAACTGAACATCCTGATTGGTCTCATTAGATTTCACATGTCAAGATGTTTTCCTCCGCACCAAATAATGACTTCAACAAAGTGTCTAAGGTTTTTAAAACATGACATGTGTTCAAGGACGATTAAAAAATTAATAAACGTACATTAACTACTTACCTCAGAATTGTCCAGAACTGTACAGTTTAATAGGATGTCTTTCTTTTTGTTCGTAAAAAGTAAGTGTAAATGTAAATGAGCAATATTACATCATGTGTTCTGTCTAAGCCAGGACTGCCCAAACTCAGTCCTGGAGGGCCAGTGTCCAGCAAATTTTAGTTCCAACCCCATTTAAACACACCTAAACCAGCCAATTAAGCTCTTTCTAGGTATACTAGAAAGCTCCAGGCAGGTGTGTTGAAGGAAGTTGGAGCTTAACTATGCAGGACACTGGCCCTCCAGGACAGAGTTTGGACACCCCTGGTCTAAGCTATATCCGATATCTAAAATATCATATCTTTATGCAATTATTCAATATTAAGATCAATATACGTTAGTTTATACATAAGTCTGTCAGACTTAAATAACTGTTCATTTTTAAATTATGCGAGTGCGCACGTCTCTGTGAATTTTATTTTATTTTATTTTTATAAATATTGTGTTTTCTATTTTGGCTACTTAAATTTTTATTCGGGCTACCAAAAACTGAATAAGTGTCTGCCTGAGGGATTTAGAAATTTTGCAAGCCTCATATCTATAAATAGACTCATAACTATAAATCTGTATTCACAGCCCCGAGGCCCACCACCGCCATCCGCTATTTGGCCACCAAGTGTGTGGACACTGTGAAGCCCCACCATAAGGACTCCAAGTGGTTCATGCCATGGGGCCCGGACCAGTGCAGTAAGATCAAAGACCTTGATGAGGCCATGGTCAAGACAATCGAGGCTAACAACATCGTGTTTGCTGTCCACATTCCCCCGCCAAATATAGAGATGAGTGCCTGGTTCCAGTTCATGTTGGTGATCCTACATTTTGACATCGCCTTCAAAATTCAAATCCAGATTGGTGAGTAATGAGAATGTGTGCATATGGCTATACACTGGTTATGTTTTAGCTTTATTATGACATTTTAGAATGAAAACACTCCTCATCCATATCAGCGTTTTTATTGCATTTCAGAAATATGATATGCGTTCACACTATACTGTATAGTAGGCAAGGAGTATACAGATACTCAAGTTAGAATTCGATACTTATCTTGATACAGAACTCATAATACAATATTATGTTAATATTTTATGCTAAAATAAGTTTAATGGATTATTTTACTTTAATTTCCCTTCGTCTTTTTATGAAGCGAAAAGATCGCTCTGTGCAACAAACTGAATGGTATTTACTTTATTTATCTAACATTATTACCTGATATTCACAGTTTATGCAAATGGTTTTGAGCATGTACACTGAGTATGCTACATACATTTGAAGTTCAAATTATTAGCCCTCAACAGAGCAATGGCCATTTTAAGGTCAAGGTTATTAGCCCCTTTAAGCAATATATATATATATATATATATATATATATATATATATATATATATATATATATATATATATATATATATATATATATATATATATATATATATATATATATTTTTTTTTTTTTTTTGATTACCCTAACTTGCCCAAATAATCTAGTTAAGCTTTTAAAATGACACTTTAAGCTGAATACTAGTATCTTGAAAAATATCTAGTAAAATATTAGAAATTTTATTAGAAAAAAATATTATAATCACTCAAGTATAAGAAGTCAGATAGACCATATTTTGTCGTGGACATGTGTTTATTAATCCAGTTGATTCAACTAAAAGCAGTTATATCTGGTTTATCTTACTTTATAAGGATTTCCCATAGACTGGTATTTCCTGGGTTTCTTCTGGGGATATTTGGTTGTTTTGTGCACCTCATGAGCAAGAGAGAGAGAGAGAAAGCGCCCTCTGGCCTTTAGAGGAAATGTATTACTGATAACATAAACGTACTTTCCTCGCATGATGTGCAAGACTATTGCAGCTTTTGCTACATTTAAAAAAATATATGTTATTTTTATTTTAAAATAAATGTCGAAATATCATTCAGCCCTAATAGTAAATGTAAATGAAATTAATTCATTCAGGTGATTTATGCCTTAAAAATGCAGTACAGTAAGCTGACCAGTGGCGGTTGGTGTTAAAAAATGTTGGGGGGGGTGGCAAACACCAGAAAAAAAACTAACTGTTGGTAAAGTAAGACTGATGTATCAGGTGATGTATCAAAAAACTAAAGTAGGACTAAAGCACACAATAAATGCATCACAAATCAGTTCATTTTAGTTCAATTTGGGTTTATTATCAGTAATGAAGTAATCCAGATAATCAGTAAACACGCACACACACACACACACACACACACACACACACACACACACACACACACACACACACACACACACACACACACACACACACACACACACACAAATGTTGCCTAATCACTGGTCAGTAGCACTACTTGAAAATAAATTTTGCTCTCCTTTTTTTCTGGCTTGAAAATTTCTCAATGACCTTTTGGTTAAAGTCAGTCATCTCAGTCACCAGTCTCTTCTCTATTGACAGCATGGCCAATGCATTCAGCCTCTCTTGCGTCATGCTGTTTGAAACAGCCAACACGGAAATAGTAAAAGGCATGACTTACATCACAACCTGCCAGCCAACTCCTTTTGTCATAACAAGTGCTGGAAAAGCCCCGAGTGTACGCGCGCTCGCGATCACTTGACTACTGGTGAATTTGCAAGGACGGTCGATCTGGTCCAAGCTCCTTGATTTTTTTTTTTCTTCATCCAAACGCCTTGTGAACGGATATCTTTGCAAAGATACAACAGAATTTTCCTTCATCTCGAGAAAATGCATTCTAAGCTCTTTGGTGAGAATGGTCCAATCACATAAGGCCAATCATATAAAAACAAATATGATTTGTTCTAACAACAAAAATGGGAGGGTTCGGGACGCACAGCGCTGCGCCCCAAAGACAATTTAAAACAGGCCAATTAGAGCTTATCGTCATATCACGTGCATTGCAAAAGTTCGTGTACCTACATAGACACCCATTAGTCCGGCGCCCCGCACACATATGAAAAAATATTGTTCATACATTTTTTTTTAATAAATGTTAGTATGACTACAATAAATGTTAGAATGTTATAATTAAATCAATTTATTTTGTTAATATTTGTGATAATAAATATAAACATATTAAAGGGGTCTAACTTGAAAGGGCTGCCACTGAAGCTGACTTGGATGAAATGAGCTCAATATCACAAATCATAAAGTTTACATTAGCGATATGCATCGTCACTTTATTATATAATATTGTTTCGCTATTATGATGTATTGTTAAGCGATACATTACTCTTCACACTTCCTGGGCATGCGCATATTCTGCTGGGATCCATACTGCAATTCAGTCCATCTATAATCAAACGGGAACACCAGCATTTACAAACTGAAATGTGGCCTTCAGCATATTTAAAAGGCATCATCTTCGTGGGTCGAAGATAGCAGTATTGTGGACGCCAGTCTGTAAAAAAAAACATGCTTTTAAATGAAATCGCACTAGTGTAAACGGCACCTGTTTGTGGTTATAAAGCACATCTCTGCCTCAAACACAAACATGAAATGGCTATATGGTTTATAAACTTATGAGCTCTTCGCCATTGTGCTGAAAGTGTAAGAAGGAACGCATGAACTCCCAGAGGAATTTCCCATTCTATTCACCCAAAAGTAGATTAGATTTCTCACATGTTGTGAGAGGACTAACAATGATGGATAGCCTGTTTTCTCACTGTTGTAGTCGGAGCCTGAGGGACCTCAATAAAGATTTAGTCAGCATGCAGGTAGGGGGAACTGGTCAAGGCTTTGACAGACAATTGCAGGATAATAAAAAGGAATGCAGCCCTGTGTCATGCTGGTAGACAAGAAAGACAGAGATGGTTATCTTTTCACAGTATTTATTCAACGTAAAGTCCATAATCACACAGGGAGTGTAGTAGGCTGATATGTGTGCTCTTGTGATTTTCTCTCACAGCACATAGTGTCAACAGTGGATGTTATCAAGCTCACTGATAGTTCGCTTAGCTGAGGACACTTATTATTTTTACTAGCTATGAAACTATTTTTGCATAATCAGGCAGTTATACTAATACAATAACAATATTTTTAATTTATCATTGCTTCATTTTGCAAGAAAATAAATCTAACAAACAAATTAATGGATTTGTTAGCTTTATTTTCTCTCCAGTTTCTTTCAATAGTAAATTAAATGTTTTATTGACTTAAAGCCAGACAGTCAATCCAGCATGCTCTTATTTATATTATTCCTCATCCTCAGACAGGGCTCTAGACTCCTATGTAAAACAGTTAAATCAGACATGGGACTAGTAATTACTTCTAATTAATATTTAGAAATGATAATTAATTAAATTTGTTGCTCTTATTTATTGGAAATTGGAATTGAATTTCCCTTTTACACTGCACTTATCTACAGTAGGAAGGCTGTTTCCCCATCCTCTCACTTTAAGGACTTACACGGAGAATGTCTCTCAAACTATTCTGTTTCTTTTAGGCAAAACGGTGTTTACGAGAATGAACACAAAGGCTGGCATTTTAACTCCTAACTCAGCATGCAGCATGATGAGAAAGTGAACTAAATGAGAAATAGATTTCTTTGTGTGTTTGCTGAAATCTGCAGTCAATCCTGTCCTTTGAACAGTCCTTTGAAATAATCCGATATAGACTGCACTTTTATCAGATGTGCCAAGCCTGTAAATGGTCTAATGGATGCACAGCTGGTAAATGACGGGTCATGAATCAAACCTGATTGGTCAACTAAAACTGAACAAAACCTGTATTTCTCACTACATTGCATTGTAATTCATAAATTTTACCCACCACCACATTAAAGGTGCTGTATGCAAGTTTTTGAATCTTCTAAAGCCCTGCTCACACTGTGAGATTTAAGCCGCGATTTTGTCATCTGAGACAAATTTGGGAAATCCTAAAAGATTCCTGAAATCCTGGGCTAAAATCTGTGATCTTTGATCGTTGGTTTGAAATGTTCACAGACAGCCGCTTTGTGTCTGTTGCGATCAGATTTTCTTTTTGATGAAGTCCTGGCAGTGTCAGAGGATTTAAGACACTATCCTGCAGTGTGACAACAGCTGCGTTGAGCATCAATCCAAGAACCAATAGGAGCTCTGAATTTGATGACGCAATCCAAGCGTCAATTCAAATGACTGCGGGGAAATGTCAAAACAGTTTTTTTTCTTCCTGGTTTTATTATTGAGACACGCTGTGTGCAAAATTGCCGCTACAGTTTGTTTACATTTGCTGTGAGAAAAATTTCAGAACGCGGGATAGTGAAAGTGTCGTGGGTGGATGACATCAAACTTGGGAAGCGTTTTCTTCTGTGTTTGGTGCATCTTCGTTGTCATTCAGTCGGACTTTGTGACTACTGAGATCATACAGTGTGACATGAGAGCCATGTTAGTGCAGTCTGACATGCTACAATCGTTCAGGATTATAAAACATTTTACAGTGTGAGCCGGCCTTAAGGCATAAAAATACCACAATATGTTTGCAGATATTTAAAAAACATGCTAAGTAAATATTCTTGTTTATCTGAAAAACAATGCTAAAGTCAGTTATTCTGCGTTGAAAATGTGCGTTACGTGCCGGAACATCTATCTTTGTTTTTTTTTTTTTAACCCATCCACTGCCACTTTAGCCAATAATATTTCAGCACCCCAGGTTGCCTTGGTGGAAAACAGCGTATTTGATTCATTCAGTCAGGAAGACTCTCAAAGTATGCGTCCATGACCGAAATGCAACCTCTGGTGGACAGTATCAGACTCCGAAATGGCAGATTCAGAGTTCCACATGAGGTTATTAAATGGCAAATGATATAAATATTACGAATGTAAACATTAGGTGAGCAGGTTACATTGTAACCCCGTGTCCTAACAACACGTTACATGACAAGATTGCAGAGATAAGCAATTTGGCTGTTTGCACCAGACAAAACACGACAGAAATTTTAATACAGTCATTCAGAAGCACAGACTAGTGCACTTCAACAAAATGGTAAGTTTCATAATCTAATTAATACATATTAAACCTCTTTAACATTATTAAATGTAGATGCTGAATCACTGACATTATTTCACAGTTCTAAAGTTCAATTTCAAACGGTTTGTTTTATTTTCAAGATCTGAGTTGAACTATCTGCTGCTGCTTTCAGTAGTGTGGCAATAAATGGCATGTAAAATGGCATTCAAACTCACATTATTAGCATTTAACACTGAATAAAGCACATGAGGTGTACCTGAGGTAAACGTTGTCAGTTTATTCTGTTGTTCAGCTGCAAGAAATAGAAGCCGTTTCTAAACTATAAATTTCAGGTGTTTGTTAGGACAAAAACTCTTTTTAATATGGTAAATATTCCTTCTATCGCGTGCCGTTGCTTTTATTTAGAACACGACTTAAAGGGCACCTATTTTACCCCCTTTTTAGATTTAATATTAATATAATGGCTCTTCTGAGTGTGCCAGTTTCCCACTGCGCAAAGACACGTCCAAACGACGTCTATTGCACGTCATTTTTGAACGTCCAATTTTGGTCCCCTGAAGGTGCAGACTGTGACGCCAGATGACGTCTTTTTTTCGACGTCTAATGAACGTCCAGTATTGACGTCCACAGGACTTCCGCATTAGGTCTATTTGAAGTCCAAATGTGGTTATTGTGGACGTCTTTTCTACGTCAATCCTGAACTTATTTTAGACATCATTTTATACTGCTTATATGCTCTGTGCATAACTGTAGTCCCATTTCAGAAGGTGGCATACTGTTTAAAATCATTTGATTGTCTCAGCAGCAGAATTGAATTGGAAGTGCATGACACCTTTGCATGCTTTTCCATTTATCATCTGCTTCTGAGACATTTAAATGATCTTAAACCGTATGCACCTTCTGAAATGGGACTACAGTTATGCCACAGTAAACAGGAAAACATTGGACTACAGTTAAACAGGCATTTACAAATAAAAATAACAACTCAACCATTACTCACTTATTTCCATCTTTATTGTTTTGAAATGGCACAAACATCTCTAATGAACTTTGACTAGTTAAAGTTTGATATTGTGCATCATAACAAATTTAAAATCACCACTGGTGGTAAAATACAAACATATAATAATAATAATAATAATAATTATTATTATTATTATTAAAAATAATATCAATAACAACAAAGTTACAAAGTCAATCTTGCATGGGTCTCTACAACAGATTTAAAACAATAAAAATTAAACACTGCTTAACCGAACTAAGGATTCATTAGGTAATGTATTTACTAACATAAATTACGAACAATACTTGTACATTATTAATTATAGTTCAACATTTATTAATGCATTATTAAAATCCAAATCCATGCTTCTTAAGAATAGTTAGTGAATGCACCACGAGCTAACATAAACTAACAATGAAGGACTGTATTGTCATTAATAACATGAACGAATGCTGTAATTGTTCATTGTTTATGTCAGTAAATGCATTAACCAGCACACTGTAAACAGTAACAAGTTGAGTTTACTTAAGAAAATGTGGAAACTGAATTTAAGAAGCAAATCAGTTCACAAACTTTGAGTAGATACAACTATTACTTCAACCTAAAAAAACAAATCAAGTTCCATTTTTTGAATTCTCACTTAATCCAGCAAGTTACTTGTACAAAATCTAAAGACAACAGCTATATAGATGGCCATGCATCAGTTTTTCAAAGCAAAGTACTGAATCAAAATACAGCAACTGTTCAACATTACAAAGAAAGCATAACTCCTAACTCTTGGTCTTGGCATCAAGTTACAGTATTTACAGAAATATTTGAACCTGGACCTTGTCTGACATGTTATTTGCACCTAGCCCCATAAAATGTTTTTGAAATACTTCAAAAGAGCACCTCAGGTTTTGTGAGAATCTAAGTTCAATGCATAAATCACAACAAGGATAAAAACACGCATTTGCCACATTGTCCAAGTTTTTGGATGACTTTAGTGATGATTCCAACACCTTCACAATGTTATTTAGTATCTGCTTCTTCCTATATGGTTTCCTCGGGTGGTGTTGTACAACAAAGTTAGGGCTTCATGTTCACAGGGCTACAGCAAGCTGAACTGGTCCTCTAGGCGAATGGCGTTCACGCCGCCCTCAACCCGAAAGTCAAAAGAAAGTGACCGGTTCGCGGATGAAAGTGAGGACCGGAAGAGGGCGTCACGGAAGAAAGTGTGGACCGGGAGGGAGGGGGTGGGTGTCGCGGATGAAAGTGAGGACCGGGATAGGACAGGGCAGAGTGTCACAGATGAAAGTGAGGACTGGGAGAGAGGGGGTGGGTGTGGCGGATGAAAGTGATGACAGGGGGGTTTGCGGACGCCACCCTCACTATTCTGCCGCCCTTGGCAGCTGCCTAGGTCGCCTCTACGGATGCACCGGGCCTGCATGTTTAACATCCTAAGATCAGGATCAAGAACAAAAAAAAAACAAAACAATTACCAATAGATCACAGGTGAAATGGGTTTTGTTTAATTCAATATTTAAAAAAATGTAAATAACTTGCCATGTACTCCTTTATGAGTTGTGGAGGGTTTTCAAGTAGACAGGATGGATTTACATGTTCTTATGATGGTGACATTCTAAACGATGTGAAAAAAGCTTTAGTTAGGAATTTAGTTTTATTTGCTGTATACTAACATTTAAAGAAGCATTATCAAGAACCACTGAAGAATCACAAGTTTTGCTTCTAAAGGTACAAAAGTATTAAGTAATTCTATGAGACATTTAAAGCTTAAGAAAAGAAAATAAACATTGACTTTAGAATGCAAAATGAGCATGACATGAATTTCTTAAGAATTACTGTTTAAAATGACAATGAATTGAGAAAACCTACCTGATCCAATGCTGTGATCCTACAAAAATCTGCAGATACCTAAAATGACAAATAAATAAAAATCATCAGGTTGGCTGCTGATAAATACATGACAGGGTATTGGTTAATATACAGCACCACAAACAGCATTCCTTTACCAGCACTATTGCCACATGGTCCAAACTGAAGTATTTGGATGCCTTCATTGATGATTCTAACACCTTCACAATGGTCTGTAGCATCTGCCTCTTCGTAAATTATGAGACAGTTTCCCGGGGTGGTGTTGCACATCGAAGTTAGGGCTTCATCATGTTTGACATAAGACCTAAGAACAAGAAAAAACAATTACGAATAAAATTATTTCTTAGGTACATCATTTCGTAATTTAGAATAACAAGATGCAAAATACAGCCATATCACTCTAATTTCAATACATTTCATCAGTATGTAGAATGCCTTTTAACATTAAACTATTTGAGCTTTTTATTGTTTATATATTATATTTACTTGAAAATGATTTTATTGGAGAACTAAAATTGTATTGCTATATATATATATATATATATATATATATATATATATATATATATATATATATATATATATATATTTTTTTTTTTTTTTTTTTTTTTACATTTTTAAACCAAGCAGACATTTAAACATTTTTAACACAAATGGTAATAGTAATAATCCTAATAATAATAATAATAGTAATAATAATAATAAGCAATTAAGATTTTGATTTCTTTCCCCTAACTGTAGCAAAACTGAACCAAACCGTGAGTTAAAAACCAAGATACGTACTGAAATGAGATTTAAGTACCTCTAGTTCGCAGACAGTTTCCATGTACCAACTTCAAGTGTTTTACAAGCTTTGATCTTAATGTGTTTGATGAGACACAATCTCTGCACAGCCACACGTAGGCACAAGGCAAACTGTGAGAAAAAAAAAAAAAAGAGTCACCAAATAACAATGTTGTTAATAATATAATATAATATATACTTACAACTCAGATGTACTCATTATCAAGTTTTATCTGGGCCTTCCAAAACATTAATTTTAACGTCTGCAAATAAATAAGAACATGTAAAACAATTTGTAAGTTCACTTCTTATAAGTTTAACGTTAACTTTATATAAATAAATCCACCTTCGCTTCTTTGTGGCGCATGCTTTAGATGCTCGGATGTGGTCATTCTGATGATCTCTGTGGCTCACTTATCAATTTTCATGACTGCATCTGCACAATTAGAAAAAAATATTAGTAATATGCAAAGGAATAGAGTTTGGGACCAATAATTTAAATGTTGTTTTAAAAAATTAAATCATCTGACTACATTTTAAAGGCTCATTATGAATTAGCATACAGTTAGCAGATATCAATACAAAGACACAGCTAAGTCAAAGTCTATGCTGCCTTTCATATTAATTATAATGCATTAAACAGTCAGAAATATTCTGATAAAATACACATCTACAAAGACTCCTGCATGTTATACAATTTTACCATCAAAAACTCCCGCATGTTGCTTAAATTCAATGTTTGAGTCAGTCATGTATGTTCACGCATAAACATAATCTGTCTCTTCGACTTTATTAATCCACCTTTATTTAAAACCTTAATAAAACTACATAATGTACCATTATAGCATGCACAATTTTATGTCAGACGAAAATACAATCACGTTGTGCTTTGAACCCAAAGAAACAGATCAAACTAGCATTACACGTTATGTGATTATATTGTATATCTGGAGACAGTCGTGTTGTAAAACACTTACAGATGCCATGCTAATTCTACTTAGCCACAGCACGTTTAGGTACTTTAATACAACAACTAACACTATAAAAGAACAATAAAGTATAAAATAACTTGGCGGACCAAACTTACCTTCAACTGAGTAGAAAATAGAAACCGATAGAAGATGAAGAGAGCGCTGAATGCTTGCAAATTCAAATCAGAGTGGCGTTTCCTGATTGGGTCATGATGACGCGATGCATCAGCCAATCAGATTGGCGCTTACTGGTTAGGTTCCTCCGCTGTAATGTTAAAGTTCTAAAGTTGGAATACTTAATTTTCTAAGTGTTTTTTTGCCTTTATAACATGTTAAACACAATTGGAGACAATTAAAAGAGACAAATAAAATAAACAAGTTAAAGAAAAAACACTAATATATAAAACATGTACTCAATAAATAAATAATCATGTTTCATCAGAAAAAGCCATATTAATACTCATATTGATATCAACAATGTTGATATTTGTCATAAATAAATAAATTCATTAATAATGTCAATTTTCTACATGTGTCTTAGACGTGCAAAATGTGACCTACTCTCGACGTCCAAATGGGGTCAGGGTTAGACGTCGAAATTGCGGACCTAGTTTGCACGTCGTTTAGGCGTGCAGAATTGGTCTTCGACCGACGGACGCAATATAGACATAATCTGCACGTCGATCGGACGTCTAATGTTTAGTGGGTTAGGTTCAGATCAAAACAAAATTCAGATTTTTTATTGTAATGTGTTAAAGAGTGTCATTTTGGGGTCGTGTACACAGGTTGTTTTAGGGGTGTGTTGCTTTACATGAAAATTAGTTTCGACTTCCCGCCCAACTTAACAAGGGGGCGGAGCCAAGAGCTTCCCCGCTTTGTGTATGGCAACAGACAGGCAGACAGAGAGAAGCAACATGGGTGAGAGCACCAGCATTCAGCCGTACATGTACGACTCGGACACAGACCAAGCAGAGACTACTGTTGAATGTGTCAGAGTGGTAGTTACAAAATCATTTGTGTCTTTGTATAGTTTTACAGCCGCTATGTAACAATGCATGCGTCATCCATATAGGGATGCAATGATTAACCAGTTTCACTATTAACCGCGCTTTAATTCATCACGGTTAATTAAACGTAAAGGCTTCTAAACACTGTGTTTTTGCACGCCGAGACTAATAAACACGCACACTGGACTAACTTTGACTGAGGCTATAACTAAGTCAAGTTCGTTATTTCCAATGGAGGGAGGCACACGCAAGGCAACGTGCTTACACTTTCCAGTCGCACCTAGTTGAGATGACAGGGAGCTTCTGTGACCATGGGAAATGCAAACAACTGAAGTTTAAGGAAGACACAATGAAAAGTACACAGGTTTGCAAACCCACCTAAAGTTACAAACAATGGCACCGATGAATGATCATGTGGTGAATGTTGATCCGCCAGCCAAGATCAATGGAGTGTTTTCAGAGAAAACTAAAAAACTCGGTGGATTTTTTAATGACCCGAATCTCAATACGTTGCATTCACTGCGTGTTCATCGCAAATGGCCACTAAATGTAAAATCTCTGTTGCTCATTCGCAGGAAGACGATGAAGGCTCTTGTGTTAAGCCCAATAAACCTTACATCCAAAAATAGAGCAAGGGTGTTTCTTTGGTGACATCGCTTTGACTCAGACGCTTAAAAATGGCGGACGTGAAACAACAAACTGAGGATATGGTAATGCGCACCTGTCAATTAATATTGGTGGGCGGGGGGACCGCACTCCTCTGTCAAGTTGCGGTCGATCACAAAACCGCTCCAATTGGTCCACCGTTTTTATGTTGTTAAACTGAAAAAAAAAGGAGTGGGTGTGTTTATATCACCCCAATATGACGGTCTATACACTATACCTACACACATGTCTGTCCAAACAGCTTGAAAAGTAGATTTTACACCATAGGTGCCCTTTAAATCAGCCTTTAGGCTCGATTGTCAGGCACGCTGTTGATGTTGTCAAACTGGCAACCTGCGCTTGCGTGTGTTTTGAACCAGGGATGCAATACCTTGTTCAACCATTGGGTGTCAAACTTATATTCTGCACCTTTAAATACTCACCAACACTTGTTTTTATTCACATTTGGAATTTGGCAAGGACCTGGTTACAGGTTTCCAATATTCTTCAAAGTATCTCCTTTTGTGTTTTGTGGTTTAGAACAAGTCATGGGTGAGTAAATGATTTTTTTGTGAACTGTCCCTTTAAGACCTGTGTTTCTACTTTTCCCAAAAGTTCAAGCTGTTCTGATTGATCACATGACCATTACCAGGATCACCAGCCCCTCTGCTTCATTTGCAGTTGGTTCTCTCTGCTTCTGGTCTCTCTGGCTCAAGCAGCACAGTTTGGCCAGTCTCCAGCAATAACACAGCTGTTGAAATGGCTTAGTCGCCAGGATGATGTGCGCTGCGCCTGGCCGGAATGTTTGTGTGCGCTAAGCTGACATTCAAAGCTCTTTGGCACAGCCGCTCGTAGGTGGGGGCCACTGCAGACACACTGGAGGAGAGGGAGAGGAGAGGGCTAATAATGTCTGCCGCTCCGTTCCTTCTGCACCTCCCCCATAAAGCTCAGCCCTCCATGTGCAGGAATTCTCTTTAGCGCTCTCCAGCTTGTTTCATAACACAACAAGGATCTCTTTAGAGAGGTGAAGTGGAACTTGCAGGGCTATGCAAAGCGATCTAAACCACGGCCCCCTTTCCCACCTTCTGCTTTCACAAGGCTCCAGAGAATCACACCACATGACTGTAATGTTGACAATTCCTCATGCAAAGTTAGTTGAGTCTGTTTTTTTTTCTGTGGGTTTGATATATTGGCTGAAGTTTTTAATGTTAGTCTATCTGTCTATGGGTGTCCATAGATTAAATGATTCCCAGGTTACCTTGAGCTGCATTTAGCCATACTGATAATAAACACGTTGTTCATAAGAATGGTATGGGCTTGAATCTGTCATTTGCTGTATCGGCGATTGGCCTTGTTCATAAGCGCCCGCTGAGCGTCCACTCTTCAGTCAGTCAGCAAGCATTCATTTAGTTTTCCAGGTGTGATGGTCTTAAAGAGATTGGTGTTAATTCAGAAAATAGTATTGTCATCATTTATTTATTATCATCTTAAGACTGTTCTAAATGTCCAAAAAATGTTTTGAAGACACGTGATAATTGTATGAGTTACAGACTGTGGTTGTAGTTTCTTGTGCAGAGTTTTTCCTTTGTGGTTTTTAAAAGGTTTCAAGTTTCCACAATTTCAAAATGGTCCATTTTCACACATATCTACGAACATCAATATTTTGATCGCATTTTTTGTGTCATTGTATTTATTGTGATTGACCAAACTTAAAATCACTCTACTGTATTTAATGCCATTCAAACAAGTTTTGCTCATCATATTTTTGTTTAATGCCATGAAAGCATTATTATAGGTGTATCAGACGCTGCCACCTTGAAGTAAGGGGGTAAAATACATTTTTGGATCATCAGATCCAAAAAATACTTGCACTTTTACATACATTGGATTACTAGCGACCATATACACTTTTTTTGCCAAAAAATGCATTGACAACTTGACATTAATTATAATTCATGTTTTTTCCTTATTTTGTTTATAATAAATAACCAAAGTAACACTGAGAAAGCTAATATCTAATATTTAGAAATGTAACAATTTCCTACAGTATGTCCTGAGTTTGAGTCCTTGCTCATGGACCTTTCATGATCTCCAACTTTGATCAAAAAATACCAAAATAAATTTTCTGACATATAGCACCATTACACTTCGGTCACCCTGAGTCTCTGATCCCATCTCCTTCTCTTTCCAGCTTCACTTCCCGTCTACATACTGCCCTCTATTGTAATTAAAGGTGCTGTATGTAAGTTTTTGACTCTTATAAAGCATAAAAATACCATAATATGTTTGCAGATATTTAGGAAACATGCTTAGTGAACATACTTGTCTATCTGAAAAACAATACTAAAGTCAGATATTCTGCTTTGAAAATGTGCATTATGTTCTGGAATGTCTGTCTTTGTTTTGGTCATTTAACCCGCCCAATGCCAGTTTAGCCAATTACATTTCAGCATTTAGCCAATTATATTTAGGGTTGCCGGGAAAGCAGAGTCTTTTTATTTATTCATTCAGGAAGGCTCTTAAAGTGTGTGTCTGTGACCGAAATGCGACCTCCGGTGGACAGTAGCAGCCTCCGAAATGAGGCGCAGATTCAGAGTTTCACATGAGGTGGTTATTAATTTGCAAATAATATAAATATTACAAACATAAACATTAGGTGAACAGGTTACATTGTAACCGTGTGTCCTAACAACACGCTATGTGACGAGATGTACAGTGATAAGCAATTGGGCTGTCTGCACCAGACAAAACACAGAATAGTGCACTCGCTGCACTCCAACAAAATGGTAAGGTTTACAATCTAATTAATACATATTAAACGTCTTTAACATTATTAAATGTATATGCTGAATCACTGATATTTGTTGGCTTGCACAGTCACTATTCTAAAGTTTCAAATAGTTTATTTTATTTTCAAAATCTGAGGTTAACTATCTGCTGCTGCTTTCAGTAGTATGGCATTAGCATTTAACACTTAATAAAGCACATGAGGTGTACCTGAGGTTATCGTTGTCAGATTTCTGTTGTTCTGCTGCAAGCAATAGAAGCCGTTCCTAATATATTAATTTCAGGTGGTTGTTGGAACTCCTTTTAATATGGAAAATATTCCTTCTGTCGTGTGCCGTTGCTTTTATTTAGAACACAACTTAAATCAGCCTTAAATCAGCCTTTAGGCTCAATAGTCAGGCACACTCCTGTAGATGTCGTAAATCTGGCATCCTGCGCTTGCGTGTGTTTTGAACCAGGAGTGCAATACCTAGTTCAACCACTGGGTGTCAAACTTACAAACTGCACTTTTAAGACAAAAACACCAAAAACAAATCTTCAAAAAAAAAACAACTAAAAGAAGTCGAAGAAGGGGGAGAGTAGTAAATGACATTTCAGCTATCTAAAGACCTGAGGTATCCGTTTAGGTGTTAAGATGACATTGGGGTTTGTAATATTCTTGTGTACTTGCATAATAGAGCGCAGTCGTCTACTCTACAGTGCAGCAACTGTTAGTAGTTATAGTGCATTAACTTTATGACTTGTGTTTTGTGGTGTTCTGTAGCTGATGGAGCTTTGGTCACATTGGATGTTAGTCTGGCCTACAGAGACGACATCCTGAGCAATTGGACCGAGATGGCCCATTCTATAGAGCATCGCAAACTCAGCTGCAATTTCACTGCAACCAAGGTAAATAAACAACTCTATTCTACGTAATTAAGCACTATATAGGAAACTGGTGGGATAGCTTAAAATCCAGCTTTGTTTTCATTCAAAATGGTTGAAAACTTCAGTTGTTTTATTTTAAATTTGCAGACTCCTGAAAATGAGGGTCGCTTCTATAGTTGTGACATGATGCCCTTTATGGAGGTTGGCAGTGTGGTCCATAAGTACTATCTTCTCAATATCCGACTGCCTGTCAATGAACGCAAAAAAGTCAACGTCGGGATCGGGGAAATCAAAGACATCCATCTTGTGGTGAGTCTTCAGACTGTGACTTTGATGAATATGCTTATAGGATGCATGTCTAAAACGCACAGCTATGCAGTCGGTTTTGTTTGAGCTTTGTTTGCCTGGGAGGATTTTGGCTAGTCTTGTCTTGTTATAATTGGCACATGCTTCAGGACAGGGCAACGGTTATACAAAATAATGTCAGTGGACCGAAGACATCTGGATTGCATCATGACTTAATCTTCGCATTTGTTTGGATTACTCCTCTTATTTGACTCTTAGCAAACAACGATACCCATCAATTAAGCGTGCTTAATGTGTTTCTCATTATGTCATTGTAACTTTCTAGGGCATTCATCAAAATGGTCGCTTCACCAAGTTTTGGTTTACCATGAAGACGTTACTCACTCCCAGCATCCTAATTATTATGATCTGGTACTGGAAGAGAATCACTCAGATGACCAGACCACCTGTCCTGCTGGAAAAGTAAGGCTTTGCTTTGATCACTTGCTTGAATGTAAATGCTGTTTTGTGGTTGTCCTGGGTTGTTCTGGGCTTTAGTGGCCAACTCAAACTTCCCTCAAGTTTTTGCTCTGTTTACATTTTAGTTTAATAATTGCAATATCTGTATGACAGCACTGTCTATCTTCAAACTCATTTATTTTTATAAAATAATTATTCAAGATGAACAAGCTCTGAATGTAAAACAAAAGGCAATTATGAAGAGCATTTATGAAAAATGAACATATTACATAAAACATTCATATTAATTTTCAAAAAAATGAGAGCATCACAATATTTTATTTGTTTGGAACATATTTGTGTACAATATATTTTGGGAAGAACCATGTCTAACTTTATTGGTTTGGCCCTCGAAAACGCCCCAGTTGGGCTTGGCGATATTGCAAAAAAAAAAATTATTCGGTATCGACAAATAATTGAATATTTTTAAACAATCCATTTAGGAATATTAGGATTTTTTTAACCATTTTATTTTAATTTACTAACATTACTAAGGCAAGTAGTTTCAATAGTCAAAAACAAAAATATTTAAACAAATTATCTGATCTTTTTTATAATAAAATAAACATAAGTGTTAACGAGACTCTTCATCTTGATAGATAAAATCTTGCAATGTGTGTGCAATGGTAAAGTGTAAATGCTGTATAATCAAAGCAAACTTTAAGGTGTGAATAATAATGATACAGTAAACCTCAAACTCTGTCAACTCTGATAAAATATTATGTATATGAAGACAAGGTGTGGCAAGATGGCGCCAGGCTGTTTGGCATGCCGTCTGCCACTTAGTTATCCATATATTGTACCACTGTTTTTATTGTTTTATCGCCTATCATCAGTTGTACCGTGTTTACTTATGACCGTGGTGCTCTTCTCGCCATAAATGAGGTAGTTATGGCTACTACTTCGTACTCTGTGAGTTTTAGCGAGACATGTTCTACAAACAATCCCAACAACAACTCTGATGAGGTCCCCAACTACATTCTGGAGTTTTTGTGCCGGCGGCCACTATGTCGCAAACGAAGGAGGAAACGGGACACTCGTGGAGGCTTTTCTCGAAAGTTAAAAACATCCTTACGGGAAGGCCATTGCGGGGACTGTTTTGGCGCTTCACTTCATGGTGGTTCGCTCCCCCGGTGCTCAATGGATCCTGCTCAGCTAGCCTTTCGCTGGCTCCGTCATGTCCTCCCCTCGCTCCCAGACGACTTGGATTCTACTATGGGCCGTGGCAATTTTGCAACATTATAAATTGTGAAGTTGAATGCCTACATTACCCCCTATGCTAAAAAATCTTTCAGATTGTGTGCTAGTGGCTGGGATGCACAAGAAAAGAAACCAAAAAATGTCTCTGGCGACATCTTTAAGGGGGTCACACACCGGATGTGCTGCTCGGTGGCACGGCACGCAACACCATGTATTTTAGAATTCTAAATGTAGGTTTCTATCAGAGTACACATACTGGCACCGCAAGTCGAGCACCACAGTGCGCCATCTGAATACTTTCATTAAAACTTAACGTGCGAACGTGCGTGTCTGGTGTGCGATACTTTAAACTGTCATGTGCGCGCCGTGCCGCGGCGCATCTGGTGTGCGACCTGCTTCACATCCTCTATTTATTTACAATCTTTATCCTCATTGCTGCTATATGGCACTCATTTTCGCAAATGTTGTTGTTCTAACCTGAAGTGAAAAGCGCGATCATGTGGTTTCCTTCACCATTTTCAATTCGCTTTGCGCTCGCACAACAACCATTTTCTCAGAGGATGACAAATGGACAAATCATTGCTTCAGCTCCAATACAAGTTTATGGAGAAAAGTAAAAAGCACTGCAGTGTTTGGGTGCGCTTTGTTTGTCTGAGGTAATTAGTCTATTGTAATTACTGAAATGTGTTTATTCCGTACAAAGTGTAAAGCAGATTGGTTAGTCCTACTTGCACGAATAGCGGTGTGCATGCGACATTCAGAAAAGTTTGGATGTTTTCAACTAGGTGTACCTGGAAAATGCGTGCACATCACTCCCATATGCGCTCCTCCATTTGGAAATGATAAACTTACATCCTAAGCTTATTGGCATTGTTTCCAAGGTGTGCGCTCAGCAGCCACATTTCCATAAACTATAGCTTTTATATCGAAACTTCATACCGAACTTTCTATTTTTTTTTTTTTTGGTCAGTAAATACCTATAATAAATGCCCAGCCCTACACCCCAGTTTCTAATGTAAAATTTATTTCTTGCCTCTGACCTAGAGGAATGATTTTTAACTAACATTCAAGTACAACATGCATTGCTCTTTGAATAGTTTTTGATTTGACTATTTTTAGATGTCTAAGAACCAAAATTAAAAGAGTTACTTCACCTCAAAATAAAAAAGTTCATTTGCCGTCATTTGCGCACCCTCTTTTGTTCTAGATCCTTTAATAATTTTACTTGTCATCTAAGCAGATGTTAACAGTTACTGTTAATGAACCATGAGATTTATGTACCTCTGTTAAAAGTCTGTTTACCCCAAAAGAGATATAGTCACATTATATAAATACATTTATTTGAAGCTTTTCTTCACTCATAAACATTAATCATCTAACACTTTTACAGCATTCAGATGTAGTCCAGGAAGTTCGGCCATGCTTGTTTAATGCGAGAGAACCAGTGAGGTCCATCCTTGTCACATGATACTGCTTGAATGCATTAATGGAAATCACGATTATTTTACATGATCCCATGACAATAAAACAAAGAATAAATCAGTAAAATTAGACTGAAATAAGCTTGCTCATGTATGTGCCACAACAAACTTTAAAAAAAAAACTATACGAAGAAGTAAGAAACACTGTTATTTTATTGTGCATCTGCCTTTCTGAGCTGGATGGATGAGGAGTTATCATGAGAATGTTCTTTCCTCTTAATGTTTCTTTATTATTAGCCTGTCATTTTGTTTGTTTAAGTTTTAGGTGGTGTTACAAAGTGTTGCAGACTCCACCGCTCTGCAAATCTTGCATGTAATAGGTTTCTGATCCACAATTTGGCTAATCTATTCATTTTGAGATGTGTTTTTGTTGATCCGATTACAAGTGCACATTTGCTAAGTAGAGGTGTAAACAGCATTTGAAATGTTATGAGTTGTCCACTTTCAAGCACATCCACTGTTCCCATTTTTGGTTCTGTTTAAAGGGCCATTAAACCCCCTGTCTCAGCAGGGTGTTTTCACACCTCTAGTTTGAAAAAAGTCAGGAAAAGTGGGCGTGTCCAGCTCCGTTTAGGTGGGCGTGTCAGGGGAGGGAAAGAGGGAAGGATATGCAAATATGGGAGTTTCTGTTTGGGCACGCAGACGCAGGGGAGAAAGACAGTAACTGTGTTTACATGGCCATCAGTTATCGAACTACTTGCCAAATTATTAATTTGTCGACTTTAACTGCAGTTTGGCATTTTCACTTTTTATTCAGGAACATTTCCTGCATGTTGCCTGTGACAAACGAGATATTGAAAGCGAATAACTGCTGGAGAATGGAGTTTTAATCCAATGTTTGATACCGCACGGTGAATGGGAGAAAAAAAAATCCTCCGCATTTCTCGGTAACTTGGATGACTCGGTAGGTAGCGTCAGAAAGCCGTGTGTATATAGACTATATCCTGTCACAAAATGCGGCGAAAATCCTGCACGACGGGAAAAGTTTGATCATGTTTACATTTGGAGAGCCGCATTTACAGCGGATCTTTCAGTCTATAAAATTGGACTATAATATTGCAGTGATATTAATACTGTAAACTTGGTAACTAAATCATTTTGACTGAGGTATGTCTTTAAAAACTGAAAGAGCTCTGCTGACCACGAACTAACTTTGCAATCTGGGTAAAACAAAGGGCACTGCACTGCAAACACACTTACCAAATCTGTAGACAGACAATCAAACTGGAGCTGTGTCTTTTTATTAAAGGGAGACAAGAGGCAAATCCTGATTTCATCATTTCCAGATGCGAAAAACTCTCGGGTAAAAAATGTTCCTTACAAACGCGTTTCTGTCGCGTGTCGCGTGCACTGTAATCCACACTTGAGTCCAGCTGCTCTCTCATAGAGGGAAAATGAAAACAAAACCTTGTTGCTGCACACCGACGACCCATGTCTCCAAATTCTTGTTCTTTCACTTGTTTTAGCAACACAACGTGGCGTCTCTCTGCCGTCTGTACAGTGTATACAGTCTCCGGAGCTATCATGCATATTAATGAAGTTTCACGTCATACACAATAGAGCGCGCTGATTGGTTTGAAGCACATCTTCTCATGAATTAATGCCGCACACTCAGATGCGTCAGAACGTCCTCAAAAAGACAGCCAGCCACTCTCCTGGCTGGATTTACCCCTATGTATCTCATGGCCGTGACGTAGCTTCAAAAATTCGTTTCAAACCGGAAGAACAAATTTGCTCAAAATAACGCAAAAACAACCAATTTTCACTTTTTAGTGCAATATATGTGTCCTAATAGTGTTTATAGCAGCGTGGGACACATATATGACTGTCAACAGCTCAAAAAATGTGTTTTGGTGTTTCGTGACCCTTTAAAGTCTATTTTCGGCTGCTGATTTTTAAATGCCACCATCTTACACTAGGCATACAATGATAAAGGGATTCAATGTTTATCACAGTTTGGAAAAGTTAAGGATTTAAAACCGCCAGAATGTTCTGTTATACTGTTCCTACGGTATATGTACGTTTTATTTTTTACTTGTTTTTTGCCACTATTTTTTTAGTTTTTAAGGCAACAGCATCTCCAGCAGAGAAGCACCCTCCACATCAAAAGCTACTGTTCCAAAATATTTTAAATGTTTTTAAAAATAAAATATATTGTGTTCAATGGGTAAAAAGTTTTTGTTTTTTACCCAGACATTTAAAAATAACATATTGTAGAGTGATAATCACAGTACCATGATACCATGAAACCGTGATATTTTTATCCAAGGTTATCATAAAACCACCGACAGTATACAGTAGGATGAGAGAGATCAGGTGTTGGCAGAGCTGAAAAAATAACTTAAACAGCATGTAATTTAATTGTTTTATTTTATACTTAATTACATATTTTTTGTGATATTTGGGATGTGAAATCAAAATCAAAATCGGATTAATTGCATAACTGAGGATGCAAGTAAAGTATGCATTTATTAATCAATTTTTTTATTAGTTGATAAAAGACTAAATGAAATCTTTTTGTCAGATGAAGCAATCATGTCTCTTCAGAAGAGTTTGGTATCTTTTATGAAAGTGAATAGACTTTCAGTGGAGGGACAGAGATCTCTAATTAAATCTCTGATCTGATTTTTTTTCTCTCTCTCTCTCGTTTCAAAGTTAAATGAAAGTCTTATAGTTTTGGAATGATGTGAGGTTCAGTAAATGATGATTTTTATTGGTGAAATCCTTTTCATCATGACAGTAGATGTCCCAGAAGACCGAAAGCTCTCAGGCAGTCTTGCGACTCGCAGACAGGATAATTTTTTTTCATGTTGTAAAAGCTTTGCCGTAGCATGCTTTTCCACAAGAGCATCAAGATGGAAACTGGAATCCTTTTTACAACTCTGAGAGAAGGCCAAGAAAATGTGTGACACAGGCTCCCTGCTGATTCTCTTATTATTGGAATGCAGCCAGATTCCTGCTTCATGCCACTGGAGCAGACAGAGACTCAGCGAGTGTGTGTTACGCACGTCTGCAGGGAACGGCTTATTTTAGCTGACGTCATGGATGTGTGCTACAGTATCTTGCATTCTTGCTCTTCCCAGAAAGCTTTCGGTGCCCTTGAAGTTTAAGAGGAAGCTTTTTATACTGGTAGTCTTAGTTATTCTTGATAATATTTTTACAAATGTAATTTAACTTTGTAAATGAACTCAGATATAACTACACTATTCTAGTATGTTTTTTTTAAGTTACCTGATGTTAAAATAGGTTCCAAATCCCTCCCATTTTGAGGCCCAGCGTGACGTAGGAGTGTGGTTTTCCCACCCACCAATTTGATTGACAGACACGTATTAACATGTCTCATTAGTAATGCGTATAACCATATCAACAGGACCTGCACAAAGCAACTGGGATTAAAAGATCTGTTCAGCTCGCTGTGATCATCAATCATCATCAAATATGATCAAGAATGAGTTTTACAAGTTTAAAATGTTTTTAAAACAGTGCATGTTTGTAATCAATTACAGTGATTTTACCATCTTTATCACCACAGCCGTATGCGAGTACAATTATAAAAGAAGACGCTTCTGGTTTGTGGATGATAAATCAGGTTTATTTTGTACATTAATATAACAGATATCTATAAAGCAGTGGAAATTAACGTGTATCCTGTCACATTTGCTGTGCAAAAACAGTGCAAAGTTAAATGCGCACTGTGTGTGCGCGTGCGTAAACGTTGTAATGACATTGTGTGTGAGTTATCATTGCAAAAAGGCTTGAATTAACTCCACAACAAATACTTTGGGTAATAGTATAATCTTTGGGAAAGTTCTTACTGTAGTATTTTTTACAAACGTTACGTGAGATCTGCTTCCTTCACTGTCTGTCACTGTGCTGTTTAGCTGACGCAGCCAGAGATTGGGGCACACTCTGACGGGCACATGGAAACAGTGGGCAGGGAGAACTAGCGTTAAAAGCACAGGCAACAAAAACAGCTATATTGTGTTCAGAGCAGAACATTTTGACTGAGGTAAACACCTTCGGGGTTGGTCTAGTACTGTAGCTCCTACAAAATTATAGACCATATTACTAAAAAAGATAATTTAAGAATAATGACAAATATAAAATATGACATTCAATTCTAAAATCTCACTAGAAGCTTTGAATATGATGTGATATGAATTGAGTTAGGTACTGAATGGTCTGCTATAGTCATTCTAATAGTTCTGGTAGTTTCCGTGTTACAATTAAAAAAAGTTTTGCAGTGTAACAAAGATTTTAAGTAATTTTCCTATTAAATGTTGACACTCTTTACCCTTTTACGAGTTTTTTTTTTTGTTCACATTGGCAGTAAATGAATGCCCTTTACACCCTCACCAGAGTTAACCTCATGGACATTCCCTGCTTTCCAGCCCAATATGGTCTTTTTCTGCCACATTGAGCCAGGCGGGAATGTGATTCATGTGTTTGAAGTTACATTGCACACCCCATCTCAGTCTCACCGAAAGGCAGTATAATAGCTTGTCCAAGCATGCCTGCCTTTGAACACTGGAGAACAGAGAGATTTCGTTTGACCTTTTTTAAGGCTTTGGTTCTATCCTCTTCAGATATACAGTACATTGCTATTAATGTAACCTTTCTTGGTGTGGTGTGTTAGCAATTGTTATACTCTTTACACTGTTTACTTATTTAGGGTCATCTTCGCTCTGGGAATCTCCATGACCTTCTTAAATATCCCAGTGGAGTGGTTCTTTGTGGGCTTTGACTGGACCTGGATGCTGCTGTTTGGTGACATCCGTCAGGACATCTTCTACGCCATGCTGCTCTCCTTCTGGATCATCTTCTGTGGAGAACATCTCATGGTAAGTGCCAGCATTCTTGTTTGTTCAAATCCGCACAAAACTATTTGTTGGAATAAACCATTAAAATAAAAATTTTGTCTGAGCCTTTAACATTTGATGCAGTTGCACTTTGGGCAACCACAGTTTGAGAACTGGCTAAAGATATTTTGTTTATCCAATCCCCAGAATTTCCTGTCTCATTTCAACTGTTTTGTGTTAAAAAGGCAAAATACAGTCTGGTGACTGCTGCCAAAATCCAGATTGAGATGATTTGTTTTCCTGCTGGATATAACGGTTTCAAGATGGGGACAATGTGGTCTTCTTGGTCATCAACAACATGTGGTTTTGCTGTGCTGTTGACTTGGTATGTCCCAGGCTTTAATACCAACTAAAGGCTGGTTTATACTTCTGCGTTGAGCAATCGATGTGACCCACGGCGCATGCCTTTTGCGCGTTGCTGTGCATTTATACCTCTGCGTACTGTTTTTGTTACTCTGCAATAACACTTACGAATCGCTAGCTGGCAGTAGGTTTTTATGTTCTTCAAGGTCAAGTTTCTTCGCTAGTGTTTTTTTTTTCGGAACGCTACCTTAATGTACAAGTAGCAAAAACTTGCTTATTCAGAGGTGGGAACCGGCGGACATGCAACAACATTAATTATAAGGTAAACGCATAAAAACAGTTTCCATCTGGAGCTCCTTCACGGGACTCGACCCTTGTAAACACTCGCTCCAACCGGTTTGCCGGCTTTCACCCCCGCCCACACTCGTCAGCACTACTAAACCAACCAATCACAGAGCTTGTGCTACACGTCTTTTTTGAGAGAAGCGCGTCAGCGTGCCTGTCCAACCGCTCTTAAACGCAAATTTCTGATCAGCCAGTCACATGGCAGCAACTCAATGTATTTATGTATGTAGACATGGTCAAGACGATCTGCTGCACTTCAAACCGATCATCAGAATGGGGAAGAAAGGTGGTTTAAGTGACTTTAAACATGGCATGGTTGTTGGTGCCAGACAGGCTGGTCTGAGTATTTCAGAAACTGCTGATCTACTGGGATTTTCATGCACAACCATCTCTAGGGTTAACAGAGTATAGTCCGAAAAAGAGAAAATCCAGTGAGCTGCAGTTCTGTGGGTGCAAATGCCTTGTTGATGCCAGAAGAGAGGTCAGAGGAGAATGGCCAGACTGGTTCAGGTTAATAGAAAGGCAACAGTAACTCAAATAACCACTCGTTACAACCGAGGTATGCAGAAGAGCATCTCTGAATGCACAACATGTCAAACCTTCAGGCCGATGGGCTACAGCAGCAGAAGACCACACCGGGTGCCACTCCTGTCAGCTAAGAACAGGAAACTGAGGCTACAATTGGCACAGGCTCACCAAAATTGGACTATAGAATATTGGAAAAACGTAGAGTCTTAGGTCTGAAGAGTCTTGATTTTTGCTGCGACATTTGGATGGTAGGGTCAGAATTTGGCATCAACAACATGAAAGTATGAATCCATCGTGCCTTGTATCAACCGTTCAGGCTGCTGGTGGTGGTGTTATGGTGTAGGGGATGTTTTATTGGCACACTTTGGGCCTATTAATACCAATTGAGCATCATGTCAACGCCACAGCCTACCTGAGTATTGTTGCTGACCATGTCCATCTCTTTATGACTACACTGTACCCATCTTCTGATGGCTACTTCCAGCAGGATAACGCACCATGTCATAAAGCACGAATCTTTTCAGACTGGTTTCTTGAACATTGAGTTCACTGTATTTAAATGGCCTCCAGATCTCAGATCTCAATCCAATAGAGCACCTTTGGGATGTGGTGAAACAGGAGATTTGCATCATGGCTGTGCAGCCAACAAATCTGCAGCAACTGCATGATGCTATCATATCAATATAGTTCAAAATCTCTGAGGAATATTTCCAGTACCTTGATAAATCTTTGCCACGAAAGATTAAGGAAGTTCTGAGGGCAAAAGTGGGTCCAACCTGATACTAGTAAGGTGTACTTAATAAATTGGCCGTTGAGTGTGTATGTGTGTGTGTGTATATATACACACACAGTGTTTCCTCTAGGATTTTTTCCAGCTGTGGCGGCAGGCCTTTTGATCTACCAACTACCTTTGGCGTTATTTCAACAACAAATGTGACACAGTACTAGCCGAGATTTGTGTAATACGAGCATGCAGATCTTTTTGCTTGTGCTAGGATTTCCTCTTTTCGTGCACAAAACTTCTTGCACGCCCTCAAATATACGCTGCTCAAGTGCAATTTAGCGCGTTTACGTAGTGAATTTGTCTCCAAACTTTATTAGATTTGCAAGGAATATTTATGAATGTCTCCAATAGACCTACAGAGCGGCATTAATGCGTCCTGAGGTAAAGTGAAACGGCTATAAACTCCAGCAAGATAAAGTCTTTGTTTGTTGTATGCAGAGCAATAGACCTTTATCTATAAATAAAGTATAATTATGGAAACTGTGTTTATCCTAACTGACCGCTATACGCCTCACGCACCTGTCAGTCAGTCAGCATGTCACCTTAAAGGGTTAAACAAATAACGCACAGCACTACTACATTTACAGAAAAGCTTGCGCTGTTATAATTAACTTATCTTTTAATACGTTTTGGGGCGATTATAATCCGCTATTTTAAAAAACGTCAATGTTTTGAATGAGCAGCTGTTATGTAGCCGTGGCGGGATGAATTTTGGCATGGCGCCCCGCCATGGTAGAATGAATGTAGCGGAAACCTTGTATGTATGTATGTATGTATGTGTATATATATATATATATATATATATATATATATATATATATATATATATATATATATATATATATATATATATATATATATATATATATATATATATATATATATATATATATATATATTGTAGGGAGTCAATGGATCTTTCCAGAACTGAACAAATCACACACCATATTATCCTTAAAAGATTGAATGGTGCCTACATGTCTGAGCTTTGATTGCATTTTCAAAGCAATCCACAGGCACCCAGCAAAAGGTTATATACAGGACGACTTGCCAGTCGCGATCACAAACACTTGCTAATCAACTCTACATCTTAAAACAATAAAAAGAGGCTCCACACTCAAAAAACCCCCAAACCGGTTTTTGAAAGTGTCTTTTGGTTCGCGTCTGCGACCCGCGTCTGCGGGGGAATACACATTTCTCAGGGAGACAATGAAGTGATCAAAAGCTTCCAAAGTTTAATCGGACAATCAGTTAAACTGTGTTTATTTGAGTAATGTATGTTTTTATTTTACGTTTATGTAGGTTTTTCTGTGTACATGTTCCATGTGTTCCATGTAACTGTTATGGATCAGTTATAGTCATTGGTAGTGAATGACATCTACAGAATATTTGTGAAATATTTCATGTTTGGTATTGATTAAAAGCTAGGAAAGTTTACCGTACTAAGAAACCGTTTACCGTAAAAAAAAAAACCGTACTATGAAAAGTGTCCATGTTATGATACTTTATTTTAACAACTTTCAATCAAAGCGGCATTCCCACAATGTGCCAACCCGGCCTCCTAGAGGAGTGAATGGTGGTGTGATCTCACCCCGCAGCTTCTCGGATTGGACAATCCCTGTGTAGGCCCAGCTTGTACCAAAGCTTATAAAACTTTGAATAAGGAAATTTATTTGTCGTCTTTGCCGCTCGTCACCGTCGTCGTTGCCTGGACGTTGCTCTTCTCGTGCTGGCCGTTACATCGCCTCGCCGGAAGCCTCGTTACATCACGGAGCAAACCGCGATCTGCTTGTGCAACCGCTTCAACAACAAGCCATCGTGTCAACTCATCAGAACTCTGAAACACTGCCATAACTACAGAATTCCGCAGAAAGCCGAAACCCGAAACCCAGGAAGGACTTCACCCATGACACCACCTCGTCCAACATCCGTATCCCTAGCAACCGACTCCAAGCTTCCCTGAAAGTAAGGAAACCCCTCTTTAGTGATTAACAATTTTTATTTATTCTCGGACAGATTTCAGAATGGAATACAGAGTACAACTCTATAAAGAATCAACATTTTACCCTAATAACAATCCCACCCCAACCTTATCCCTAACTACAACTTTAAGGTCCCGGCTTGGCTATCCTTGAATACAGTTAAAGCCTCCATCTTTATATAATGAAGAGAAAATTTAAATAAAGTACAATAAAAAATTATTAAACAATAATAGGTAAGTTCAGTCAATACCATATCACATTTACACTGTCACAATCAATACATTTCTCACACATTTATTACTGTTCCATTTCCAAACAGGTTAAGTACTTGGACCATTTTTTATAGTATAGATTCAGCCTGTCTCTTTGCTTATATGACATTTTTTTAAATGCGGCCACTCTAGAAAGTTCTACTGCCCATTCTTAAAATGAAGGGGCATCTTCTGATTTCCAGCTCCTAAGAATTATTTATCTGCTGCCAATCAGTAAACTGGTTTGAACCCAGGATTTTATATTTTTATCTTTTATTTCGTTGTCGGTCCAGCCACCTAGTATAAACAGTCTAGGACATAGTGAAATCTGAAAATCTAAAACCAAGCAAATGTGCTCAAGAACTCTTTTCCAGAAATCCTGAATTATTGTACAAGACCGTAGAGCATGAAGTAAATCACCGTTCTCGATCTTGCATCTCCAGCAACAAGGTGTGTCTTTTAACCCGAGCTTAAAAAGTCTGAAAGGAGTCCAGTAAAAACGGTGTATAATCTTGAATTGTATAAGGTGTATTTTAGTGTCCCTAGATGATGTTTTAACATTCTTTAGAATTGCTTGCCATTCTTCATCATCAAATGTCAAATTTAAATCTCTCTCCCATATTTTCTTAAGAGCCTGTGATTCCATCACCGAGACTTTAAATCAACCAGGAGTATTATATAGATGTTTCATGACCATTTCCATATTTTGAGAATATTATACAGTGAGCATCTACTGACGCAGGAAGCTGTGTAATAGAACCAAAAGTTCTACAGAGTAAGTGTCTTAACTGTAAATATCGGAAAAACTGGGATCTAGGTATATCATACTGCTGTTGTAAACGTTCAAATGATTTCAAGCTACCATTTTCATACAGATCTCCTAGTTTAATAATGTCCTTCTTTGCCCATTCCTTCCAAAAAAAAGAAACTTTATTAATACACAATTTAGGATTAAACCATATGCTTGAGCTATCATTTAAATAGGGGTCAAAGCTACACAAATGTGAAATCTTTAACCAAATCACCTTTAAATGTGAAATAATGGGATGCTCTGTAATAGTGAGATTGACGGCAAGGCAGACTGCTCAATCTTATACCAAAGGGGAGCTCGCTCTGGGGGAAGTGACCAGTGAGCCAGGTGTCTAAGGCCCCGTTTACACTAGTACGTTTTAGTTTTAAAACGGCGTTTTAGAATGAAAACGATCCGCGTCCACACTAGCATTTTACCCAGCGTTTCTGAACAGCTCTCCGTCTACATTAAAACGGTGAAAACGCACATCATGTGACCACACACACTCTCTGGCATGCACTGCAGCGTGCTTTGAGCACACACACACCCATATGAGAGCTGTGCATGTCGGACTGTTCATCACGTATCTACCGCTGGATCTAATGTCACTATATTTGTTAAACGTGATATTTAATTCATCTTGTTGTCCATATCTGATGACATATTCCCCGACTTTGGTCTTTTGAATCTATTACTTGTTCTCAGGTAACGTGTTTTGGCTGAGCGCAAGGATAAATTAGGTTAATACCTTAATTAATGTAACCGTGGACACCGATTCTGCACATCTGACTGATTGTTTGCCTTTATTTTCTCTATTGTATAAACTTATTGTACGTTATACTTTTATAATGGCCATTATTGATCATTAAAACGGATATTCAATGTAAGAGATGTTTCGTATTTTTAATGAAATTGAAAGGAGGCAGTAATGTTATAGGCTTCGTTTTGTTATAAATATGCATGAAGATGACGGTCATATCATGCAGCTACACGACGCCTCAACATTTTTGCTAATATCAAAATGAAAATAGGCAGTTCCTCATATCATGTTTTCATTTTATTGTTAAGATAGTGAAACAGCATAGCCAGGGTGATGTGAATGACTTTATAAAGTACACACTCGGGTGTTTGTTCTCCATATCAAACTTGCGAAGTTTGAACTTACACGGAGAGGATATAGGACTAAACTGTGTGAAGGCTACTTAATATTGAGGAAAAAGCCCCAATCAGACAGGCGAATGTCTGCAGCCCCGCCTCCATTTTCAGATGTCTCCGTTTTCTCCCATCCACACTGAGACGGAGCAGCAGCGTTTTAGAATGAAAATGGCCTCTCCAGCGTTTTCAAAACGCTCCGTTTTCGGGGCTCAAAAAAAAACGGCGTAGTGTGGATGGATGGCATAACCGTAGCAAAACTTATGCGTTTGGAAACTAAAACGTATTAGTGTAAACGGGGCCTAAGGGTGCTTTCACACCTGTGAATCGATTCAGTTGTTCCGAAACAGGGATTAAAATTGTTACATTGTTGCTCTTTGTTGTTGGCGCGGTTCGCTTTCACACGGCAAAGTTTCTAAACGGACCAAAAGAGCTAAAAAAGTCACGTGTGAGTAAACTCTCCTCACATTGGTCAGAGTTTCACGGTTTATTTTGCAGAGTCCCGCTCAGCTGTCGGGGGTGGTTTGGTGGTGTTTGACAGCGTGCGCGCGACATGTCTGAAAAGCGAGGAGGGATGCATGCGGTGGGGAGGGGTAATGAGAAGGGTGCGCGACGTATTTTGAGGACCGGGAGGAAGACGCGCGATTTCCGGGAGATTATCACTCGTTTGCGGGCATCCGGGAGTCTCTGTGCATTTGCGGGAGACTCCCGGAACTTCCGGGAGACTTCGGATGTCTGGAATGACTCATAATCTACTCATAATTCTCTCTTCATATAGCCGTATGCCTATTACATGTCCATAAAACACTGTGATATAGGCGGGCTCGGATCGTATCGCTTTCTCACTACAATCGATCCGCTCCAGGGTTCGTTTCAATCGAGCCGAGGCCACCTCATTCAGGCGGTCTCGGAGCGATTGCTTTGGCGCGATTCCGAGCGCGATTGCCCTGTTCACACATGCCAAACATACCGCGCTAACTGGGCAAACGCGCCAGGTTCCGGAACAAAAGTCTAGGTGTGAAAGCACCCTGAGACTAAAAGCATAATAATATTACAATACAGTACATTAGGCAGACCTAGACCACCTTTCTCTACAGGCCTCTGTAACTTATTAAAATGTAATCGAGGTCGCTTACCATTCCAAATAAATTTTTTACAAATTCTATCAAACTGTTTAAAATAAGAAAGTGGTATTTGTATTGGAAGAGACTGAAATAAATAATGACATTTTGGTGAACAACTCATTTTAATTACGTTGACTTTTCCAGCCAATGGGCTTGAAATGGGGAGTGGAGCCCACCTCTCCATATCACAGGAAATTTTTTTAATTAAGGGGTCGAAGTCAACTCTCACTATATCTTTCAAATCAGGGGGAAATAAAATACCTAAATATCTTATACCTAACTTAGGCCATTGAATTGTACCAGGATGAAAAGCTGCTGAAGGGCAAAATGCAGTTAATGCAAGAGCTTCTGTTTTAGACCAATTCACCCTATAACCTAAAAATTTAGAAAAAGCATCAATTGTTCTAAGGAGGCAGGGTATAGATCTATTAGGACCTGAAACGAATAATAAAATCAGCATAAAGCATAAGCTTATGTACTTCTCCCTCCATTACAACCCCAGGAAAATCATTGTCTTTCCTTTATTGAGGCAGCTAATGGTTCCAAAGCAAGACAGAACAATAATGGGGAAAGTGGGCAACCTTGTCGGGTTCCTCTGCCCAGAGCAAAATACTCTGAAATTAAACCATTTGTTTGCACCGCCGCTAAGGGTTGTTTATATTAACTTAATACATCTAATCAAAGTACTGCCAAAACCATAAACTTCACTAATAAAAAGGTACTTCCACTTCACCATGTCAAAAGCCTTCTCTGCGTCTAATGAGATGGCTGCAATTGGGGTCTGTTCCTCCATTACTGACCACCAAATATCAATAAACCGTCGTATATTATCTGAAGAATTTCGACCATTAATAAAGCCTACTTGGTCTACATGTATAAGAAATGGTATAACTTTGTTTAGGCGATTAGCAAGAATCTTTGACAAAAGTTTGTATCTAGTTGGATCAATGATATTGGACGATAACTTTTACAGTCACTTGCATCTTTATCCTTTTTAAGTATAAGGCTAATGAGAGCTTGCGACATTGTTGGTGGTATTTCATCCCTCCCGAGTGCATCCTTATAGACTTCTAACATTAATGAAGCAAGGTCTGTGGCATAATCTTTAAAAAACTCTGCGACAAAACCATCGGGTCCAGGAGCTTTCCCTGTAGGTAAGGCTTTAAAGGGCCACGAAACCCCCTGTCTCAGCAGGGTGTTTTCACACCTCTGTTTTGAAAAAAGTCAGGAAAGTTGGGCGTGTCCAAAAAGAGGATAAGATTTTGCATAGAAGGGAGTTTCCATTTGGCCACGCGCTAAGTTTCACAGGCAAAAGAAACACAGAGGCTGATTTAATACCGCATGGCGAATGAGAGAAAAAAAATCCTCCGCATTTCTCTGTAACTTATGTACTCGGTAGGTAGGTAGCGTCAGAAAGCCGTGTGTGTATAGACTATCCTGTCACAAAATGCAGCCAAAATCCTGCACGACGGGAATAGTTTGTGTTTACATGTTTACACTCGGAGAGCAGCATTTAAACAAAGGGCACTCCACTGCAAACACTTACCAAATCTGTAGACAGACAATCAAACTGGAGCTGTGTCTTTTTATTAAAAGGAGACGAGCGGCAAATCCGGATTTCACCATTTCCAGATACGAAAAGCTCTCGTGTAAAAATGTTCCTTACAAACGCGTTTCTGTCGCGTGTCGCGTGCACTGTAATCCACACGTGAGTCCAGCAGCTCTCTCATAGAGGGAAAATGAAAACAAAACCTTCGTTGCAACACACTAATAACACCTACGACTCTTGTCTTGAAATTCTTGTACTTTCACTTGTTTTGGCAACACAACGTGGCGTCTCTCTGCCGTCTGAACAGTGTAAACTGGTAAACAGTCTCCGGAGCTATCATGCATATTAATGAAGTTTCACGTCATACACAATAGAGCGCGCTGATTGGTTTGAAGCTAGTCTTTGTCATAAATTAATACCGCACACTCAGATACGTCAGAACGTCCTCGAAAAGACAGACAGCCACTCTCCACTCTGGATTTACACCTAAGTATCTCATGGCCGTGACGTAGCTTCAAAAATTTGTTTCAAACCGGAAGAACGAATTTGCTAAAATAACGCAAAAACAACCAATTTTCACTTTTTAGTGCAATATATGTGTCCTAATAGTGTTTATAGCAGCGTGGGACACATATATGACTGTCAACAGCTCAAAAAATGTGTTTTGGTGTTTCGTGACCCTAACCTCCATCACTTCCTCCTGAGTTATATCTGAATCAAGAAGTTGCTTTTGTTCACTTGATAGCCTAGGAAGGTCTAGCGGTTCCAGGAATTTACTAACATTCTCCTCAGTAGAAGATGATGTTGATTTATAAAGGTCTATGTAGAATTCTTTAAATGTCTTGTTTATATCTGTCGCAGCAGTAAATACATTTCCTCTACCAGATCTTACCGCTGGAATAATAGAAGAGCATTTTTTGTGCTTAATATAATTGGCTAGAAGTTTCCCTGCCTTATCTCCTGACTCAAAATAAGCCTGCCTTGATCTAAATAACAAAAACTCAATCTTTTGTGACAGTATAGTATTATCTATATTTTAACTGCGTTAAATCCCTAAGATCACTAGATGTCAGATGGCATTTCATCTTTGTTTCAGTCCTTTTGGTTTTACTTTCCAATTCTAAAAGTTATTTTTCTTTAAGCTTTTTATAATGACAAGAAAATTGAATTATACGTCCTCTAATAACTGCCTTAAGAGCATCCCATGGCACTCCCACTGAGGATACAGATGGCCAATTAGTTTCTATATAATAATTAATTTCTGTTTTTAACATTTGTTTAAATGCTGGATTTTGTAAAAGGGATATATTAAAACGCCATCTTAATGTTTTCTTCCTCTCAATATACAGTCTCATCTGCAAACACACCCAGGCATGGTCTGAAACTAGGATATTGCCAATGTTGCATGTAATAACAGAAGGGATAAGTGATCCTGATAAAAGAAAATAATCAATTCTAGAAAAAAATGTACGTGCATTTGAAACAAAAAGGTATAATCCCTCCCTTGTGGATTTAAAAGCCTCCAAATATCCGTGAGGCCTAAATATTGACACATCCTAAGTAATGTTAATCTTGCCTTAGGTGTAATAAATTAAAGTCTCCACCCAACACAACTTTGATTCTAAATCTATGAAAAAGTTGTGATCATCAAGATTGGGGGCATAAACATTAGCCAACAGCAGATTTTGGCCCTGTATTTCAGCCCAGATCATAATAACTCTCCCTAATGTATATTTTACTTGTTTAACAAATCTAAATTGAAGGTGTTTTTTTACTAATATTATTACTCCCCTACTGCTACTTGATCCTTCACTGCAAAACGTATAACTGCTGACTGCCCTGCCAAGTTTTTCAGCTTCCTTGTTAGCAAGATGTGTCTCTTGAAGAAACATTATATCAAATCTATGCCGCCTAAGTAAAGACACCACCTTCCTCCTTAAAGATAAATTACCTGAACCAAAAAGTGACATTCTTCATAACAAATCAAATGTAGCCAAGCCTATTTTTTCTGAATCAAATTTAAGCAGTAGTATGACCTTAAAGTCTCGAATAGCCCCAAAAACAAAAATAAAGGAACAAAAGTGCGATTCATCTTGAACAGAGCGCACATTATAATCTAAAGTCCACCCCACATTGATACAATGGTCCATGACTCTTGTGCAAAAGGTGCTCCGCGACACTTCAGCTACTCCCAAAAAGAAAAGAAAAACATAACCGATGAAAGTCAATAACCTCACTTCACATATACTACGCAAAATTTAAATCCCACATTTTCGACAAGCGGGAGACTGAGCAAAAGGCAATATCAAAATTTATGGCATTTTTTCAATGAAAGCCATAACTTGTCGCAGACATGAGAAAAACTTGCGACCGTCCGTTGTTTTGATTCTCAGTTTAGCAGGGTAAAGAAGAGCAAAGCTCACCTTCTTCGTGCGAATAATTTTTTTTTACATTCTTTGAAACGATCTTCAGCTGTGTAGATCTTGCAAAATCAGGGAAGACCATAACATTGTTGTTCTCCCAGCTCAAATTGCCTTTATTGCTCGCTGCACGTACGATGAAATCCCTGTCAGCAGAGTGAAGAAAGCTTGCCGATATTGGCCAGGGTCTATCTGTCGAACTGGGACGTTGACTGGGAGATCTATGTGCGCGCTCAAACTCCAATTGCCGGCCGATCAAACTCGGGATAAGGCCGTCCAGAAACCTCACCATATCCTGGCCTTCTTTGCCTTCAGGTATTCCGATGATACGGATATTGTTGCGTCTGCTCCGATTTTCCATGTCTTCCACTTTATCCCATAACTGGTCCAGCTCTACTTTGGTAGCAGATGGATTGGCTTTGAGCTCTATCTCGGCCACCTCCAGAAACTCCACTCGTTTTTCAACCTCATCCAACCTTGAAATGAGGGCGGATAGTTTAGCCTCCATCGACGTGGTAGTTTTCCGTATCTCCACGATTCCATCCATGTCGCCTGATATTTTTGTGAGAATCGTGTAAATGTTGACGATGTCATGGCTCCCATCAAAAGACTCGGTGGTTGTTTCAGGGTTGGTTAAGCCCCGGCCATCTTGATCCTGAGAAACATCGGTCGCAAATGAACGCAAATGTTTTTTAATATCCCCACAGGCCGTGGACTTCGAATTTTTTGACATAATCTCGTTCAAATATTACTTAAATGTCCGAATAGTTGCAGTTTTCACCAGTACAAGATAATTAACAGGATTAAAGTAGCAAATTGAAGCGGAGAACGCTACTGAGCTGCCTCCTCTCGCATCACGTCACGTGACTCATCCCAGGGGAAATCCCTCTTGACCCACGAGGGAATTCCAGCACGTCATTGGAGTTGCTACGCTGACCAATCAGCTTCGCCGGGATTTCCCTTTGGACCAGTCGAGGAAGCCAAAATTCTATCAGAACGCAAGTAACACAAACAAGGTTTCTATCTATTGCTGAAACTGGTGTGAATTATATTTACAGTAAGTAGTAAAGAATAGCGAAATTCTCTTCTTTTATGGTTCCTCTCAGGTTGCAATGCTAAAAACTTAGCAAATGCTAGAATCTGAATCCTTACTCGCTCTCTGTCATAACTCTCTTCAAACTGCTTGTGTGTATGTGCAATTGTTTGTTTTATGTAGATTAGTACGTTGTGTTATAGAGTAGCAATAATCTTTTGTTTCGTTTTAAGATCCATGCTGGTGTGTTGTTTAGTTTTTAAGTTAATGTCTCAGCTTCAGGCACTGCTACCGTGCTCATTAAATAATTAGATACTGTTTTTATATTGTTATCGTTGGCCACAAAATAATATAATACAGGATTGCTTTACACTAACCATTCTATTTGCTGGACAAATGAGTAGGTTAAGTGTAAGCTTTTAATAATTCTATGTGAATCATGTTCGAATCTTTACATTCAAATCCACAAAGTTTAAATGTGATTTAAACCAAAGAGCTGATTCTTACTATATATATATATATATATATATATAGGGGGTTTACGTCATACGCTAATTTGCATATTACTGACGTCATCACGTTCTACCTTTTCTGTTTGTTTAACAGCCTATGGTAAATAAATGGGGTATTTTATATTTGCACTACGCTTTATGTAAGCTTGTCAATTTAACTAAATTTATTGCTGTTTGAATACAGTATATCATTATAGATGAGTAGTGAATTTGCAGTAATCTCTCAGACGTAATATACTCAGACAAGTTCTGAAAATCTCACCTAAAACATCTCTGATTGTGAACAATAAACGGTCAAATTAAATTGTTAAAATAAAGAAGAAGCAGATCAGTTTGACTGTACAAAGGAAATACTTTCACACTCCCGGTGCTAAATCATTTGCCGTCCGTACGCAGAGGGGTGATCTGCTGTCAGGCTGCAGGTGGGAGAGGCTGCTGTACCAGGACTGACTGGGCCGCCTGTCAGTGCTCTGAGGCGGAGGAGGGGCCGCCGGCATCACCCGCAGCTCGTTGAGAAGAGTAGGGACGGTACAGTAATGGACAAACGACAGTCTATAAAAATCTCCAAAATTGTCGCTAGGGGGGTCTGAAAAGTCGCTAAGTTGGCAACGCTGGCGCGAACTGAAGAACAGGGAGCGGGAGGGGTGAGAGATTTGGGGAGATGGAGGCGCGCGACCGGAAGAGCACGCGCACAAGCACCAGGTTTCAGCCTGGACTGTACCAAAATGCTGAGGAGCGGGGGGCGGATGGGTGGGATTCCGGGAGTTTACCGGGAGACAGAACAATACGGGAGACGGGTCTGAAATACGGGAAACTCCCGGGAAAAACGGGAGTGTTGGCAGGTATGATATATATATATATATATATATATATATATATTAGGGGTGTAACGGTTCACAAAAATCACGGTTCGGTTCGATACGACACAGTGGTGTCACGGTTCGGTATGTTTTCGATACAGCAAAAAAAAAAAAAAGGAAAAAAGCCAGAGGATTTCTCTGATTGAAATCTTTTTATTGTATGAAAACTAACATCATAAAAGCATGATCTCTCTTCTTTTCTTTTTTTTACTTTGAACTAGGGATGTCAGTTTCTACAAAATCCAGTGATCAATGATCATTTAAATTAACGACCAATTAATCTATTAATCGCTCATTCTTATAAACGATCCGTTTAAATCTAGGCTACCAGCCTGTGTTGAGGCTACTGAAGAATGAGCTGAATATGCAATGCATTATGATTCTTGCTTAATCGTCACAACGAAAAAATCCCAAACTAGGCTACAGGCTGAGTAGCCACGTCAGAGGTGAATGCGGCACACGCTTCTGTTAAAGCTTCCGTGAAGAACGAAAGCGAAAGCAACTACTAAACACTGTTATGCCATAAAATTATTTCATTTTTAACAATCAATTAAATTACACAGCGGTTTTATATCAAAAGTTGATAATAATATAAAATATACTACATTTTGATGGTAAAATAATGATTTAAAGGACGGCTGTTATTTCTTTCAGCTTTCAAACATTAAATAACTAATGCATCAAGTGAAATAAAAACGAATATGAAACAACACATAGCAGGATTTAAAGCATATAAAGAACTATTATATTTAGCAAAATGCTGCTCTTTTTATCTTTGTATTTTTTATCATTTTATTTTTGTTATTTTTAATATTTCTTTGTCTTCATAATTAAAGCTAATCGACAAATTCCTGCTTGACATTTTAGAAAATATTTTGCGTAGCTACCCAGTATATATTAAAGATCACTAGAACAAAAAAACAAACACAAAAACATGTTACATGGCCCCATAAATGTCCAACTTATATTTAACTGAATCGTATAAATTATGAAAATTGCTCCTTTTATTTTTATAAAACATTTGTTATTTTTTTTTGAGTAAAAACAAAATCGACATTTAAGAATCATTTTATTAATTCACTCATTCCTTTGACTTGTTTATTGGCGCATATATAGGCTATAATTTAAATCAAACAACAGTAAATTGGACCTCTACAATGCCACTAAGCTTTCAAACAAAAGTCCAAAAAATTAAAGAAAGATTGGACTTTATCCGGTGACGGCCGACACTGAGCTCAGTAAAATGTTTTTGATAAGTTATTAATAATCTGTTCAATAATTCGTTAAAGCCAAAATGAATGGTAATTTAATATAGGCTATTTAAAAAATATATATATATAATAAATATAGGCCTAACATATTTTTAAATAAAATAAAATAGGCTATTTTCTGAAAAATGTGCCTGTCTGTGTTAATTATTCCATCGAATTAATTTGATCGCAACACCTGTTATTCCAGAACAGAACATTTGAGCTGGTTTCAGTTCTTTTCATTTTCTTTTTTCTGTAGATTCATTTTTACAAATAATTTTATTTCATTTGTTTGTTAATTAAATGTTGTTATTTAGCCTATTTGTTATACAACAAAGTTGCAAATTAATTTGCTACAAGATGTGGCTGTGTAGTGCGCTTATCCAGAGCGCGTGAACTGCTGCTGCAGAGAGAAAGAGCGCAATGGAAATAGGCTATTTAAATTTTCGCATGCTGATTTATGTGAAATTGCGAATACATGACTAATCGCATTGCAATTTTAAAAATTATTGTATTTTTTCCTTTAGGAGGGAAAGTCGATTTCAATTCATGCTAAAGACATGTGGTGCTGAAGTCATGCTGAAGTGCCGGTCATGTTGATGTGAACAGCTGAAGCTGTCAAATTATTTTTAGTTTATTTATTATTAATGATGATGATTAAAAATAATAATGCTATTCATTTTATTCAATAACGTAATTAAAACATGTAATATATCTACATTAATGCGAAACAAGCTAAATATCGTCTTTAAAGTCGTCATACTGTAGATCTCAGCTCTCTGCAATATCTTTGCCTATATCCTCCTCAATACACGATATTGCAGGACAGGCTTAAAACAAAATTCGCAGCACTGAACATGTTCCCAGACTGAAAGTGATTGATGATGAGAAAACTCAGAAACCTGTGAAAACGGAGATGTTCACCGCATATAGCCGTGACGAGCGATTTTTTTTTAAATGAAAGCATATTTGTGCCAGTCTGTTAAGATTGCTTGAAACACTTTAATATTTTAGAGTAAATAGTTAAAGTTTGCATCACCAATAATTGATCTTACCCACGCGTGACCCACGTATACTTAAATATCATGCGACCTATTTTTTGATTACCTGACTCACGGATTAACGCCAGCACATGTGGATACAACCGAGATCTGCTTGATTTGACCGTCACCTGCCATCTCAGTGGATCTGAAAGCAGGAATAAGCAAAGTGCTCCCAAACGCCAGACCCGTTGTTGGTTATAGGAGGATTACATTAATGTTAGCTACTAGCCATTTTGCTAGCTGTAGTGCAGTCAGTCCGCGGCGCGTTTCCACCCTTTCGCTTTCGTCCGGAACAAACCCTGCATCATCTCAGCGCCCCTCGGTCTTCGCTTTTGTCCGGGACAAACCCCGCATCATCTCAACACCCAGCTCCGCCGGCTTTTTCGGATTGAAAGCGGCATAACTTTCGGTTTGAGCGCCAATTGAGCTTACTCCGACCCTGAGTGCAGTGTGTGCCTGACTGGAGGTGGGCGGGGAAGGCAGACAGTGTTGCCAGATGTAGCTGACTTTTTCCAGCCCAAAAACCCGCCGACAAGCGAAAACACCCGCACAACAACCTCGATTTTACAAAAAGTGGGGGGGGGGGGGGGTGTTGGGGGGGGGGGGGGGGGGGGGTACGGTCCCACATTTCACGAAAAGTGGGGGGGGGGTGTTGGGGGGTGTCCCATACATATATGGGGCGCTCCAAAACGTATGAGGGGTGGTTGGATCGTCCTATATATCACGAAAAGTAGGGGAAACTGTCCCAAAATTGACGAAAATTGAGGCGTTACGGGAGATCACGGGCAGGCGGGCGTACCTTTACAATACCGCCCAAATATCCACTACCCGCCTATGATATTTTTTACCCGCAAACTTGGATTCAAAACCGCCCAATTGGGCGGGAAACCGCCCAATCTGGCAACACTGAAGGCAGATGTTGCCTGTCACATCATGGGATGCCTTGTTGAGCATTGTTGCGCTGAAAACATTATATTTGTCTGAATCGTTCGGTTCGTATGCGTACCGAACCGAAAGCCTCGTACCGAACGGTTCGATAAGAATACGCGTATCGTTACACCCTTAATATATATATATATATATATATATTATAGGTGGGCATAGATTAATTTTTTTAATCTAGATTAATCTAGATTAATTTCAAAATTAATCTAGATTAATCTAGATTAAAATGGCTCATTTGAATTCTGCCGATGGCATTCAGAATATGTGTGCTACCCAAATAATAAGTCTTTGAGAACGGGTTTCTCAAGCCAGGTGACGCATTAGACCAGGGGCTCATCTCCTGTTTCCAAAATGCATCACAAACTGCTTGAGAAACTATTCTACTATGATAATTGGTGATGAAAATAAATTATGTTCAATAAGATGAACTTGTGTTTACTAACTGTTTATTCAGTTAAACATCAATGTTGAACTGTAGGCCTACATAAGCTCCAAACAGCCATTTCATACTTGCTTTTGATGTACGTACATACAGAAAATGCTGCTTCGCAAAGGCAAGTTCACAGAGCCCTGACGGTGTGTCAAGCATTGAGTATGTTTACATGGGCAACAATACTTTAATACGATTTTAATATGATTAAAACAATACTCTGATTATTTCTACCATGTAAACAGCGATTTTTGATTACTTAATGCGACTAAAGTCATAACTGAACTAAACAGAAGTGGAATTGAGACCATGAGCATGCAGATATTAGTGGCAATACTGACAAACTATTAGCGTCATGTAGGACTTTTCGCCATATTTTCCGACAAGATCCACACAGGCGGCTGTGAGTAAAGGATCGCATAGACACACAAACACACACACACACACACACACACACAACACACATCGCGAAATGCAGAAGTTTTTTTTCTTCTCATTTGGCGTGCGTTATTAAATTCCATAACACTCTCACCTGTTCTTACTCATTTATTTGTGTCTAATACCCCAGTTTGTCACGAAGGCATGAATTAAATGTTCGTGAGTTAAAGTGAAACTGCTGAACTGCAGTTAGAGTCAGCAGGGCCGTGCACAGACATTTTGAGGGGCAGTGGCCCAAACCAAAAAAAGGGGTACTAAGTGTGTGGGTTCATGCTAATACAAATTTTTCAGTTGTTATAAAAACACAATGGCAACGCAGTGGCACAGTAGGTAGTGCTGTCGCCTCACAGCAAGAAGGTCGCTGGTTCGAGCCTCGGCTGGGTCAGTTGGCGTTTCTGTGTGGAATTAGCATATTCTCCCTGCCTTTGCGTGGGTTTCCTCCTGGTGCTCCGGTTTCCCCCACGATACAGGTATATTGAGTAGGCTAAATTGTTCATAGTGTATGAGTGTGAATGAGTGTGTATGGATGTTTCCCATAGATGTTTCACTTTCCAGAGAGCGGGCACACAGATTGTGTGAGTGATGCTGCGGACTACGGAGCGGGCAGTAAAACATGGAGCGGATTAACAAATTCAGTGGATGTTTAGCGAAGCGGTAGCTGAACAGCCAGGGGCGAGGGCACGGACGCGTTGGAGGAGGAGGGAGGGGGTACAGGCTGAGAGGGGCACCTCAGCCAACGAGGGCAGAGGGGCAGTGGCTCTAGCCACCGGGCCACCCCCCTGTGCACGGCCCTGAGAGTCAGGCATCCTGCTGATTTGATTCAGGAGGGCACTCCGGACTCCGGCTCACCGGTCAGGTATACATCCGCGCTAAACTTTCAAGGTGAAAGTCATCATAGCTTGCGTAGAATAGACCCAGCTCTCACCCAACTTTGAGAATAGATTAACGGCGATTTTTTTTTTTTTTTTTTTTTATCGCGCGATAAGAGTCTCACGTTAACACTAATATACGCAGTGTATATATGTGTGTGTGTGTGTGTGTGTGTGTGTGTGTATATATATATATGTTCCCAGAGATGGGTTGCGGCTGGAAGGGCATCCGCTGCGTAAAATCGTGCTGGATAAGTTGGCGGTTCATTCCGCTGTGGCGACCCCGCAAGGGACAAAGCCGACAAGAAAATGAATGAATGAATATATATATATATATATACACATACATACATGCATACAAACAAACATCATGTTGCTGCCATGTGATTGGCTGCTTAGACATTTGCATCATTAAACGGATGTGTAAAGTGGCTAATAAAGAGTGTATAACTGAAAAACAAACAAAACTATTAACATAGATTAGATTAAGTTTGGTAAACTGAGGGATTTTACTTGATTTCCATGCTTAAAATGTGCTTTACTTTTTTATAATTTGATTTCTTGTTTATTTGTCAAGGACCAGACTGAGAGGAACCGCTTTTCAGTGTATTGGAAGCAGGTTGGACCCATTGTCTTTGGCTCCTTCTGCCTTTTCCTCTTTGATATGTGTAAGAGGTGAGCCAACATTTACTCACATTTTTGACAACTCTCTGTAATTCACATTCAGCTTGAGTTCTTTAGTACTTTTAGAACTTTAGTACTGTTCTTTTTTTTAAATTAACAAATGTATTATTGTTATTATTTACAGAGGAGTACAGCTAAAGAATCCTTTCTACAGTATTTGGGCATCAGATGTCGGGACAGAACTGTCTGTATCCTTTTGACAGTGTGGTCTTTTGGTATAGATGTTTCTTAAAGAGGTTCCTTTGTTTCATGTTTCCGTTCCAACTTTCTGTAGTGAGAAGTGTTGCTGTTTGTGCATGACAATTTGTAAACAAATACCTCTCCTAATGCAATTATTCTCTACATTCCTGTATTCCCGCATTGTCTTCCTGGAACATGCTTGCCACAAATGATATCCTGAATTGAATAGAATATTTTAGTTATTGCCAAATATATATATATATATATATATATATATATATATATATATATATATATATATTTTTTTTTTTTTTTTTTTTTTTTACCTCAGAATGGGCGTTTACAGCGCAAAATAAGAGATTTGGAAAATATTTTGAGTTTTGAAACTTCACAGGCACATTCTTGGTACACCTGAGACTTAATAGGAGGCATAATAGGATTATTTTTATTTAATCTGATGGTCAAACCACAGCTGTGTTCAGTCATGCATTTCATACGTACCACATATGTTCACTCTTAACATACTAAAGGCTTACAGACTAAAGGATGATTTCCAGGAAAATGTCAAGACTATACTATTGTGATGGTTGCTGTGCTCCAGTGTTGTAGTGTAGTGTGCGTTGTGTTATCACTTTAACTGAGGTTGGCGCAGATGGCTTTCATCATTGTCGCAGGAATCTGTGCATGCCTCTACTTTCTGTTCCTGTGCTTCATGGTGTTCCAAGTGTTCTGGAACTTTAGCGAGAAAAGGTCGTGTTTGCCTGCTATGACTAAGGCTTATCAACTGCATTATGAGGTAACATAAATTTGATTTATTGCACATTAAATTGGTCAAAAGTGATGCATTTATTGTGGCATTTATTGTGTTCTAAAATAGTTTTACAAATGTATGCTTTTTTCCATTAGAAAATTCTAAAACTAATGTATTACAATTTTCACAAAAATATAATACTGATATTAATAATAATAATATAATAATAAATGTTCTGTAAACAATAAATAAGTAAATTAGCATGATTTCTGAAGGTTTTTAGATGATTTATTCCTTATTTGAATATTTATTAAAATCTAAGCCTTCAGAAATCATATATGGAGCTTTAGAAACATTTCTTATTATCGTCAATTTTGAAAACTGTTTTATAAATAGTTTTTTTTTTTTGGAAACCATGATACATTTCAGGCTATTTGACAAACATACTGTTCAAAAAATTATTTTGTAACGTCTTAATTCTCTCTGCTGTTACTTTTTATCCATTTATTGCATCTCGCCATCACAGTGTTGGTTTAAAATAGTGAATAATTTTTGTGTCCTTTTATTTTACCAAGATTAGTTACATAGTTGGAGCTGCTTAAATTAAATAAAGAAAATTTCTCTCATTTAGGATCTCATTTTCCGCTTCAAGTTCCTGATGTTGGTCACGCTAGCATGTGCTGCCATGACTGTCATTTTCTTCATAATAAGCCAGGTATAAATTAATTGTCACCTATGTCTTCAATCAAAATATTATATAGGTGAAGTCATTCAGATGGTCATTGTTATGTGTTTTGTTTGTTACCAGGTGAATGAGAGTCACTGGCACTGGGGCTGGTACACTGTTGAGGTGAACGGTGCCTTCTTCACTGGCATCTATGGGATGTGGAACCTTTACGTGTTTGCTCTCATGTTTCTCTATGCACCGTTGCCCAAACGCTATGGAGATGAGCAGTCAAGCGGTAAGAGAAAAATGCTAAATATCAGTGGTGGAGAGAAACTAAGTACTGTTTTCTTCACTACTGTATTCAATCACATATATTTTAAGTGTCTGTACTTACTATGGAGTATTTTTATTTTAGGAAACATTTACTTCATTACATTCCAAACCAAAACATTTTTAAGATTGTAGTGTTTAATCTGTGAACAAGCAGAGTTTGATCCATTAACATGTTAAATCAGTTTATAAATTGTGCTAAACAAATAATTTGTGAAAAACTCACTGATTCAAATGATCTGGTTTAACTTATTCATCAGTAAACAACTCACTGATTCAAATGATCTGGTTTAACTTATTCATCAGTAAACAACTCACTGATTCAAATGATCTGGTTTAACTTATTCATCAGTAAACAACTCACTGATTCAAATGACCTTTTCAGACTTGGTCATCAGTAAACAAGTCACTGATTCAAATGATCCGTTCAGACTTGGTCATCAGTAAACAACTCACTGGTTCAAATGATCTGTTCAGAGTGAGTCTCCAGGAAACAGCTCACTGGTTCAAATGATCTGTTCAGAGTTAATCTCCAATAAACAACTCACTAATTCAAAATGTCTCTTTTCAGAGTGAGTCTCCAGTAATCAGCTCACTGATTCAAATGATCTGTTCAGAGTGAGTCTCCAGTAAACAGCTCACTGATTCAAATGATCTGGTTTAACTTATTCATCAGTAAACAACTCACTGATTCAAATGACCTCTTCAGACTTGGTCATCAGTAAACAAGTCACTGATTCAAATGATCCGTTCAGAGTGAGTCTCCAGGAAACAACTCACTGGTTCAAATGATCTGTTCAGACTTGGGCTGATTCTCAATATGCGTTCGTCAGCGATCTTGCGTCCTCGTGTTCTCGTGTAACATCATCTTCAACTGCCAAAGTTCAGTTCCAAAACTCAAGACCACAAGAACGGAGGACGCGTGAAAGTTCCCAGATGTGTTCTTGACCACTAGGAAGAACGCAGCATCTCATTTCTCACAGGTCGCGTTCTCTGTTCTCGCAGTCTCCTGAGTTCGTTTTTCCGAGGTGACCTGACAAGAGCGGTCTTTACAAGAACGCAAGTCCGTTCTCTGCGTTCTTGGAATTAAGAAACAGCCTTGGTCATCAGTAAACAACTCACTGGTTCAAAGGGTCTTTTCAGAGTTAATCTCCAATAAACAACTCACTAATTCAAAATTATCTTTGTCTGGCCCTAGTCATCAGTAAACGACTAACTGATTCAAATGATCTGTTCAGACTTGGTGGTAAACTGTAAACAACTCACTAATTCAAATGATTTGGTTATAGTTAGTCTCCAGTAAACAATCCCCTGTGGGGACCCGGGGTAGAATAGGTCCCCAGCACCCCCTTGCTGATCGTAGGAGGCGACAAATGGGGCAACTTGTTTCAGTCGTGAGTTGTGGCATATCCAACACAGAACTTTGGCTCCTATTTCACTTAGACAGGAGGTTGGAAGGACCTGGTCCAATCAATCGGTTAGTCAAGAAATGCCCTGGATCATTGAACAGTTTTGAACATCTAGCAAACTTCCAGAAGGCTTTGGCTGAGGGTCAATTGAGTAATGCATATTTTTAAGTATGCCTGCTTGAGTATATCATTCTTATAACCTTGATGTATACCCGGTGGAGATCCGCGGCTCTGTGCATCCCCTTGTTGGGCTCCGAGGTGGGTGAGGAGTAAGAGTGATGAATCTGAAATCATACTAAAATGGCAAATAAACAAAAAAAACCCAAAAAGAACATTATTGGATCAGGACTTGTATTGTAACTTTGAAAATGGCATCAGTCTACTCCCCAAAAGTGAAAACTGGCAGAGATTTATACTTCTAGAATCTCTACAATCTGAAATGCCACTCTCTAAACTGTCTCCTTTTGCTATTCAAAAAGGCATCTCTGGGATTGCAGGAACAGTCAAAGATGTTAAAAAACTAAGATCTGGACAAATTCTTGTTGAATGCTCCAAAAAGATCCAGACAGAAAACCTACTACGTGCAAATATGCTTGCTGGTGTTGCTATGAAAACTTTTCACCATCCAACTTTAAATCATAGCAAAGGAATAATCAGAGAGCTAGAAGACATGGAAGAGACTGATATTACTACAGAGTTAATGCCTGAAGATGTAATACATGTTAAAAGTATCACAATCAGGAGAGAAGATCGTCTCATAAAAACAGGAACCTATATCTTAACTTTCAGTAGACCTTTACCTCCAGAAAAGATTCGAATTGGATACTTAAGTATCACTGTTGACATTTTTACACCTAATCCACTAAGGTGTTTCAACTGCCAAAAGTTTGGACATGGATCGACTGCTTGCAAAAACACGGCTACTTGTGTAAACTGTGGAGAGGAAAAACATGGTGAGCAATGTAAAAAAACACCAAAGTGCAGCAACTGTGCAGGAGAACATCCAAGCTCACCCAAAGACTGTCCTACCTGGATTAAAGAAAAATAAATCCAGAAATTCAAGTGCACTAAGAAGGTGAGCTATTTGGAAGCTCGAAAACTTGTAGAGAACTCCCCATTCTTTAAATTGGAAAAGACTTTTGCAGCTGTGATGAAACCACAACTACAGTCTGTCGAGGTTCAGACAGACTTGACATGGATAAATGAAAAATTTGAAGAAATAAAATCTCAAACTCCAGTAAATACAAAGTTTGTTGGTCATCAAAGTCAGACTGTGCTCCATCAAACACAAGTAAATCACAAAGAAAATTCTTCTACAGGACAAAACTCATCCAAAAGTAAAAATTACAAAAAAACAAATCCTCAAAAAGAAAAAACAAGCCAAGAGCATAAAGAGATGAAGACCAGCAGCTCAAAAGACATTGAAATGTCAGAAGACAAAAAAACTCGTAGTCTGAGCACTTCTCCTAAAACTATAATCAAAGGGCACTCGCATGTTTTACCAACTTGACAGTGGAAAGTCATTTTATTCAGTGGAATTGCCGTGGCATAAGAGCCAATTTTTCTGAATTACTTTTTCTGAAGTCTTGCTTGCATTTATAATCCCCTGGCTTTCTGTCTCCAAGAGATCCATCTTACGCCAGAGAGCAATATACTGTATCTCTGAAACTTTTTACATGCTTAAATGCATATGGCCCAAATCTTCAATGTCCTTGTGGTGGAACATCAATATTACTAAGACATGATGTTATTCAATCAATCAATCAATCAATCCTTTATTCGTCACGTATACCTCCATGTATTCACATACACTGACATATAGTGAAATTGGACCCCCCCCCCCCCCCCCCCCCGACCATACACAAACATCACATTTCAGGGGAAGACAGGTCAACGGGAGGTAGCATTTAGAAAAAGGAAGTAAGATACAATTCAGGAAAAAGAGGCGAAAAAAAACTCCCTCCCACCTTGGCCTTGGGTTAGAGCAGTGTGAGATAAGGGAGATAAAAAAAAGCCCCAGCAGAAGCACATAAAAACACATAAACATTGACATACATTGCAACAGGGGATGGGAAAGGGGGTGTGGATGTAGTCCAGCAAGGGAGGTCAGCCATCGATTCCTGCAGTCATGGAGGCGCTGGTCACAGACCCGCCTACCCCCTCCAGTGGATGAAAGCACACGAAGGCGTGGGATGAAGGGTTAGGTAGTGTCTATCTGTAGCTGTGTATGTCCTGTAGAGTCCAACAGGTGTCCTTGACAGGGAGCAGGAATTTCATAGTGTCTCCTTATCTTGCTGTCCGGGAGAAGTTGTTTTTCTCCAGCCGAGGCCGTCTGGCTGGAAAAACACTGGGAGCCGAAAGAGAAGAAAGTATTTCAAATTTTGGTCAATACCTGCCAATTTCACAGATATTTAATGTCCGTCACTGGTCTCCAGTCCTGGCCAAATCTTGTTGCAATGCTGCTAATTTCACCCCGATGTTTTCCAATTTGCGGTCTAATACAGCAGTCTGAATAGCAGCATATCTGCCTATTATAGTTTCAATCAAGCCGGTCAGCTTGGTGGGGTTCTGAGCTGCACTGACTGCTTTCTTCAGTCGTCGATACCCCAGGGCCCCGCATAAGCCCATCAGCAGAAACCCTTTTATCAAAGTTCCGAATAGGTAGATATCTTTAATATCCTCCAGGGACAGAGCAGCCAGGCACACGACGCGCCACTTCTCCCAACCAGCTGCAAACGTCCCGGCAGGACAAGTGGGCTCTCCCGAGCCCAAAGTTCTCGTCGAGAAGATGGTGTCAATCGCGTTCAGAGACCAGTTGGTCAGATCCATAATTCCTTATTCGTTTGGATAGCAGGGCACGGAGAGCCTCAGAGATAGAATAAGACGAGACAAGAAGAGCCAGCCAGGGAAGATAAGGGACGGAGAGGGAAAAAGTGCGACCGCCTTCGTCGAGAGCCAAGGAAAAGAGTACTATTTATAGTAATGTTGAAATAAATACAAACCTACAAGTAGTGGCAGTCCGTGTAACCTTGCAAAAGACTATTACATTATGTTCTGTTTATATTCCCCCAGTAGATAATGTATCACATCAAGATTAGGAAAATCTGGTGGAACAAATGCCCCCTCTATTTATTCTCATGGGAGATTTTAATGCTCACAATCCTCTGTGGGGAGGAAAACAACTTGATGCAAAGGGAAAGAAGATGGAAAAACTAATTAATGAAAATGACCTGTGTCTATTAAATGAGGGTTCATAAACATACTTACATCCAGGACATGGATCCTTCTCTGCCATTGACTCAACAATATGTGATGCAACTTTAACTACTGATTTCTCATGATATGTCTCTGATGATCTTTGTGGAAGTGTTTACTTTCCTCTGATTATAATCAATACAGCGGCATATACACAACAGAGACCTCAAAACTTGAAAAAGCTACTTGGTACTCATTTCAAAACTTTTGTTATGAGAGACTTGAGTGCAAGCAACAGGATAAAGAAAATCCAATCAAATGGTTCACAGAAAATGTTTTTAAAAATAGCAGATGAATCTGTACCAAAAACATCAACAAAACAGAGCAAGAGACGAAATCCTTGGTTTGATGACCAATGTAAAGAACTTATTAAAGCAAGGAATAAAGCAGTAAGATCTTTTCAGAAACATCCAACGTCTGAAAACCTGGTCAGCATTAAAATTTGCAGAGCACAGGCACGAAGATATATAAGAGAAGGAAAGAGACAGAGCTGGAATAAATTTGTGTCGAGCTTGATAATAAATACACCATCAAAGAAAATATGGGATGCAATTCGGAAAATGAAAGGAAGAGGCGGACCACAAGTAAAACACATGGATAATCATGGCACTCTGCTGACTAGTAAATATGACATTGCTAAAATACTTGCAGAAACCTTTGCAAGTAATTCCTCTACAGAAAACTATCAACCAAATTTTCAAAAAATCAGAACTCACCAAGAAACAATTAAATTAAATTTCATTTCCCAAAACACAGAGATCTACAATCAACCTTTTTTATGGAGGAACTTTTAAACTCTCTAAAGTGCTGCCATGACACAGCAGTCGGACCAGATAAAGTATATTATTACTTTCTAAAACATCTTCCCCAATTAAGTCTTTCCCTTCTCCTAAAAAATTTTCAAAGAAATTTGGAAATCAGAAAATATCCCACCATCATGGCAAGAAGCTATCATTATTCCTGTACCAAAACCAGGGAAGGAACATAAAGATCCCAACAATTACAGACCTATAGCTTTGACAAGCTGTGTATGTAAAACTCTGGAGAGGATGGTAAATAACCGACTTGCCTGGAAGCTTGAGTCTGATCATCAGATAAGTGATTTCCAATGTGGTTTTAGAAGAGGAAGGAGTACAGTAGATCATCTCATCAATCTGGAGTCTTACATACGAAATGGATTCATCACAAAGGAGCATGTTGTAGGTGTATTCTTTGACCTAGAAAAAGCATATGACACTACAATATGGCATTCTTAAAGATTTGTATAAAATGGGATTCAGGGGAAATTTACCCAGTTTTTGTCAAATAGACCTTTCCGAGTTCAAGTAGGAACCACTATGTCAGACCCTCAAGTACAACAGCAAGGAGTTCCTCAAGGCAGTGTCCTTTCAGTGACTCTTTTCATGATCAAAATTAATAGCGTCACAGGAAGAAACATGATGTGCAGTCTTTATGTGGATGACATTTGTATATGCTACCGAGGGAAAAACATGAACATAATTGAAAGACAGCTACAATTATGCATCAACAAAGTGAGTAATTGCTCTACAGAAAATGGTTTCAAATTTTCAAAAACCAAAACTGTATGTGTACATTTCTGTCTTTTATGATCCCTACATCATGAACCAGAACTCTTTTTGGATGATGAGCCCATCAAGATTGTTAAAGAAACTAAGTTCTTTGGACTCCATTTCGATAGCAAAATGCCCTTCATTTCACATTTAAAAGCTCTAAAAAACAAATGCTTGAAGAACGTGGATCTAATTGCAAAAACAAAATGGGGAGCAGACTCTACCGTTTTAATGAGGCTGTATAGACTTTTGGTGCGCTCACGACTGGACTATGGGAGTATAGTTTACAGCTCTGCTAGAAAATCTTATTTACAAATGCTGGATCCTGTACACCACCAAGGGCTTGGACTAGCCCTTGGAGCTTTTAGAACTTCACCTTCTCAAAGCCTATACACTGAAGCTAATAAACCGTCTTTTCATATTAGACGCTTGGAATTGTCTCTCCAGTATGCATTGAAAATAAAGACAAATCAACACAACCCAGCTTTTAAACCAATCTTCCAACCTCAATATCTGGATTTGTATGAGGCAAGACCCAGCTATATTCAGCCATTCGATGTACGGATCAGAACACACATAAAAAACCTAAATCTAAATCTTGATTCCATCCACCAGACTCTCATTTGCCCGGTCCCACCATGGAGGTTAAATAAGTTGCATGTAAATCTGGATCTGAGCAAGCATAAGAAGGCTGATAATTTTCTACATACATATCAACAAGCAGTTGCTGACATAAGACATTTTTATCCTACTCATAAACCTATATACACAGATGGGTCAAAAAAGGACAGTCATGTTTCTGCAGCAGTATTAATGGGTCAATCACACTACGGCATTCGCATTCCAGATTAAAGTTCAATATTTACAGCTCTTTTTAGCTCTGGAGAACATTGAAAATGCTGAAGGACACAATTTTATTATTTTTTCGGACTCAAAACTTTGTCTACAGACATTGATTTCTTTTAAACTGGAGCATCCCATTATTATTGACATTTTTATCAGAGTGAACGGAATACAGAGAACGTTTTATAATATAGTCTTCTGCTGGATCCCAGGGCATACTGGAATATTTGGAAATGAACAAGCCGACAAAGTCGCCAAAACAGCCCTAGCAGGAAAGCTAAAGGAGTGTAAAATCCCACCTTCGGATCTAAAGCCACTAATAAAAGGCTATATCCTCAACAAATGGCAAACAGAATGAGATCAGTGCCCAGAAAATAAACTTTTTGAAGTTCAGTCAGAAATAGGAAGAAAATGTAATTTATTTTTTAAGTCAAGACATGATGAGATTGTTTATAGAAGATGCCGCATTGGACACACGAGACTCACACATGAACATTTACTCAAAGGAGAAGAACCACCAAAATGTCTTTATTGCAACAGAAACCAAACTGTTAAACATATTCTTGTGGAATGCCCTATTTTTAATGTTATCAGACAACAATTTTTATCTGGAGAGACTTTAAATAAATTTAAAAAATTTAAAAAAAATGTAAAAAATATTTTTAAATGTGAACCCTTCTAAAATTGTACAATATTTATCAAAAGGAAACCTTAAAAAACTTAGATGTTTATATTGTATATTATCATTATTATTATTATTTATGTATTTTACCTTGTATATTATTTATTGCTGTTGATGACTTTTAATTGTTAGAATATTTTTATAATTATAAGAAAGTGGTAAAATTTATCTGTTTTTTTTTTTTGCCATGACATAGCCATAGAAGCTAAAATGGCAATAAAACTCTCTCTCTCTCTCTCTCTCTCTCTCTCTCTCTCTCTCTCTCTCTCTCTCTCTCTCTCTCTCTCTCTCTCTCTCTTTCTCTCTCTCCAGTAAACAATCCACTGATTTTACAAACTGATCTGAATGGAGTTCAACATGTGAATGTGGTTTTCACTTAAACTGTCATGAACTATCAGTGTGGTTGTAATACGGTTGATGGCCTTCGGGAAGGAGAAGGCAGAGAACTGACGAACTTTAATTAATTTTAATAATATAAATCAACATAAAAGAAATGGGTGGCAGCTCCTCACTGTGACTGCCACCAAAGTGAAAGCAAAACAAACATTTAGGGTGCGTCCCAAATCATATGCACTATAATGTAATTTTTATAGTTTAAATGAAAATACACTGAAATATTATTTTTATTCTAAAAAGAATAAGTGCACTTTAAATACCCAGATGATGCACTTATTCAACTAATAAAAAGCAGAAGGAATGTTGGACACTTCACGCATTCAACGGCCAGTGCTTTGCTCACGTAGCGTAAAGGGCGGAGATTTCGGGCACTGATGTACTTTATTTATTTTGGATTATAAATGCAAAATTCTCCCTCAAGAGTGATTTATACCACCTCCCGATGGTGAATGCCGTTATACTCATGACAGGTAGTATTTGGAAGTTTGGTCATTTATTTCACTAATTGGCAACCGTCAAAGTTATGGGAACATCTTGAAAATGGTTTGATTTTCCGATTGGTAAAAAACCATTGTGTGTTCCATGTGGGATGACACTACATTCATATACTATGCTGTGTGTAAGTGCATAAGTACATGGTGTATAGTGTGTATTTGGGACACAGCTAAAGGGTTCAGGCCTGGTCCTCTCTCATCTTCCACTGCTGTCTCTCCTCCTTTTAAGATGCAGAGCCCTTCAGTGAGATTCAAGACAGGTGGCGGATACAGGTGACTGTCGTTAACACTCACGCCAATTACTCTTGGGTCCCCCCCACTGTTGCTGAGCATTGTGAAAGGCTACAAAACTGAAAGACACAACTGGTAATGTTTTTTTGTTGTTGTTGTTTCTAACACAAGCTCTGTAAGATGTAGACTGATTACACCAGCTTGGCGGAGTCAATCTGACCAATTAGAGCAGATTACCCTAGCGGAAAGGAGGAGTCTGGAAAGACTGAACTATCAAACAAATCAGTTAAAGTTTAAATTAGATGTGAAATTCATATTATAAGAAAATGAAATCATTTTTAGATGCTTGTAAATCTATAGTAGAAGAACTCCAAAAATTAAAAGCCCAAAAGTTTATCATTCTGTTATTAATTACTTAGCTTCATGTCATTCCAATGCCCTCAGACTTTCGTTCATCTTCAAACACAAGTTAATATAATTTAGATGAAATCCAAGATCTCTCTCATCCTCCATAGACAACAATGGTCCTGAGATGTTTAAAGTTAAGAAAAGGAAACAAAAACATTGCATGTGAATTCAGTGGCTCAACTGTAATCGTATGAACCTCTATGAACAGTTTTGAGTGTCAAAAAAACTGTAAAATGACATTGTTCTTCTATGTCTTCCTTGTCAGGCTGCATGTTTACTAAGTGCAATATGATGCTTGCATGTTGCACTGCTGATCCTACATTGTATGGCCTATGGTAAATGCATAACTCGACAGCCAGACAAACAAGAGGAGATCTTGACAGAAAATTTTTATTTTATTTATTTATTTCATTTTATTTGTACATTTTTTGAGAGTACATATTTGTTCTAAGCTCAACTGAACCATTTACGTCACATGGAATGCTTTGAAAATATTTTTGGTTTCTTTTCTGGATTTTTAACACCTCAGGATTTTAAACCCGCCATAGAGCTCTCGCATTTAATCTAAGATACCTTCATTTGTGTTTTGAAGAGGAACAAAGATCTCAGGGGATTTGAACAATATAAGTGCTAAAAAATGACATTACTATTATTAAAATAACCCTTTAATAGTGCATAATCAGAGGACTTTAATAGAGGAACATTTAAGACAATAATAATAATAAAAATATTATTGGCTTTCATATGCATTATTTTAACTTGTGTGCAGTTTTATTGGCTGCTTTCTTCGAGAAATCACTTTTATACTTGTTTTGTTTGCACAAAATTATTGCCCTGAGTATTACATTTTGGATTGCTTTGTTTTTTTATGACTAATAAGAAACGTGTGTGTGAGTCTGCCTGTGTGAGACTCCCACAAACATTTTCTATTGTGTTTAATCCAACTGTATATTGTCTAAATGAATCTGTTTTAAAAAAGAAGTCTCCCAGTAGAGTCAAATGATGCTAGTTTATGTCTGGAGCACTGCAAACACATTCACTTAGAAGCATGTATCCTGGTGTTCGCTTTATTTTAAGACAAGCACATCTTGCCAGAAAAAGGGTGAGGTGGCTCGTCGATCTCACCACGGCTAACTATGTCTCAACATCACTATCTACAAATAACTTTGCATGATACAGGCCTACTGTCAGGGTTCAATGCATATTAAAACAGGCTAGCATCTTTACTGCTGTTTGCAGAGAGAGAGAGAGAGAGAGAGAGAGAGAGAGAGGGAGGGGGGGGGGGGTTAAAAGGGTAAATACAGTATTTGTTCCGCCCTTGTTCCCTGTAGTTAAAGAATAAATACAGCATTTGCGGGTTGTAAATTAAATTGAAGCATTGCTCCCACCTTGTTCCCTGTAGTTAAAGGGTAAATACAGCATTTGTTCCCCCCTTTTTCCCTGTAGTTAAAGGGTAATTACAGCATTTGTTCCCCCCTTGTTCCCTATAGTTAAAGGGTAAATACAGCATTTGTTGCCCCCTTTTTCCTTGTAGTTAAAGGGTAAATACAGCATTTGTTCCCCCCTTTTCCCCTGTAGTTAAAGGGTAGTTACAGCATTTGTTCCCCCCTTGTTCCTTGTAGTTAAAGGGTAAATACAGCATTTGTTCCCCCCTTTTTCCCTGTAGTTAAAGGGTAATTACAGCATTTGTTCCCCCCTTGTTCCCTGTAGTTAAAGGGTAAATACAGCATTTGTTGCCCCCTTTTTCCTTGTAGTTAAAGGGTAAATACAGCATTTGTTCCCCCCTTTTTCCTTGTAGTTAAAGGGTAAATACAGCATTTGTTCCCCCTTTTTCCTTGTAGTTAAAGGGTAAATACAGCATTTGTTTCCCCTTCTAAGTAAAGGATTGTTCCCACCTTGTTCCCTGTAGTTAAAGGGTAAATACAGCATTTGTTCCCCCCTTTTTCCCTGTAGTTAAAGGGTAATTACAGCATTTGTTCCCCCCTTGTTTCCTGTAGTTAAAGGGTAAATACAGCATTTGTTGCCCCCTTTTTCCTTGTAGTTAAAGGGTAAATACAGCATTTGTTCCCCCCTTTTTCCTTGTAGTTAAAGGGTAAATACAGCATTTGTTCCCCCTTTTTCCTTGTAGTTAAAGGGTAAATACAGCATTTGTTTCCCCTTCTAAGTAAAGGATTGTTCCCACCTTGTTCCCTGTAGTTAAAGGGTAAATACAGCATTTGTTCCCCCTTGTTCCCTGTAGTTTACAGGGTAACTCTTGAAGGTAGTGAAATAAATATACAAACACACAATATATTTCTTTACTTTGTAACCTTTATTTTACTAAATAGGCATTTTAAAACACTTAATCTCTTAATCAAACATTGTCTCATCTATCATTGCCTATATTCATTCATTTATTCATTCATTTTCTTTTCGGCTTAGTCCCTTTATTAATCTGGGGTCGCCACAGTAGAATGAACCGCCAACTTATCCAGCATATGTTTTACTCAGCGCATGACCTGCATAGATAGTACTAGATTACTATTTTTGTAGTTTTACTTAAATTAGAGTGATGCAAAAATGAGCATACTCCACATCAAAAACTACTTCATCTAGTAGTTTGTATGGGTATAGCCTCCATGATTTTTAATGACCGCATCAAGAATTCTAGGCATGGATAGAACAAGTTGGCTTCATTTTGCAACATCTTTTCTATTCTTCCAAAATGACTCTCTCTTAGAGTTGCTCAGAGATGCTCAACTTGATGTCTCTTCAGAACTCCCCATATGTGTTTAATTGGATTCAGATCAAGAGACATATTTATAATATAATATATTAACGTGTTTGTGTGTTTATATGATGATTTATGTGTCAGAATTCAATCATTTTGGACAAAGTGGCTTTTACATAAAAGCTTTATTAGTCTTTCTTTAAAAGACAACACTGGAAAAATACTATCATAACATATAATACTGCAACAAAAAGTGTACTGTCCGTCTGTTATCAACATCCCATTTTGAAAGTCATGTTCATTTAATTTAACATGTCAGTATTAATTTATATTATGCCAGTGCGTAAACTATTCAATTAAAGTAATTTAAAGTAAGTTTACCTTAAAGTGACAAGAAAATAAGTATGGTTAAAACATAAACATTGCATCTGTAAAATAATTGTAGTGTAATAGTTGATGATCACCAGTCCTGTGATAGTAAGTGTTGTATTGTTGTCTTTCAGGTTGTATCTCAGCTTTAATGCGCTTTTTAAAAAAAATAAATAAAAAACAAAGCAGCTGCTTGTCATCGCGACAGCAATAAGATTCAATAAGGCCAATTGATTTCACTCCAAAATGGCGGAATCGCGGGGCTGTTGCTGTATTTACCCTTTAAGTACAGGGAACAAGGTGGGAACAATGCTTCACTTTAATTTACAACCCGCAAATGCAGTATTTATTCTTTAACTACAGGGAATAAGGGGGGAACAAGGAGGGAACAATGCACCACGTTAATTTACAACCTGCAAATGTGGTATTTACCCTTTAACTACAGGGAACAAGGGGGGAACAAATGCTGTATTTATTCTTTAACTGCAGGGAACAAGGGGGGAACAAATGCTGTATTTATTCTTTAACTGCAGGGAACAAGGGGGGAACAAATGCTGTATTTATTCTTTAACTGCAGGGAACAAGGTGGGAACAAGGAGGGAACAATACACCACTTTAATTTACAACCCATAAATGTGGTATTTACCCTTTAACTACAGGGAACAAGGGAGGAACAAATACTGTATTTACCCTTTAACTACAGGGAACAAGGGAGAACAAGGAGGGAACATTGCTTCACTTTAATTTACAACCCGCAAATGCTGTAATTACCCTTTAACTACAGGGAACAAGGGGGGAACAAATACTGTATTTACCCTTTAACTACAGGGAACAAGGAGGGAAGAAGCTGAACTTCAACGCACAAGTGTAGATTTGAACAGTAAGAACAAAGAAAACAGCAGCAGTTTTAATTGATTGAAGACCAACTTAGACTAAAATTTTCTATAAAAACATCAGCTATACATTCACTGAAATGCAACAGTTGTTCCCCCCTTCCTCCCTCTGCAAACAGCAGTAAAGATGCTAGCCTGTTTTAATCCGCATTGAACTGACGGTAGGCCTATCATACAAAGATATTTGTTATGTTAAGACATTGCTGGCGGTGCTGAGATCGACGAGTAAACATTCATTTGGTAAGTAGTGCATGAAAATATATTTTTATATTGAATTACAGATAAAATACATACAGTATACAATAAGGTTTCATAATTTCACAGGTTGTAAACCTTTTATTGAATTAACACCCCATATAAAACCCAAGCACTGAATAAGGGTACTATTAATGTACTTATGCAGGTGTTTGAGGGTTGCATTAGGTGTCAACACCCTTGCATAATTCTTTATATGTATACAATACTTAAAGAAAAGTACATCGTAAATTCAATATACTTACGCGGTTCTTTGCCTGTTGAATATCTTATCATCGAAGCATTACAATTTGTTCCCTTATACCTACACATACGTTCTTTATACTTATATTATAGGTACAGAAAATGACACTGTAATTTTACTGTACTTATGCGGTACTTTGGTTGTAAAAGAAACCGTTACCAAGATTTTCCATGCCAATTCACATGATTAAACAAAATAAATCAATTCAGATTGTACAACATCAACTACTCAAAGATTCATTTAAGAGTTAGAGATTAATAACTGACTGTGTAGAAGTACGTTGCAGTATATAAACCTTGATGCAGAGCTCAGAGACTTAACACTGCAACGGGGTGTCCTGGCTACAGTATCCCACAGACTCTTTTGCACCTTTCATCTAAATACTCAAATCACCTTGCCTTGCCTCGCCTTGCCTGGTCATGAGTTGATGTGAAGACCATTTTCCCTGGAGTGGAGCATCTTGCAAAGATCTTATCAAAGTCAAAACGCAAATCAACAGATATAAGGGAAATAGTAAAATATTACAGTGAAATTAAAGGTGCTGTATGTAAGTTTTTGACTCCTTTTAAAGCACAAAAATACCATAATATGTGTGCAGATATTTAAGAAACATCCCAAGTGAACATACTTGTTTAACTGAAAAACAATGCTGAAGTCAGATATTCTGCTTTGAAAATGGTTTTTCCGTGCCGGAACGATGTCTTTGTTTAGATAAATTTCATATGCACGATGCCAGTTTAGCCAATTATATTTCAGCACCCTGGGTTGCCTTGTTGGAAAACAGCGTATTTCATTCATTCATTCAGAAAGACTCTGAAAGCATGCGTCCGTGACCAAAAAGAACAGTATGGGAGACAGATGCAGTTCCACATGAGGTTATTAATTAGCAAATTACATAAATATTACGAACGTAAACATTAGGTGAGCAGGTTACATTGTAACCGCGTGTCCTAACAACACGCTGTGACGAGAGAGGCAGTGATCAGCTATTTGGCTGTTTGCACCAGACGAGACACGGCAGAAATGTAAATACAGCCTTTCAGAAGCACAGAATAAGCACTCGCTCACGAAAAGGTAAGGTTTAGAATCTATTTAATACATGTTAACCCACTTTAACATCAATGTAGATGCTGAATCACTCATATGTGTTTAGTTCTAAAGTTAAATTTCAGACGCTTTATTGTATTTTCCAGATCTGAGGCGAACATTCTGCTTTCAGTATATGGCAACAAATGCCATGTAAAATGCATTCAAACTAGCATTGTTAGCATTTAGCACAGAATAAAGCACACAAGGCTTACCTGAGGTGATCTAGCTGTCATAGGTTTCTGTTGTTCAGCTGAGAAATAGAAGCCATTTCTAATATATCAATTCGAGGTGTTGGTTAGGACAAAAACTCCTTTTAATATGGAAAATATTCCCTCTATCGCGTGTCGTGGCTTTTATTTAGAACACAGTTTAAATCACTCGCTCCTGTACAAAATCTGGCAACCCAGCGTACTTTTATTATTATCCAGGAGTGCAATACCTAGTTCAACCACTGGGTGTCAAACTTACATACTGCACCTTTAAGACCACTTTACCAATCACACAGAGACATTTAAAATGACACCAAACATGAATATAGGGCTACAAGATACACCATATTTAAAACTTTCTGTGTGGAGCTTCTCTGGTGGAGAGTCCAGGGCAAAGGGGGTCTCAGATCTTTTTCTCAGATTAGAAAGTTTATTGTTTAAGTGCCTGACCATTCTCGTAGTCTTGTCTTGTGGAATTCCATAACAATTCTCAGGGTTTAATATTATGGAGAGATATAGCTATCCTTACACAATCATTGATATGAAATGTTGATACCATTACATCTCTAGTTATCATTGATAAATCTCTAATACATTTCCCTCTTCTCTCTTTTTTACTCATATAGCTGATCAGGCTGGAAACAGAGGTGAAGACACACAGCTGACCACCACCATCACACACGTCAACGGACCCACAGAGATCTACAAAATGAGCGCCAAAGAAGCTCAAGAATAATCATCATCTCTACACAGAGTTCAACATGAGTCTCAAAAATTCAGCTTTTGTGTGTCCTGTTTGCCCCCCACCAAACCCCCCACCCCCCCCACCCCACCCCCTTTTTTTGTTTTTTTGTTTTTTTCACCATTTGATTTCCATCCCACTGCTGGTCAGTTTAAGAACAGCTGCTTGTGGAGAAAAAAAGTGGAGTTGCACACCATCTTGTGGGTGCAAGAGGAAATTCAGAAGCCATTCTCGCACTGTGGATAGAAAAAGACACTGGTGTTGTGCAAGGACCAATACAGGGAGGAAAGGGAAAAAAAAACAAGGTCCTTTTCCTATAATCACGCAGCAATTATTTCCTGTTTCAATATTTTGTAGCTGAGATAATGGCTTGCCCTTTATTTTGTAACCTAAAAACTAGGAAGAACAACACTGTCAACATGCTGTTTAGTTACGCATGTTTCTGTCAGTTGATTATTCCTCATCTGACTTCCTTAAACACTCCCTGCCAAATGTAAACACGGTAAAAACGTGAATGACTCAGTTCAAACCCAGAGCTAGGAGCGGATGTCACGTCACGTACTGATAGATAGATTCAGGTCCTTATGTTCTGAATGGCAAACGCTATGTTCATTATGTTACGATGTAGATATCTATTTTTATAAAGTGCTTATTTTCATCTGTATGAAAGCATTAGTGGCTGTATTGTATCACTGTACTAAAAAAAAGAGAGAATATCTTTTTGAGGATTTTTCGATTGTATCACATTGAATATTTAGGGTTTTATGGAAATTTTTGGAGTTTTTTGAAAAATTTTTATGGAGTTTTTTTTTCATGCTTTTTATGTTAATTTGAATAATAAAAAACACATTTTAGATTTGCTTGGTTTATGGGACTTTGCTTGAAACAATGGTGTATATATACACACAAAAAAGATGTTCTATGACAATAAATTTCACTGATTGTAGGTGTAGGATTCAAATTTATACCTTGTGTGTAAGAGGCTTTTGAAGACATTCTCGGGGATAAAACTTGGACTGGATTTTGTATTTAGTAGTGACTAAATTAACTCAGAGAGTGTTATAAGTTCCACCACTGCTATCTTTCTGCTTCACAGTCAAGAGCATGCCTGGCTTTAAGAATAGTGTAGGTCAGTTTATTAGGGAAAGAAATAATTGAACAAAAATAACACTATAATAAAGATCCATTAGATAGTAGTGGCCACAAAAGTCAGATACCTAGAAATATCAGGGCGAGGTTGATTGATCAATGATACACCAGGAGCAATCCCGAGAAAATGTTTGAAAATGTTTCTCACTTGCTGTGTTTTCAGAAACTTAAACTGTCTTTAAATGAAACATTGATAGTCCATATCCAAGCAAGAGTCTTGATTATATGTGATACTAGAATTATTAAATCAGTCTGTTCTTGTTCAATTGGTAATGCTTTCAAACTGGTTTTACTGTCAAATGACAAATATAAAAGATTTTTAACCTGTGAGCATTTCTAATTGACCAAACAGTAAGAATCAAAAGAAGTTTATACAAGATCATATTGTTTGTTTCTGATTATGTTGAATGGTTTAGTCAGACTAAAGTAATATGGTACAAATGACAAGTTGAGAAGATAATTATAAGGTTTAGTCTTATTTCGGTTGAAAGATGCTCGAGTTTAAATTACTTATGTTTGATCTTTGTTGGATTAGACTAAAATTGTGTTAAACCCCTAAAAAGTGGGAACAAAAAAAAATGGATTCACAATCCCTCTTCTCGCATGATAATGAATTGGATTACTAGTTTTGTAAAAATCATTACATCTTTCTTGGTCTTTAGGTAACAAGTTATATCTATATCTAGAGTCTTTGAGGAGACTGAGGGTCTGGCGCAATGTCAGGAGTGCAATAACAGTGTTTATTCATTTAGCCCGGCTTCCAGAGAGTGGATTTGATTTTAGTTTGTTTACTGTGAAGGTGCATTTGGCTCATTATAGCCAAGACAAGGGTGTTTGCACACTTCCTATTATTGATACAGAGGAATGTGCTGCATCACTACAATCACATCATTATTTGAATGAAAAGATATTTTGTTAAGTGGACTTGACTTGAGTTCAACAGGGTGGTAATTAAACATGGTAATGGTGCTGAATTGGGCTTTTGTGCTGTTGTCATGTTTAATGTGTGTTAATGTACAAATGTTTCATTTTCATAAATTGAAGTTACAGAACATGCTGATGAATGTTTTGAGACTGGTGAAGATAAAGATGTTTTTGCAGGACATGAATTTGAATCATGAGTGGCTTAGATCGAGTGGATGACCTTTTGTGACTGATCAGAGGAACTCTGAGTCTTAAAATTAGACTGGATGTTTGGATTTAGAGTTGGAGCAAGTTGTAGATGCATCAGAGATGAAATCGATGTATCGAAGTTATAAAGTACGCATTGTTTGCTTGTGGAGGACCATTAGGGCTTGCGCATTTGTGTTCATATTCTGGATTTTGGTTCGCTGTTGTTTTTCGTATGCTTTCACTTCTGCTTGCAGGACCCTTAATCCCACCGATGATGAGAAACGTCTGCTGACACTGACGAACCGTCTTCGAAGCCAGATGGCTTGATGACTTTATGAACCCCTGTTGTGAGTGTGAGGGTGGGAGAGCCCTTAGCTTGGGGACCGGAATTTTTAGGTTCCGGCTTGTCCAAGAAGGGGTGAAGAGAATCTTGTGACCTAATTTAGGGAGCAGGAGTCATTACTCCCACTTTCCTTAGTGACCTCACTGGTTGACCGGAAGCGGAGTTTTTCCGCATTGGTCAAAATGTGGGTTAAAGGATTAGGATTTATACCTTGCAGTTCGTCTCAGCATGGATCAACGCTTATCCTTTTCTCATCATCCTGTTTCTCATTATTTTTATTAAATATAATTAATTGAATATTTGAATGAGTATTTAACTTTGAATTGATTTTAACTAATGAATAAGCAAACGCACTGCTTTATGTAAGAATGTTCTTGCCCCTCTCTTTGTCTGTCTATTTTAACTATTTTCAGGAGCCACTAAACTAGGTCAGGGGTCACGGAGACCTCGAGTGGAAATGAAGGGCTGAGGACTGGACGCAACTGTTTCTATTGTTATTTCTATGAGGTACTATCTAAAATGTCTTAAGTGATTTTGCTATTTTTTTTTACGGTTAATTCTTTTAACCCTCCTGTTGTGTTCACATCCTGCCTCTTACTTTAGTGTTCCCAGTCAAAATTGACCGGTCTGTTTTAACTGCTCCTATATTAGCACAAAAAAAAAAAAAAAAAAAAATTCACCACAAAATTTTTATTCAACATTCTTTAGCTGTGAACAATGTTTTAAAGTAGTGTTTAACGTAAATTTATAGAGTTTTTAAATTTTAAATTTAAATTTAAATTTATAGATGCTGAAAATCTTTACAAAATGAACAATAGATGACATAAATCAAAATACTTTGTTTCATTACCAATAGACAGCTCACTAAAATAACTCTCACAGGGTTTGACCAAAGAAATTGAAATTTTAATTCATCTGAATGATTTATCAACCAGCAAAGCACAAACAAAACGATATACTTTCCTGTGTTTTGAGTGCTCAAAATGTTATTTAGTCCTTCAATTGGACTATATTAGTGTACTAATATAGGGAATAGTGACTGAGGGTATAGACAGTGAGCATGGACACAGAACTAGCACTAGTTATACTCATTTTTGTGCGAGATGCTATTGGTCTAATCCAATAAAATAATTGATGCTAAGTGCTCCTGTTACACCCAGAGATAGACTGAACAAAAAAAACAGAAAGAAAGAAAGAAAGAAGGAAACAAACAAACAGATGGGTTCACCGAATTGGTTCTATCACTGTCTCTGCACTCCACCTATAGCTGGTGTGTGGTGAGCCCACTGGCGCCATTGTCCTGTGGCTGCTGTCGCATCATCCAAGTGAATGCTGCACACTGGTGGTGGTGTGGAGAGACCCCCCTCATGATTGTGAAGTGCTTTGGGTGTATGACCATACATGATAAATGTGCTATATAATTACACAATACATTACATTAAAATTGTTTTATCAGGAAGTTAATTCACGTTGGAGAATTCAACCCTATCTCATGCCAATTCATAACTTATGGTTTAGTGGCTAATCTGTATGAATTTGCACAATCTCCTTCATACAATTTAGTACAATTTGCTTAACCCCAATGACGGTTGGGTTTAGGGGTGGGGTTGGAGGCCACGCCTCCTTTTAAAAATTGTACATTTTTATATGACTGAACGTGTACGAATTAGCCACTAAAGTGACAAAACGTAAAAAAAATAGTTATGTTTCCTTGTGAGATCTAGTTGTAGGATTGGCACATAAGTGCGTAAAAGAGATGTGTACCTGCAAAAAACATTGTTCAGTCTGAAATGTGTGTGTGAGTGAGTGAGTGAGTGAGTGAGTGAGTGAGTGAGTGGGTGAGTAAGTGAGTGAGTGAGTTGGGGTGGTGTGTATGGGGATGTTTTCTGTCTGATGGATGAATATTGTCTGGATACCCATTCATTTTCTATGGCGGTCACTTTTGACCGGGAACACCACAGGTGTAACAAGATTGATTAAAACACTCAAAATTTAATGAAAGAGGTGACCATCACTTTTATATGTTCAAGTGTATAGTGTGGAGGATATCATACGATCTTGAGGCAATCAGATGTAAAACACAATAATTATGAGTGTTTTAAGTTGTAAATCGGTCAGATTTGACCCGAACACGACAGGAAGGAAGCTTATTGAATTTGTTCAGCCCAATTACAATAATGAGGATGACCAAATAACAAACTTTGGTCACATTTTTTAAGATTTTGCTATTAACAAATCATTTAACAAACACTTTTAGCTCATAAATGACTAATTTGCTGCTTATTAATATTTGGTAAGGCAATAGTCTCACGTAGCCAGACCTCAGACTGAAGGTTGGGAGCTTTGGCCTCTTTTTTTAATGGTCCAGGGCCACCAATTATGTTATGACTGACAGGTTAACCAACCTATCATGTTTTGTTTTGTGCCACATCATGTGCAGGGGTGTAGAAATGTCCACAGAATAACAGCCGGCCGGCACGTCATTCATACACGTTTTTAAAAATTTACAAACACAATGACGTATGAATACTCTAAATCATAGGTCTCAAACTCGATACCTGGAGGGCCGCAGCTCTGCACAGTTTTGCTCCAAAGTCAAACACAGCTGATCCAACTAATCAAGGTGTTCAAGACCACTATAGGTGTTATTTGGAGGTGGTTGGAGCTAAACTGTGCAGAGCTGTGGCCCTCCAAGAACTAAGTTTGAGACCACTGCTCTAAATGATCTTATCAGCAAAAGATATAGGAAATCAGCATGACACGCATGTAGGATTTGTTCTGAGATTCCTTCATTATTTTGGGGATGCTTTTCCACATAAAGATCATGCAGACTGAGGTGACAGATGACTCAGTGATAGTTTTCTTGGTTCTATAAAAGCAAGTTTTGTTGTATTTGTGAGTATCCACAAATATAAAAGACACTTCACCATTTTGGATGACTTCTTTCCTGTCGTTATGACCAAAATGACAGAATATTAAAATTGATTTTAAAAAAGGCAGTATAAGCATACCTGGATGTATGTCGACTTCACGGGTTAAATCTTTTTTACGGTGAGTATTAATTTTAAGAATCCTGCATTTAAGTCAAATTAATAAATGTTTATCATCACAAATGTATCCTCACAGTAACAGACAAGTGCAGGAAGTAAATCACAGATTCATGAATGTCTCGGCAGACATTTTTACTGAAACATCCAGAAATCAAGAATTTGAAGAATCCTGCATGTTATGCTACTGGTAATGAGTACTGTCATCATTATAAACATCACAGTTACTTTATCTGATCAGACTTGTGTCCAGACAGGCTGGTTAAGATTGCTGGATATTTGACTTGCAGAAATCCTGTATATTTAAACCAATCTGGGGACGACGACTGCTAAAGTGTTTCTAGTAGGGCTGCGCGATATTGGAAAAATCTGATATTGTGATATTTTATTATTCTGCAATTACGTATTGCGATATGAAATTAATACAATTTCGGCAGATGACTTGAATAGCTTTATTTGGAATTAAATCATTAATTTAGATTGTAGCGAAGTGAATTAAACAAATTGCGAACACAAATAAATAGGATAGAGCAAAAATAAAAGTCAGATATTCAGGTAAAGTAATACGTTACGATATTATAAATTTTTTTTAGGCCCCCGATAATGGTGATGACGATAATGATAGATCAGAAAACCATCCAAAATATATCATGATATTTGTAAATGAAGGGGAAAAATGCATCAAAAAGTTATGAGATGTATTTCTTTGTGGTAAACAGTAGCACTGCAAGGCTGATGAACGAATTCAGATCTTTTAAATAATTATCGATACTTGGCTACATCAATAATGTATTGTGGGGCAGAATTATCACAATAAATCAGCATATTGATTATTTGTCCCACCCCTATTATTGAATAGTCAAATTTAATGTAAAATAACACTGTACGTTGTTCATTGCTGATCAACTATAATCCCAGTTTAGCATTGCAGATGTGACTATTACGAATGCACGCATTGCGATATTGATGCTGATATGATATATTGTGCAGCCCAAATTTAATTGTTCAAATTTATTGTAATCTTTAATTGTTTGTTTTATTGTTAAGCTTAAAAAAAAAGCTAACTGAAATTAAATATTTCAATTTAAATGAGGTATTTTAGTTTAAAATGTACATACTGTCACCTGACAGATAGAGGATGATGCAGAGACTTTGGTGAGCAAATCAAGGCAAAGGCAGATTCTGCTTGACTAGTGTATTCAGCATTCAACTCTACTGTGTTATAAATGTGATTATGTTTTTATAGCAATAATTAAAAAGTTATACTGCATTAGTTAACACGATTCAAAGCCATGGTTTCTACTTATTTTTTAAATAATAGGAAATCAATTAGGAAATTAACCATGTCAACTTTAATGTAAAATAGTTTGGTATATTTATCTTCGGCCCACACCTCTCATTGATATTTGGTTTTTGGCCCTTCATACAAAAAAGTTTGGGCACCCCTGCCTTACACTGAGATTATAAGGCAATAGATTTAGCTATTGGGTAGGATTAGCGATGTAGAATAAGATCATACTTTATGGCCCAGTTTTACAAACAGGGCTTAGCTTAAGCCAGGACTAAACCTTAGTTAAATTAGGCTATTTAAGCCACATTTATATAAAAACAGCCTTAGAAAAATACATTACTGGTGTGCACCTGAAGACAAAAAATGACACTGACATGTTTTAAGACATCTCACTGCAAGTTATTTTCAGTTGAGACAGCTCAAACATGCAATTTAATCCATGACTAGCCTTAAACCATGTTTGTGAAACCGGGGGTATAAGTACTAATAAACAGGCAATATCTAAATATAGGTAATAAGGTAATACGCCAGTAGTTAATAGTGGAATTGATGCTTAAACTAAACTGTTACTCAAACTTTTTTTAGACAACAAGATCAGTAGTTTACTGCTATCAAAGAGCTGCAGCGTAAAAACATTTGTCTGCAAAATTGCATAAAATATTTTCATAATCTGCAAACAGTGGTGTTTTCCCATTACACAAGGAAATGTAAATGTGCTGTCTGCTCTAAAAATAAAATTATGTTACTACTATATTAAGCGTCAAGACTATAATAATGAAAAAGCTGTCTAGCAGTAGAAGCATTGTAACATTTAGCCAATGTTCGTACTGTAATTGATGCAGTAGTTCTTATCCTTTCTCAATTTGGTTGAGAAACTTGAGCAGTTGCACCACTTTGGTTTCCTCAGAAGCCACATTAAGATTTGATACATTTCTCTCACCGTACAGACAGATACACCACAGAGCTCAATAAGGAGAGATTTGAATCCAAATGTCTTTTTGTGAGTGATTTCAAGTTCAAGAACTCATGTCCTATACCACCTTCACACAAATGTCTTGGCCACAATCAGGATCACAGTCACTTTCATCCTTTGCAAAGACTCAGAGTTACTGCATGACTTCAGAACTGCACTAAATCAAGGACCAAACTTTGGAAGATTAAAATTATGCAATGACAGCATTACAAGTTCATGCGTCACTTTAATCAATGGTTTCCTAGTTCTCATGTCAAACCTCAAAAGCTTATCCTGGCCTCTAAAATTCTAAAATGACTTTCCTTGACCTGCTTGGTTAATCATTTTGTTTCAGTTTGTAATAAATATGATGTACACAGTCAGTGCATATGATTGGTGAACTGATGGACATGGAAACTGAAAATTTGTGGATCGGGTCATCCTAAAAAGCTATTATCTGCATAAAAGACTTGTTAAAGTAGTACTTTCTCATTTCTTTTAGTAATTAAGAAACTTTTTTTTTGCTACATTGACGTTGTTTTTGAGAAATAAAACTCCACAAGTGACAAGTATTGATGCAGGTGTCCTGTATTGTGACAACCTGTACTTCATTAAATGTAGTTACTGCAACTTTAGTTCCTATTTATATGGTGATTGATGACAGATGATGATTAATTACTATTATTAATCGTATTATGATTGATGATGATGTTGATAATGATTAATAATATATATATATATATATATATATATATATATATATATATATATATATATATATATATATATATATATATATATATATGATGGTGATGATATTATTAATAATAAAGTAATTTATTTTTATTATCACAAAAAGAAACATTTACATTATATCACATTACATGCCAGGGGAGCAAGACAGAAATGTATCTTTTAAACAGATTCATAGTTTTTACAGCTTTCTTATTAGTAGATTCAGAAATCAAAGACAGAAAGATTTAGATCTTCAAGAAAAATCTGAAAGAAAGATTTACACTTACAAAATGTACATTTATCCATAAAATATTTAGCCAAAATTAATGAGATTAAATAAATAAAAACATTTGGATGTTCATTCTGATGGTTATATCCTAAAATCCTAATAATAATGTACAATAGGAATTTCTGAGGTAAAGACTTTTTCAGCTAATATTACCTATATGTCTGTTCCAATAATAGACAGCATTAGGACAAGAGATTATCTCACGCTGAAATAGAGATTTTTGTTATTTGGCTTTGTGGTAATTAGTAATTTACCAAGATCTGTTTTTAGCACATTTAGAGTAGTATTGTAAAATTTGTACTGTCAATATCCAAGTGCAGACTCAATATACTACTAGGATGCCATCTTCTGGTAGTATTTTCCATGTCCATGCGCTGGCCTGTGTGTGGCCTTGCACTTGCATTTGTCTCCAAAAGGTGGCGTAACTGGATTACACTTGAGATTCTGCCTGATTCTGTTTTTATTTTGGATGAAATCCAATAAGATTCTAGTTGAAAAAAAAGCTGCCTTTTGACACAGTTTTCCACTGTCGAGTTTGGTAGGGGTCATCATAGCAAGACAGCATAAACACCCATTAATACTGACAGATGGTCAGAATGACACGTTCCCCTTTTAGCTTGACCAAGACCAGTTGGGCAAAGTTTACATTTCCTTCCTGTCTGACAACAGCATTAGGAGTGATTAATGCTGGGTAACTCTAAGATATCATATCTGTTCATTAACTAGTCCAGATTCTCTTTAAAGGTCATTTTTCACAAATCAAAGCAATAGGGCACAGCAATACCATAAATGGTAACCTTATAACAGATGTGTCAGAGATAGATATCAACACAAGATTATGCTTTTGTTACTTTATAACCTGACCTTATCCTTTTTGAGGTGATGTTTGCTATGTTGCAGTGACATCATTTATCTTTAGTAGCATATAAATGTTCTGACTGCATTCACTACATTTAAGGAATTAACAGCAGATTGCATCAGGTTTATAATATACATAAAAGGTTGTCCAATTGTTTGTGGGAGTACTAAATGGGTGCTAAATGTAGGTTTGTCTTTCCTGTCTACGGATGTGAATCGGAAAGATTTTTTTAGTATTTATATGTGTTAAACAAAAAGTGCAATAGCAATAATAAACAATGATATTTTACGAATAAGATTAAAACTGTTTGCAATGATGTTTTTAAAATAAGTATTGTCTGTCCTAATTCAGAGATTATAGAAATGCAGTCCAATGATAGTAAATATTGAGCATCTGTATCATGCATAATGTGTTTCAACCAATTCATAAGTCTTTTTTATTAGCCATGCAAAACTGAATGCAGTGCAGTGTATGTTTGTACTAAATAATTAAAAACAAGGGGTCAATCCTATTTCTGCTATGACCTTTTGAAACTGTATGCATTGGACAAATGCATTTATCTAAAACAAAGTACAATGCATTCAAGGTTACCACTTTGCCAGTATGTGTTTCCACTGAGAATCAGAACCACGGCTACCTATTCTTACATAGACATAACTTCCGCTTCTGCACAGGAATCTGCCAAAATGAACTTCCTGTTGGGAAAGTGGCGAGAGCATTTTCCCACTGAGTGTAGCGATGGACAAGACTCAAGGAAGTGGCTCCCACGAAGAATAGAAGTCATTGATCCAGCAAAGTGTCTCCTGCTGCTGTAAATTGAGAAAGTGTCCATTGCAGTGAGCAGACTCAGGTGGTTGAGACACTGTGGGATGAGGAAACAAAGCTCCATGAAAGTCCAAGGGGAAATTCACTGGGAGGATAAACAAAGCAAGGATTATGAGAAGTTTAGGAAGCTTCCTCAAAGACCTGTGGTTGGCTTTTGGGGAGGCACTTGTCAAGGGAGTTTTGTGAGAGAGGTTCTGTGTGGGAGAAGCTCACACTCAGGGTGGCCGCAGGGCCCCAATGGGTTTTGTCCTGCTTTTCTTTGGGGAGAATGGAGCGTGCAGGTGGCACAGAGTTATACAAGTGCTCTCTATGTTCAGACAGTCATCTCATTTACTCTTCCTGCGTTGTAAAGCCAGCAGCCCCAACTGAACTTGATGTTAAAAATGAAGCAAGTCTTCATTTATAAGTGCTGCCCCTGGTTATTAAACCCATTATTGACAAGAATGTCCGTTTCTTCCTGAGATTGCCCTGGGTTCCATGGGCAAGATTAACTATCTTGCACCATGGCAAACCCCTGTAATTAAGAATTTACTAAAGACACATTTTGAAAAAAGAGCAATGAAATGTTGCTGACCATATTGTAACTTTGTCTCAGACTAGGGTTGCACGAAATTTGGTACCAATCCATACTGAAATTTAAAAAACTTCTGTTTCCTGCTAACATTTGAGCGCTATTTAAGGCCAGTCAGTAAAAGTGGTGCAAGTAAACCTCAGTACCCTGATCTCTCTTAGCATCAAGCGTTTAGTTGACACACTTGTTCAAGTCATGCTCTGAGCAGAACGAGTCAAACCGAAGGGGGTTACACATAATTTATTTGTACATGGTCCTCACATAAAATTTGTGTCTGATATAGGGTTGTCACAATACTGGAATTTGGTACCAATCGTACAAAGATTTTTAAAAACGTTCGTTTCCCGCTAACATTTGAGCACGTTCTTAAACGTCGCTGATTTGCCATTGTGTTCACATGCTCAACAAAAATGACTGTGATTGGCTGTAAAGGTCATCAGTTCCTTGAACTCACCACTGTTTACTTAGTGTAACCACAGATAGAGGGACACTGGAGATTTTAAAGTCACGATTCATTAGCGAATCGCTCGTATGTCCGCTTATAGACAAACCAGCTGATCGACGTGACTTTGAAACGCTCCAGTGTCCCTGTATCTGTAATGCTGTGTTCACACCAGACGCGGAACGCGCGTCAAAATCGCGTTATTCGCGAGTAAATAGACGCGTGAACATTTGAGTTTACTTGCTTCATTCGCGCGTCAGACTCCGCTTCATTCGCGCTTCAAATTCACTTCAGAACAGACGCGGATTTGCGTCATGGGCAGGGCTTCTGTCTGCTCGGTGAATGTAGCTTCGTTGCTAAATGGCTAACATGGATTTTATTGATAAAATACCTGTGTTCATGTGCTTTATGAAGGCTGTAAAACAGCGTCGATACGTTTGGAGCAGTGTCTGAGTCCACTAGATACTTTCAGAGGTGCACCCAGCGCTGTGAGCTCATAAACTCCTCCAGAAACTTAACCTGGATGACTGGGGCTTCCAGCGGTGCTTCTGACTGAGCCAAGCCCAGTTTGATGAACTGTTGTCGGTCTCGGCTGGAGGATTTCCCCCGGACACCAACAACAGGGGCTACGTCACAATCATGCTCCCACAAGAGCAAGCTCCTGATTGGTTAACGCGGCGCGAATGTCCGCAGAAGTTCAGATATGTGAACTCGAGCGATTTGCGCGTTAAGCGCGTCAAATGCTCAATTCGCGCGTATCGCGCCATTCGCGCCGCGCCATTCGCGCAATTCGCGTCATTCGCGCCGCGCCATTCGCATCATTCGCGCCGCGCCATTCGCGCGTATCGCGCCGCAGGATGCCTATTCGCGCGTTTGCATTGACTTAACATGTTAATCACTCGCGCTTGACGCTTCTTCCACGTCTGGTGTAAACGCAGCATAAGTAAACTAAGTAAACAGTGGTGAGTTTGGTGAATTAATGACCTTCACGGCCAATCACAGTCATTTCTGTTGAGAATGTGAAAACAATGGCAAATGGGAAATGTTATCGGGAAATTGATGTTTTTTAAATTTTAGTATCGATTGGTACTGAATTCCAGTATCGTAACAACCCTATCTCAGACACAAATTTCATGTGAGGACCATGTACAAATAAATTATGTGTAATCCCCTTCGATTTGATTTGTCCTGTTCAGAGTAAGATTTGAACAAGTGTGTCAACTAAATGCTTGATGCTAAGAGATCAGGGTACTGAGGTTTACTTGCACCACTTTTACTGACTGGCCTTAATTACATGCACCCCTAAACCTCACTCCCATCTGGGTCATGACACCAATTTAACTCCTTTTTACTCAACCCACTCTGAGTGGGTTCACTGACCAGGGCACTAAAGACATATCCATCTAGCCACTATCACTAGTGCACCTCACAAGATTAGGGCAGTGATCACTTATGTCTGTGTCACGGCTTCAATGTAAACCTTCCTGTTCTAGTTGTCTCACTCTGAGGGGGATTTAAATCTATAGTTCTGACATAGTAAGGGGTGGGGTCATTCCAAGTATAGGCTAAAGACAGCTGCCAAATATCACTAGAGCACCAAATGAGATCAGGGGAATGAAGCTTACTTGCACCATTTTACTAGTTGACCTCAGTTAGAGTCAATTGTAAACCTCAGTTCCATCCGGGTCACGGCACCAACTCCATGTTGGATTCAAACCTGCAATTCCACTATGGAGTAGGGGGTCAGGCTCATTGACAAGAACACTTAATACCACTTTCTCTAGCATCTGTCACTAAAGTGCACCTCTTGAGAGATAAGGGAGTGAGCTTAACGCATACAGCTCCTTATAGCTTACCTCCGTTACACATGCAATATGATTTGCTTAGTTTTGCGGTAGTTTTCACGTGCACATTTTAAACCCCCCTAAAAATCAGGTTTTAACCAATTTTAGAATTGTATTAGTGGATTACTTGCATTTAATTGTCATCAGCCTTGCTTGTTGGCCAGTTTTCACTACTTTTGGTAGATTGCGTTGGTCATTATGTTCATATTATTTATATTGAATATTGTCGGTTTTTATTTCTCCCATAGACACTTTTATATGAATGTGATCTCATGCTTCTTTGTCCTATTTAGTCAATCTAGTTGCCCTGTTTCTTAAGATTATCACGTTTAAAGGTGTTATTGTTTTTATTTTTATTATTATATTTTTAACCCACATTGGGTTCCCTATCTTATTGTTATATTCTGTTAAGTACTCTTTTAAAGAGCTGCATATAGACCATTTCCTGCTTGTTATCAAACTATTTCATAACTGTAACAAGAGGCAATTCAATCATAACTTAATGTTAAAACAGCTATAATAACATTATTTATCAGTATGTGGCTCTTTTTGGATTCACAGAAGCTATAGAAATTAAAAATGTTAAACAGGAAATAAGTTGGGACCATTGTTTTTGTTTACCATCAAAATGGTCTATAGGGCTGCACAATATTTCGTTTCAGCATTGTTATCACAATGTGGTCATTTGCAATGGTCACAGCATACGCAATGTTGAGTCTGGATTATAACTGATAATTTTGCAAGGGTTTTCTTTTGTCTGTGACTATGTGAGGGATTTAAAAGCATCCAGGCCTAACAAAATGTACCGTTTGTAACTTTGAAAAATTAATAACGATTAATTGTATTTAATTATCAAACGAAGACTATGCAGTATTATTTTACATTTGATTTTTCATCTACTGTACCTGAAGACATTTCAACTCTTCGGAAAACAATAAAACGCTGCTTATTTAATATGAATATTTTTCTTTATTGAATTGATCTATGTTTGTAGATTATTTGTTATATGTTATGCATCTCCTATGAATCATCCCAATCAATCGAAAATTATAAATTCTTACCAGTTTTTCCAATTTATCTAGAGAAATTGTAATAATATTGCAATTATAGTAAATATTGCAGAATTAAAAAAATATTGCAATCTGTTTGCCAAGTAGGGTGACGCAGTGGCGCAGTAGGTAGTGCTGTCGCCTCACAGCAAGCAGGTCGCTGGTTCGAGCCTCGGCTGGGTCAGTTGGCGTTTCTGTGTGGAGTTTGCATGTTCTCCCTGGATTTGCATGGCTTTCCCCCACAGTCCAAAGACATGCGGTACAGGTGAATTGGGTAGTAGTGTATGAGTGTGAATGAGTGTGTGAATGTTTCCCAGAGATGGGTTGCGGCTGGAAGGGCATAAAAACGTGCTGGATAAGTTGGCGGTTCATTCCGCTGTGGCGACCCCGTATTAATAAAGGGACTAAGCCGAAAAGAAAATGAAAGAATGAATGTTTGCCAAGTATGTCCTATAAAACATCTAAATTACTCACTAAACTGTATGTTTTTACTTTTAAAATCTACATCATAATGGAATAAGTTTTGTGCTACTATTACTTTGTGAACATGATACACAATAGCATTTTCTTTATAAAATATATACATATTCAGATATCCTGTATGTAAAGCTGGGAAACTAAAAGCTGAGACAACTGAAAATGTTTTTCTTGTTTTATATGCCGCCTGTGTCAGGACTTTAGCCTTGAAAGATACTTTTGAAATGTTAAATATTCAATGGAGAATATAGTGCAAATCTTTCTGATTGGGGGATCTCCTTTAGTCACACTTAGACATTATGGGACTTTTTGCCCTCTACCCCTCTAGCAAGAGACTTTTGTTGATAACTGAACATATCAGATATAAACCAAATTTCATTTTAGATTGTCCCAAGGAAAGCAGGCCATGTGCTGTTGGTTGTTGTTGTTTTTTTTTGTCATCCCCCTTTTTGGAAATTTTGCATTTATCCCTGCTTATATTCCCAGTTGCTTTCCTTTTCCCTTTACTGCCTAAAGGTACTTTCTCCGAAGTCTGTTTCCATGTGTTTTCTTTTCCTCCAGTCACATGTCTGTGCTCATTTGTCCTTGACATACTCTACTCACCTGTGACCAAAGCATGCTTTGTGTTTAAGACAACCCTTCTTCTTCATTTATCGGACTTGTGCAATTATAGTGGTCTCATGATGTAACTGTAGATTGGCTAAATCAAATTGAGAAGGTTGCATTTAAATCACTTTTTTATATTATAAATTCTAGAGAAACAAGCCTTAGATCTTTGGCATTAAAGGTGCAGTAGGTGATTGTCTTCAGAAACATTTTTGCTGAGCTGGTTGAAAGTCTCTTCACAGTCCAGTAGTAATGATTAAAGTAAATGATATAAATGTATTTATATGTATTTTTTTATTCTGGGTAAGGCATAAAACTAAAAATGTTCATCCAATTAAATATTGTCGGGCCAACATCTCCCATAATTCCGATAAGTAGCCCAAACTGTTTGTCAACAAATGTAGATTTGGGCTTCTACGCATCTCTGTTCACGCATGTCTGCCATTAGTGCGTGCACGCCTGCATGCGCACCACGCGTTCACATGCATACGCGACAGTCACAGTCGCGGTAAAATCAAATGCTGAATTGAAACTTTTTAAAATCCTGAATCAATATTGGAGTTACTTTTGCATGCTGGAGGAAAGACGACACCATGGCTGAAGTATTTCTGTTAGACGGGTAATGTTCTGTTTTAAAATTATTTTAGTCCCCCAAAGCTGATGTAGATTGTGTTGTGTTATGAATGGGTTACATGCACAGAAGTGTTGTTCAGCCACTGAAATCTTCCGGTGAAATTTTTGTTTTTTTTCTGTTTCTGTTTACCATGCTACTCTGTGTATTCGCTCTGAAATAGCATGTAAGTGTGGTTTAGTAATAAATGTACTTCCTGCACGCCGCCGGCCAACCACTAACTACATTTCTAACTGGCGGATGACATGAACTAGTGGGTTGTCTGATGTCATTTTGCGGTGCGTGCCTTTGCGATTTCAGGAGGCGTGGCTTAGAAACACAGTCCCTCCCCTTCTGTCCAAAGATAATATACTAACCGGTAAGCATTTTGGCAGATCACCTACTGCACCTTTTCTCCAACTGCACCAACTCCAACTTTTCTGATTACTCAGTTTTAGTCGTTATGTTGTGTTCATTGTGGACTAAACAACAGTCATCGGGAACAGAACATCTAGTGCCATCATGTTCTGAGCTTGAATCTGTTCCAGTTACCTTCCATGAAATTAAAGCACCACACACACTTGTGATTCGGAGAACGGAGAACAGTGCTGCTGAATGAAAACAATGTTCTGGTGAAACAAATGTGCCACTCTATGATCTGCTGCCTTAAACGCTGTAATACAGTGTGTCTTTTGAAGTACAAAATAGTTTGATGTTATGTCATTTTGAACTTTGTTTGTTCCAGTTCTTTCTAGAGAAGTTTTGCAGTTTCATAATTGCTGTTTTCTCATTACAACAGTTTTAGTTGAATTGTTTATTTTATAATTAGGAGGAAAAAAAAAACATGCTGCATGCATTTGTATATTAATGTAAAGGTGCTGGATATATGCAAAAGTATCTCCTTCTACTCAAGCATTTCAAAATGTTGTACCCCTAAATGAAGAATAAAATGTAAGTTTTTTGTAGTATATAGACCATTTCAATGTGGTGATGTCACTGGCCCATGAACATTTTCTGCATGTTATCAAACTATTTCATTACTGTAACGAGGCAATTCAATCAAAATTTAATGTTAAGTCATAACATTATTTATCAATATGTGGCTCTTTTTGGATTCTTGGAAGCTATAAAAATTAAAAATGTAAAACAGGAAATGTGTTGGGACCATTGTTTTTGTTTGCATCCTTCAGAATGGTCTATTGCATGCCTTTTATGGTGTTCTGTGTGATGCAGTTATTGCACAGATTGATACATACGATGTTACATGTATGATATCATGTTATATGTTTTTGTTTAAGTTGTGCAATTTTTGAAATGCATTTCCAACAACCAACACATTTCCTTCCCAAAAGATTACAGATTAATCACATTGTAATGCTTGTGATTCAGAATCAGAATCAGAAAGAGCTTTATTGCCAGGTGTGTTCACACATACGAGGAGTTTGTTTTCGTGACAGAGCAACAGAATTACAGACAGGACTAAAAAACAGATAATAAATATATTTTAAAAAGTGAATGCAAATATACAAATTGACAAGTGTATGTACAGCTATATTACTATATACAACATAATATGTGCAGCTGTTATGTGCAAATTGGCATGTAAAGTGTGTTGTTAAATAAGTGTATGTGTGTGTATAAAAAAAAGTGTATAGCAAGTAGTGCTGTTGGTTCCACAATTACTATCATCAAGTGTTCATGAGATGGATTGCCTGAGGGAAGAAACTGTTTCTGTGTCGGGCTGTTCTGGTGCGCAGTGCTCTGTAGCGTCGACCAGAAGGTAAAAGTTCAAACAGGCAGTGTGCTGGGTGTGAGCGGCCCAGAGTGATTTTGGCAGCCCTTCTGCTCGCTCTGGATAAGTACAGTTCTTGGAGAGTAGGGAGGGTTGTACCAATGATTCGCTCAGTAGTCCGAACTATTCGACGTAGTCTTCGGAGGTCGGATTTGGTAGCTGAGCTAAACCAGACAGCTATTGATGTGCAGATGACTGATTCAATGATGGAGGTGTAGAACTGTTTCAGCAGCTCCTTTGGGAGGTTGAACTTCCTCAGCTGACGAAGAAAGTACAGCCTCTGTTGAGCTTTTTTGACAATGGAGTCAATGTGAGTGTCCCACTTCAGGTCCTGAGAGATGGTGGTGCCCAGGAACCTGAATGACTCCACTGCTGCCACAATGCTGTCCATGATGCTCAGTGGGGGGAGAGCAGGGGGGTTTCTCCTGAAGCCACTATCATCTCCACTGTTTTGAGCGTGTTCAGCTCCAGGTTGTTGTGACTGCACCAGACAGCCAACTCCTTAACCTCCTGTCTGTAAGCAGACTCGTCACCGTCCTGAATGAGGCCGATAAATGTGGTGTCGTCTGCAAACTTTAGGAGCTTGACAGAGGAGTCTTTCGAAGTGCTGTCATTCGTGTACAGGGAGAAGAGCAGTGGGGAGAGGACACACCCCTGGGGGGCGCCAGTGCTGATTGTGCGGGTACTGGATGAGAATTTTCCCAGCTTCACCAGCTGCTGCCTGTCTGTTAGGAAGCTGTTGATCCACTGACAGACAGAGGTGGGCACGGAGAGCTCAGTTTATTTGGGCAGGAGAAGTTTTAGGATGATAGTGTTAAAGTCAACAAACAAGATCCTCACATAGGTCCCCGGTCTGTCTAGGTGTTGCAGAACATAATGCAGTCCCATATTGACTGCATCATCCACAGACCTGTTTGCTCTGTAGGCAAACTGAAGAGGGTCCAGTGAGGGTTCAGTGATGTCCTGCAGGTGGGCCAGCAACAGTTTTTCAAAAGACTTCATGACCACAGATTAATGTGACAAGTATGATTATTAGTCTTTCTCATACATATAATGTCACATTTGCTGTTTAGTGATTTGTCAGTAGAACTCCACAATATTTCACATTGAGTTAAGTTGCTTGTGCATTACTGTGCACTTAAAAACTACTCAGAGCATAGTAACACCATGATCTTTTGCTGGCAAGTTTTGCATGATTACACACTTTTTGTTTTTTCCAGAAAATACAAACTTCTTGGTTTAGTCTGGAGTATTTCTAAGGGGTAAAGTGTGTTGTGCTTAGTTCACAATGACCAGGTGTCTTTGTTGAAGCTCACTAAATAGTGACAGTAAACACAGTTCTATTTATAAGATCCTGTCACGCAGCGGATTTTCCCCTGTATTGTAAGTGACTTTATGCCCAAACCTGACACAAACTCCTGTAGGCTTTATTCCAGCTTTGCTCTGCAGTCAGTTGACCAGTATATCATATGGGTGTTATCATGTGCTGATGAGTTCATGGAAAGATCTTTGATCCCATGATGACACATCCATTCATGTGACATGCAGAAACTCTGGAGGCGTGTGTGGAATTCTTTCCAGTTTGTAAAATGAAACCGGCTTGACGAGGTTTCTTTTTAACCAAAGCACGCTTTTTTCAGTTTGCTGCCTAATTTAGTCTTTCTAAGTATTATTTTCTTTTGGCCGTACAAAGGCTAATGCTATTGTGCACATCGGTAAAGGCTTGATTTCTGAGAACATGAATGGCTCATGCAAATACATGCAAATCTCTTGCGTGTCAGAGTTTTCCGGTCTTAGTTTGTTTATGTTTTCACATCTTAGCTTGTTGCCTGTTTTCCTCTTCCCTCCGTTTCTACAGTACATTGATGTTCCTCTTCATTTTCAAGCGTCTCCTGTTCTCATTCTTTATGGAAATAGTTGACATTTCACACACAACCCTCTCTGGTAAGCACTCCATTCAGATGTCTGTGGAGTCACGAGAGAGCATTGTTCTGATTGGGGTTTAATCATTAACAGTGTTTTGTGTGTTTGAAATAAATCAGTGATCTGCAGTATTAAAGTTTGGTTTGTAAGGGTGCTTTCACACCTGGCTCATTCAGTTTGGTTACCAGAGTTTTTTGGTGCAGTTTGGGCTTGTGTGCAAGTGGCAATCATACTCAGGTGTGCACCAAAAGCAGACCAAATAAGCATATCGACCAAAACCAGCTCGAAGAGGTGAGCACTTTTGTGTGTTGAGCACATCAGGTTCCTGCGCATTAATTATGACTAGGACCAGACAGCATCTGTGGACATTTTTGCTATTTCTGCAGAGAATTTTGTAAAAAAAAATCTGCGGATTTATGCAGAATAATTTTGGGAGTATCATAACTAAAACCTTATGAAATACAAAAATAAGACCTTTTATTTAATGTTTACAACGCAAATCCAATTAGATCCACTTATTTGGTAAATAAAGCAAGTCTTTATACTGTATATATAATATCTCTACTACAAGACAGAAAATATCACTTTACAACTGTATTGGAAATAGATCATATGAAGATTTTCATATCAGTCAATAATATTAATGAAATTAATTAAAAATTGAATTAATATAAATGTACACACAATTATACAAATAAATAAATAGACTCAATGATGGGCTAAAAATCTGTGGAAATCTTTGTGTGCAGATTCTGTGTGGGCCTAATTGTGACCAATCAAAATGCAGTTAAGTCATTCATCTATGCCTGATGTTGATGTTGTCATGTGACTGCGTCTAGGTTTGTTCCAACTGGTTTGGTTCAGAGCAGTCGGTCTGGGGTGCGTTTCCCAAACAACGACGTAACTCGCGGCTGAACTATCATAGTGCGATGCATCGTTTGGCAAAATAACTATGTAGTGACGAGTGTTTCCCAAAACTGGTAGTTTCTCTGTCGCAGATCCATCGCTTGAACTATGTTAGTTATGACGCAAAAAGCCCATAATGATGCTCTAAACGGGGTGGAGTAACTTCTTCAGAGAACAGCCCCATCATTTCTTTGTGCAAATTATATTGTTTTACACAAAAACGCATTTAAAATAAAATCCAATATTAGTTTTGGTAAAAACATGCACTCGCTTTACATATTATTTAAAATATAAGTAAATAGAGCATATAGGGCCTGTGTTTGCTTTACTAATATTATTGAGAAGTTGAACATTACATATTCTATTATAAAACATAAAATCACTTACAAAAGCGAACACTATTCTAATATCATATATAAATCATATAACAAAATAAATAATGAGGCGATTTATTATAATATATTTACTTTAATAATAATATTAATGATGATGATGATGATTATTATTATTATTATTATTATGATTATTTAGGATATTGTTTATTTATTAAAAAATAAAATACAATTTCACATGCAAACCACAGCAGAAAGTTCTAACCAACAGACCCATGTCATATACAGCAGAGAAACTTAATAAATAACCCACTATAAAATAAAAGAATTAACGTATGCTATGTTTTTTATTTTCACAAGCTTTGGAGACGTACTGTAACATAATTTCCGCTTTTAAATATACCTATAGCTTTCGCCATGAGGCTGTGTTCAAAATGATATCAATGTTTTCAAAGTGCACTGCGAAGGGAGCACAATTGTAAACATGAAGATCGCTAAAACTGAACTGTAGAAATACTTTGAAAGCAAATTACACCTAAGAGAGATTAACTTAATGCTTTTTTATTTTTAATATTCCAGCTTTGAATGTTAGAATGTTCTAAATGAATAGGGCATAGGGGGGATAAGTGGGAATAGAACACAGCCAGGAACTATGCTTTTAACTACAGCTCCAGAGGTGTCGGTTCAAGAGCTCAAGTTTGCGACGCAGTTTGCGAATGTTCGTTGGAGCGATGGATTTGGGAAACAGCAAATCAAAGAACTATGTTTGTAACGACGGAACTTGCGACCTTAGTTGGCTAACGATGGTTTTGGGAAACGCACCCCTGGTTTGAACCAGAACCAAAATGGCTGAAAAATTCTACAGTGTACCCTGAATCAGTTCATTTGCAGTGTGAACATGAACTGACCTCGAACCAATCTAAATGCAAAAAAAAAAAAAGTGTTGCTTTTTTTTTGTCACAAGCTTCCATAATCAGCTGTGACATGCATTCTGGGATGAGAAAATTTTATGAGACCTTACCGCAATTATGGCATGTTGCGGACAAACATGTTGTGAGGAGGTCCAAACTGCCTGCTAAATTTTCCTCCACACTTTGATCACTTTTGTGTGTTGAGCACGTCAGGTTCCTGAGCATTAATTATAACCAATCAAAATGCAATTCACTATTTCATCAATGACTGATGTTGATGTTGTCATGTGACTGTGTTTTGGTTTGTTTCAACTAGTTTGGTTCAGAGCAGTTGGACTTGTTTTAAAATGGAACCAAAACGGCTGAAAAACTCTACAGTGTATCATTATCATAACTCATCATTCATTCAGTTTCTTTTTGGCTAAGTTCCTTTATTAATCAGGGGTCGCCTCAGCAGAATGAACCACCAACTTATCCAGCATATGTTTTATGCAGCAGATGCCCTTCCAGCTGCAACCCATCACTGGAAAACACCCATACACACTTATATTCACACACATGTACGGCCAATTTAGCTTATTTAATTCACTTATAGCGCATGTCTTTGGACTGTGGTGGAAAGAGGAGCACCCGGAGGAAAACCATGTGAACACAGGGAGAACATGCAAACTTGACACAGACATGCCAACTGACCCAGTTGACCAGCGACTGACCATGCCAACTGACCAGCGACCATCTTGCTGTGAGGCAATTGAGCTACCCACTGCGCCACCATGACATCCAGCCCCTACTCATTCTGCTCAACACAACATTAATACTTCTTATTTTATTAGTGGCAGTTGGGAGATTTTTGTGCATGATTACATAGGGTTTAGTTCAATATCATATTGTGAGATTTTGTTAGCTCTATGATGGCATTTTGTGTCCTGCATGCTACACACAGCTGATTAGATTACTTACAATTTGTAGCCTGCTACCGATTACAAATTGACAAAAACTGATTTATGGTGATACATTCAGACACATTTTGAACTACATATTTTATCTAAATTGCATATTAGCATATTGTTTTATTTTTTTTCCAAATTCAGAAGCATGTATCTACTTCCCAATTCTTTATTGTCAATATATCACCATAAAATAATGTGACAAAATATGGAATTTTATAGAATTTTTAAAGAGGAATCTTTAAATTACACATTTGTTGTCAATTTGAAATAATTTAATCCTTAAAATAACTGTCAATAAAATCAGATTTTGAGCATTATATTTAAAATAATATAATCTAATTTTGATTAGTACATCTGATTACCTAACCCAGATTACATGTAATCAGTTTTTGACCTCCCCAAGGCTCAAGCAGTGATGTCCAATCGTGAATAAATTCCCTTCAATTAGCCAAATGCCAGTTGTGAACTCACTTTAAATCATTATTGCTCTGTCAACAATTCGTTCAAATTGTGTCTGTTTTTTAATGAATTGTGGACAATTGCACTCACTTTCCACTTTGATGCACGAATTTTGACACTTTTGCCTTTGAAACTGCCTTAATTCTTTGTGGCAAAAATTCAACAAAGTGCTGAAAATATTCTTCAGAGATTTTTGGTCCAGGTTTAGACAGTTGCGGAAGATCTGCACTAGCTTACCAATAGAAGATCTGAAAAAGTTTGCTTGGTCTGATGAGTCTTATTCCTCAACATGTGAATGATTTGGTCAGAATTGGTCATAAACGTATGAAAGCATGCCACAATCTGCTTTGTATCAATAGTTCGGACTAGGCATGGGACGATAACCGTTTTCATGATATACCACGGTTTGGAAGTCAAGGTTTTAAAACTGCCAAAATTTTCTGTTATACCATTCTTAAGGTATGTGTACTTTTTTTTTTTAGACAACAGTATCTTCAGCAGAAAAACTATCCAAAGATGCCGTTTTAAATTGTAAAGTAATCAGTGATTTTAAAAACTAATGAAGACAGCAGAAGTCAATGATTAATTTTAATTATTTAGCCTGACATGTTTATTGCTCCGAAATATTATAAATCTTTCAAAAAATAAAATATATTGTTTTCAAAGGGGAAAAAAAGTTTTTGTTTTTTTACCCAGACATTTAAAAAGAATATATTTTAGAGCAGTAATCACAATACCGTGATACAGTGAATCCGTGATATTTTTATCCAAGGTTATCATATCGTCAGAATCTTATACGGGCCCATGCCTAGTTCGGACTGCTTGCAGGGGTTGTGATGATTTGGGGGAATTTCCTGTCAATATGCATTATTTAAACACCACAGCCTACGTGAGCATTGTTGCTGAACAGGTCATCCCTTATGACCACAAAGCACCCATCTTGTGATGCTTCTTTCAGCAGGTTAATGTGCCCTGTCAGAAAACTCAAATCATCTCAAACTGGTTCTTGAATATCGCAGAAAGTTTACTATACTCACATGTCCTCCACAGTCAGCAGAACTCAATCCAATAGAGCATCTTTGGGGATGTGCTGAAATTGGAGATCTGCATCATGGATGTGCAGCTGACAAATCTCAAAATCTCTTGATGCTATCTTTTCAATATGGACCAAAAGCTTTAAGGAAGTGTTTGCAGCTCTATGTCACAAAAGAGGTTCTGCAAGGTGTGCCTATTTAACCTGAGAGTTACGTATACAGTACAAAGAGAATTGTGAACACAGTGAATCTTTAGTTTTTTTTTCTAGTCTAGAGTTCTGGGCCAGAGCTATATCTAGGGACCAGCATGTCATAAAAGACTTGGGAGTGTGCATACAAGGTGTCTGCCACCACCCAAAACACACTGGCAATCCAGAAAATTACATAACATATAAAACACCTGAGCAACAAACTTGAATCCAAAAGAAAGAAAGAAAGAAAGAAAGAAAGAAAGAAAGAAAGAAAGAAAGAAAGAAATCCACCCCTTAAACTTCAGAGTATTATGAAATAAATATTAAAACATTACACTATATAGAAATGATGCATTAGTCCATAGGGTTTGATCAAGGTAATATAAAAGGATGCCAGATTTGGTCAAATTGCTCAAGTTTTCCTTTCAAACAGAATTAAAGGATTGTAATAGATCATAGATTATCAATAATGTCTTTCTACTTCCTTTACACCAATCAAGACACTTGTCAATAATTAAAGGAGATGTATGAAGATATATGGGCATTCTGATATATGTGATATATGGGACTTAAATTGTTTGACAAAAAAAGATCCCAGAACCCGATCAATGAAAAGGCCACTTATAGTATGTACTGTACATCCATGTCCTACAATTGCATTAAGTCCTGTCAAGTCTTGATGGAGTAAAAGATGGATTCTAAGCGATGGGAGTTAGAAACGAAAGTGACTTGATCGTAAAGTGCTCTTCATCTTATTCCAGAGTTTTAAATTCTGTTACTGCTATTCAAAGTGGAATGATCAACTCAACTCAATTTATTTCTAGAGCACTTTCAACCAACCACAATGGGTACTAAAGTGCTGTACATAGGAACTAATGTACATAAACTCAACACATGATCAAAAGCTAAAGAAAATAAGTGTTTTTCAGTGACCTTTGAAAAGACTCAAAAGTTGGAGATGTTCTTAAGGAGAGTGGAAGATTGTTCCAAAGTCATGGAGCTGCTACTGAAATCACCTCAACATTTCAAGTGTGATCACGGAACTTGCAAATAGAGTCGATTCTTAGAGCGAAGAGATCTCACGGGTTGGTGTATAATAATTAGCTAAGAAATATACTTAGGGGCCAGGTCATGGAGGGATTTAAAAACATACAACAGTACTTTGTACTGAATTCTAAACTGGACTGGTAGGGAAACCATTACAGGTGTGATGTGCTCTCCTTGTTTGTGCCTGTTAAAAGCCTGGCAGCTGAGTTCTGGCTCACACCCAGATACAATGCGTTGCAATAATCCAGATGAGAAGAGATAAAGGCATGACAACCTTCTCCAAGTCACTGAAAGAAAAAACAGACTAGGGTTGGGCGATGTCGACCAGTTTGGCATTGTACGATGTCTAATGTAAAACATTGCGATGGACGATGTAATGTAATGTGTATTTATATAGCGCATTTATTGTGTATGGCCATACACCCAAAGCGCTTCACAATCACGAGGGGGGTCTCTTCACACCACCACCAGTGTGCAGCATCCACTTGGATGATGCGACGGCAGCCACAGGACAACGGCGCCAGTGCGCTCACCACACACCAGCTATTGGTGGAGTGAAGAGACAGTGATAGAGCCAATTCGGTGGATGGGGATGATTAGGAGGCCATGATCATAAGGGCCGATTGAGAGACTTTGGCCAGGACACGAACGATGGCATCGTCAATTATTTGTAGCCTACCGTTTCAACTACCTGACCCTCATGGTCTTTGTTTTACCCATAACCAAATCATAAATAAATAAAGATAAGTTACACACAAATTACCACCTGTCAGTCACTTTTTCTGCAGGAATCTGGCATGAATAGGCAGAGTGATCTGTGTCGTTATAATGGCGTCGACAAAGTTGGTTGGTAAAAAAGGTGCACAACCAACAGGAACCAACCAACAGTATCTGAGGTTTTTGCTAAAAAAAACTAGTACAAGCGTGAAAGCAAAAGATTGAAGCAGTGTACTGACGCTGTGACACGTTACCTAATAAAGTCAAAAGCCCGGAGAGTTGTTAGATAGAGACAAAATGAATTAAATATCTTGTTTAACAACTATAGTGAGACACGATCTAGCGATACATCCTTGATAAACTGTCCGACCTGGGGTGCGTTTCCCAAAACCATCGTTAGCCAACTAAGGTCGCAAGTTTCGTCGTTACAAACATAGTTTTTTGATTTGCTGTTTCCCAAATCCATCGCTTCAACGAACATTCGCAAACTGCGTCGCAAACTTGAGCTCTTAAAACGACACCTCTGGAGCTGTAGTTAAAAGCATAGTTCCTTGCTGTGTTCTATTCCCACTTATCCCCCCTATGCCCTATTCATTTAGAACATTCTAACATTCAAAGCTGGAATTATTAAAAATAAAAAAGCATTAAGTTAATCTCTCTTAGGTGTAATTTGCTTTCAAAGTATTTTTACAGTTCAGTTTTAGCGATCTTCATGTTTAAAATTGTGCTCCCTTCGCAGTGCACTTTGAAAACATTGATATCATTTTGAACACAGCCTCATGGCGAAAGCTATAGGTATATTTAAAAGCGCAAATTATGTTACAGTACGTCTCCAAAGCTTGTGAAAATAAAAAACATAGCATACATTAATTCTTTTATTTTATAGTGGGTTATTTATTAAGTTTCTCTGCTGTATATGACATGGGCCTGTTGGTTAGAACTTTCTGCTGTGGTTTGCATGTGTCAAATTGTATTTTTTTTAATAAATAAAAAATATCCTAAATAATAATAATAATAATAATAATAATAATCATCATCATCATTAATATTATTAATATTATTATTAAAGTAAATATATTTATAATAAATCGCCTTATTATTTATTTATATATATTATTTATATATGATATTAGAATAGTGTTAGCTTTTGTAAGTGATTTTATGTTTTAGAATAGAATATGTAATGTTCAACTTCTCAATAATATTAGTAAAGCAAACACAGGCCCTATATGTTTACAAATATTTCAATGAATATTGAAAATGAGTGCATGTTTTTACCAAAACTAATATTGGATTTTATTTGAAATGCATGTTTGTGTAAAACAATATAATTTGCACAAAGAAATGATGGGGTTGTTCTCTGAAGAAGTTACTCCACCCCGTTTAGAGCATCAAAATGGGCGTTTTGCGTCATAACTAACATAGTTCAAGCGATGGATCTGCGACAGAGAAACTACGGGTTTTGGGAAACACTCGTCACTACATAGTTCTTTTGCCAAACGATGCATCGTACTATGATAGTTCAGCCGCGAGTTACGTCGTTGTTTGGGAAACGCACCCCTGCACTGCTCTCTAGGGTTTTGTGCTCAAAGCACCCGCTGACTGCTGGAGCTCACACGTACGCTTACGCAGCAGCGCATGACAGAGTGTGTGTGTGTGTGTGTGGTCACGTGATGTGTGTTGTCAGCGGTATAGTGTGGAAATGCTTTCAGAAATGCTTTCAGAAATACTGATCGCTATGTCTGTTCAGAATGGTGATGTACATTGGCCATCGGCAATGGTCAATGGCATCGTCTATCAACCCAAACCTAGGACAGACTCCAGCTTGGCAATAGATCTAAGATAGAAAAAAATATTTTGGTCACACTTTATTTTGATGGTCCGTTAGTTGAATTTAAGATACATTGCAACTAATTCTCAGTAGATTATAAGTCGGTTGTTAGGTTGGGTTAGGGTTGGGGTTGGGGTTAGGGTTTGTGTAAGTTGACGTGTACTTGCAAAGTTTCTTATAGTCAGTTAAATGTCTGTTGAAGGATTGTTAAATGTCAGTATCAACAGATATTAAGCTGAGAGTCTACTAATACTCAAATGGACCATCAAAATAAAGTGTTACCAATATTTTTGACAACCGCATTAATTTGCCGATCAAATTTAAACTCAGAGTCAAAAATAACACCAAGACTTTTTACAGAGAAACTTATTTTTCCAGGAAGCAATGACAGATTGCCGTTTGAATCCAAACCTTTTTGACCAAAAACAATAAATTCACATTTGTCCTCATTCAGTTGGAGAAAGTTATTTGATAACCAACACTTCACATCAGCCAAACAATTAAACAAAACCTGCAGGGAGGGTTCATCCCCAGGTTATGGGGAAGTAGTTTTGAGGCCCCATTTACACTGATACGTTTTAGTTTTAAAACGCATAAGTTTTGCTACGGTTATGCCATCCGTCCACACTACGCCGGAGTTTTCTACGTCTGAAAACGGAGGTGTGGCTGCAGACATTCGCATCTGATGGCCTTTTTCCTCAATATCAAGTAGCTTACACACAGTTCAGTCTTGCATCATCTCCTTGTAAGTTCACACTTCGCAAGTTTGATATGGAAAACAAACTCCCGAGGACACATCGGGTAAATCTTCAAAGGGAACAGTGTACTTTATAACCTCATTTACATCACACTGGCCACGTTGTTTTACTTTCTTAACAATAAAATTAAGACATAATATAAGAAAATTCCTATTTTCATTTTAATATTAGCAACTTAACAGACACCAAAAATAGTGAGGCGTCGTGTAGCTGTATATTTATATGACCGTCATCTTCATGCATATTTATAACAAAACGGAGCCTTTACATAACTGCCTACTTTAATTTTCATTGAAAAATACGAAACATACCCTGTCTCTTTTGCTAAATATCAGTTTTAATAATCAATAATGGCCATTGTAAAAGTAGAACGTACAATAAGTTTATACAATATGGGAAATAAAGGCAAGCAAATGTGCAGAATCAAGTGTCCGCGGTTACATTAATTAATATATTAACCTAACTTATCTTTGCGCTCAGTCAAAACACGTTACCTGAGAATAAGTAATAGATTCAAAAGACCAAAGTCGAGGAATGTGTTGTTAAATATAGACAAGATGAATTAAATCTCATGTTTAACAAATATAATGAGATTCGATCCAGTGGTAGATCCATGATGAACAGTCCGACATGCACAGCTCTTATATGGGCAGATGTGCTCAAAGCACACTGCAGTGCATGCCAGAGTGTGTGTGTGGTCACGTGATGTGCGTCTTCAGCGGTGTAATGTAGACGGAGAGTTGTTCAGAAACACTGGGTGAAACGCCAGTGTGGATGCGGATTGTTTTCATTCTAAAACGCCGTTTTAAAACTAAAACGTACTAGTGTAAACGAGGCCTGAGAGTCGGAACCCCACACATAAATTGTTTGACAGAAGAACAAGAGTTGCCCAAACCACAGTAAAATACCCTTTCATTATTTAATCATCTAGTTATTAGTTAAAATTATAAAGGCAAATTCGGACATCACTTACTCACACAATGTTGTTCCAACCCATGACTTTATTCTTCTGCAACAACGACAACAAATCACATTACTTCCAATATGTTTTGTGCAGGTTTAGGTGAACGACGAAGATAATTTGTTTTCCATAATCTTGCAGCAAGTTTTTTTCTTATTCTACATTTTTTTTAATGTCTCACTTTTCCCTTAGTGGAGCCCCTCTGCACAAAGACCCTCCCTGTAAAAACTCAACCCCAGTCACTGTGTGACATTACAGTGTTTCCCTGTTATTGAGCCATCCAGCATATTAACAGGGAGGAGCCCGGCGAAGACCTTTGGCCTTGAATAGATATATAATCTGATGCACTCATACACACTGGAGCTGGCAGTGGCTGGAGCTTCATAAAGACTGCTTTGTTTTAGAGTTGTAGTCTAAACGCAGAGCTCTGTTGGGGTGAGTTTGTTGTTCGAAGTTGAATAGTTGTGCATTTCTCAGCTGCTGAGATGAATGGGGGCTTTTAGAGGGAGGTGGCAGGCTGAGAACACAATAGATGGGAGTTTTATTGCACCTCTGTTGCACCAGCATATCTGGCATCATGCCCACTGATATACGCACAAGCTCCACTTCACAGCTGCATTACCCTCTCTCTGTGGAATTCCCTTAAAACCACACACACGAAAACAAAACATACTACTCTTTCACTTCAGCATGTTCCCCAGAATTTTCCTGGGTTGCCTGACTTTGGGAATTACCTCTGCACCACTACGTCCCCTCTCCACAAAGCTATTTGTTTTCCGAAGGGGTGAAGCCTGCTGGTTATCTGGCTGCACGCTTGCTGATGTACATGAGACATTATCTGCAAGAGCTGGTGTTTGTTTAGGCCCCAGGCGCTGACTGATAATGGCCCATTATTGCAGCCCTAGCTCTGTGTTGTTCAGTGTGGACAGGCTCTTTTGTGGCCTTGTTCACATATTCCCATCTGCTGCAAGTCACTGCACAGTGGCTATTTTTGACTTGGCCATTAATACTGCCTGGTGCTTGGACAGGTGCAGGACATCCGCTTTTTTTGGTTCATACTGGTTGTTGCAAATCTGATTAAATTAGTTAAATACTCTTGTTGATGGTTTTTGAAAACATCACTTATTACGAAGATATCCTTTATAAAATCGATGCTATCTCACAGCAATTGCATTTGATGATTTGCTCATCTCCCAATGATGGCTAGGTTTAGGGCTGGGGTTTGGTGCCATGCCTCGTTTAAAAAAATGCACATTTTCGTACGACTTTAAATGTGAATTTGTACAAATTGGCCACTAAACTGACAAAACGTAAAATAGTTTCCTCGTGAGATCAGGGTGTATAACAATGTTGATGTTCATCTCAAACTGAGGCTGATGTAATTTGCGCCTAGATGTATAGTGCTAAAGTGCATTAAAGATTGCTCTTTCAACAGATATTTAACTGACTATAAGAAACTTTGCAAGTACATGTCAACTTACACTAACCCTAACCCCAACCTAACTATAATCCCCAGTCTACTTATAATGTAATGAGAATTAATTGGCCTGTAGATGCAATGTAACCTAAATTCAACAGACGGACCATCAAAATAAAGTGTGACCATAAATTTCACAGTTTAAATTGTTGTTATTATTATTTGTTCAAATAAATGCAGCGTTGATAAGAATAAGTAACTTTTTTCATAAACAATTTTAAATTTTATAAAGTTTTTAATACAACTATTTTATCTTATCGATTAAAGGGATAATTCAGACAAAAATTAAAGTTCTGTCATCATTTCTCACCCTTCACTTGTTCAAAACCTTTATGAGTTTCTTTCTTCTGTTGAACACTATTGAAGTTATTTAGCAAAATGCTGGTTACTGGCACAGATTGACTTCCATAATAACCTTTTCCTACTATAGAAGTCAAAAATATCTTTTGTGTTCAGCAGAAGAAACTCATAAAGGTTTTAAACCACATAGGAAGTATAAATGGTGAGGTAAATGCAAACTATCCCTTTAAACTTTGCATGTATTTTTTAAAAAGTGCAGTTTTAACAAGTCATTTATGAGTATGAGCATGAAAATTACCATGAGCTTATCTTCATTGGTCAGAACTGTACTCTGTGTTTCCATATCTGTAATGATGGGAGGGATACAGTTGTAGAATAAATACCAAGTAATTCTGCAGAGAAGTTCTGATATATGTTGACACATGCTTTTCATGCACTATGATAAAAATGTCTAGGCTGATGATTTCCTTAGAACAGTTGGGCGAGGGCTCTGTTTGTCAGAGAGCCGCATGCACAGTCAAATGCGAAGTGTTTTCGTAAGAGGTTTCTACCCTGGAGGTTAACAGACTGCTTTCTGTAGAACTGACCTCTGACCTGCCTAGTCAAATGTTCATAAAGTCGTTAAAAGACAGAGGAAAAAAAGGAGGTTGTAAGATATTAGCTGGTTATCTACTGCATCTCTCGGCCTGTCAAACATTCTTTATGAAATGACTGTTTTATAGTGTACAACCCTGATGCCACAGATGTTCTCCAGATGCACAATGCGTTCTTGTATGTGTTTGCTGCACTCCCTGCTCAGCATAATAAGTTTTGTTTGGGATTTAGTTTCCATCCCGTATTTTTATCTATTCCTGCATCTTTTAAATGTCTGATCATAGTCGTTTTCCTGCCTCTCCTGGTTTCAAAATAATAGTTTGACATTGTTAATAAAAGCTTAGATAAACTTAAAAATAAGCAACAAAAAAAATATTATTAACTTATCTCAATTTAAAACATTGTGGCCAATTACTCAGAGCCTGGAGTGTGCATATTAATTATCCTGTGTGCAACCCAACAGCAGCATTTTACACTCACAAAATTTGCATGAGATTGAGGAAACAATGGTGTTTGAGGCTCGTGGTATGCCATTTCCACATACTGAATTCTCATTATTGAGCGATGCTTAGGTATATCCAGATTCCATTATATGTCACCTTTAAAAGATCACTCCACTTTTGTTTTTTTGGAAACATAGGCTCATTTTACAAGTCCCCTTCATTTGTAAATCCATTCAGGCCATCTCTGGGTCTAATGGGAGCACTTTTAGCTTGGCATAAATCATTGAATCGGATTAGACCATTAGCAACATATAAGCATATAACTTGGGCTCACTGAAAATACATCTTTTATAATAGGTGAATGATAAAAAGCAACATTATCTTTATCTTCAAAAAAAAGGTTTTGATCATTTTTCTATTAAAAGCAATGTGTCTTACATTTTTAGGCACAAAGACAAATTTTGTGTTAATGGCACTCTGCAGTGATTGTGTGACTGTGCGACTGGCACATCTGGACTGAGTAGATGATTAGGTGTAATATTACACCCCGTAATATATCAAATAGAAGAGATGCGTGTATTCATTGAAGATTATGTTGCATTTTGAAAATATTTCAACTATGAATTTTTATTCTCTGGCAAATTAAAGATACCTAATGGTGTCCTAATTGAGAAGCACAAGTGTAAAAGTCTGCAGTCCATTCAATTTAACTGAAATTCAGTTCTTACAATATAGAATAAGTTATAGATTCAGATGGTATCCTTGTAATATTTGCATACTTCATTCCAGTTGCATGCTAAAATGCACTTCTTTCTTGTTCAGCTTTTATACTAAATATTCTCATCTCTCTGCGATTTATCAACCTAGCACACCTTTTAAGATGGCTAAAATCACCAAAACTTGAACGCAAAGTCTGTGAAATATGAAAATATTTATCGTATGGACAAAATAAAAAGTTTCATATTATGCTCTGTCGTTTATTGTCACAAAATACATTGTTTATGGTAAAACATTTTCATAATTTATTTGAGCGCAATATTACACACTATTACAGGGATGCTGGCAGATATATGAATAGCAGCGTCGTAAGAAAGTTGCAATCTTGAAAATACAGTGATTACATTTTATTTAGGATTATGTTTTATTTAACTATATATAATTATATACAATATATACAATTTTTAAAAAAGTTGGAACTGAAATCAATAGTTTCTGAAAAGTGTTATTATCTGTTTTATATTTTTACCTTTTTGATCAATCATTTGCCCTGAAGTTATAGAAAATTAAGTGAGAAATATGAGCACATGTGACATGTGACACAAAGTTTATATATATATATATATATATATATATATATATATATATATATATATATATATATATATATATATATATATATATATATATATATATATGTATATATATATATATATATATATATATATATATATATATATATATGTATATATATATATATATATATATATATATATATATATATATATATATATATGTATATATATATATATATATATATATATATATATATATATATATATATATATATATATATATATATATATATATGTATGTATATATATATATATATATATATATATATATATATATATATATATATATATATATATATATATATATATGTATATATATATATATATATATATATGTATATTATATATATATATATATATATATATGTATATATATATATATATATATATATATATATATATATATATAAATACACACACACACACACACACACAGAACAAGAACAAACATTGGCTCGTACTGTAGACATACAAAAGACAATATAAAAGAAAACAAAAAAAGAAAAGAGACAAAAAAATACACACATCATAGTCATCAAACATACAATCAAAACTGCAGAGAGTTCGATTCCCAAATCTTTTTCCCAGGCAACTTTAAATCTCATAGAGGATACTGTAGCACAACTTTCAAATAAACATACCAATTTAGAATTAAGGGGGGTTCATTTAAGAATAAATGATTCTGACAGATCAGTGCGTATACAGAGGTCTCTGATAGGGTTAGAGCTTCTTACAGAGTTTTTTAACAAAAAGCTCAGTTTATTTAAAACATAAGGCTTGTCCAGCTTAGAGAACAACATTGCCGTTAGGAAGGTCTCTAAAGCCAAATTAGCCTTCACTTGCACCCATAGAGGGGTCTCTGCTCCAGTTAACTAGTGCATCCTCCAGCAAGAATATTAAAGCTGTAGTGTTGGCGGCCTAATAATAATGCTTAAATATTGGCACACCCAAGCCTCCTGCAGACCTAGGCTTTTGAGGAAAGATTTTTGAGACTTGTTTTACTTGTTTATAGTGTGTTTTATAGTTCCAAATATAACACATTATTATAGAATCCAATTCTTTGAAAAAAGCTACGGTAAGGAAAATAGGGAGATTTTGACAAAGATATAAAAATCTAGGGAGAGAAACCATTTTAATTGAATTTATGTGACCAATTATAGACAGGGGTAAAATCTTCTAGGTAATAATATTATTTTTAAGTTTTGGAAGAAATTCTACAAAGTTTAATTTGAATATTAATTTTGAATTTAAAACATCCGTCCACAAGAAATGTTAGTGTTTGTAATTTTAATAAAGATTACATGGTAACACTTTACAATAACAGTACATGAATAATGATGTATTAATATGTAAACTAAACATTACTTTATTATGAATTAATGATGAGTTAATGTATGCACTAATCATGAACTAACTTGTACTACAACATGAGTTACATGAGTTCATGTGTGAATTACGGCTACCTTAATTACTTGTTAGTACATGATTGTTTGTTAATAAATGTATTAATTACCACATTAGTTTATGCTTAATTTAACCATCATGAACTCATGATATGTTAATATATAATTATGTTGTGACTTTACTTGAAGGGGCACATCATCATTAACCCATTCTTAACTACTCATGAACTCCTTATGCACGTCCAACTAGTCAGTTTACACTGAATAACAATAGAAAAGTGTTCTGTCAACATCAGCATGAACAGGAGTTCATGAGTAGTTAAGGATGAGTTAATGAGGATGTGCCCCTCCAAGTAAAGTCATGACATAATCATACATTAGCAGCTCGTAAATTCATATTGGCTACATTTAGCTTAAACTTAAATGTTAACTAATACATTAATTAACAACATGTACTAACAAGTAATTAAGGTAGCCGTTATTCACACATGAACTCATGTGACTCATGTTGTAGTTCAAGTTAGTTCATGATTAGTGCATACCTTAACTCATCATTAATTCATAATAAAGTAATGTTAAGTTTGCACATTAATACATCATTATTCATGTACTGTTATTGTAAAGTGTTACCGATTACATTATATACAATAAAGACTATGCTGTGTTGTTCAATATCTGTACCTGAATACTGTCCAGAAAACTATTATTCACTTTTATCTTTGCTATATTTTATTTATCTATGCTTGCAAGTTATTTGTTATATATCATTCAAGATCCAATCCCCTAAATAATCACCCCAATCGATCTAAAATTATCAATTCTTTCCAAATAAACTGTATTCACATTGCAGAAATACAAAATATCACAATGTCAGATTTTTCCAATATCATGCAGTTCTAGTCAGTATACTATATATGTATATAGATGATTGATTTATTAAAATTTGAAGAATTGGTACTATTTCATAATGTACATTGTTGTCAGGATATAATTGGGATATTTTTTGTGATATATTGTGGTTTTTTTGTCATATTGCACAGCTAATGTTGCTTTTGTCAACAAAAATCATGACTAAATATCGTTGTCAACAAACTTTTATCATATGACGAAAATGAGACGAGACGTAAATGCTGGTCATGTGATGATGAATTTAATTATAATTAAAATGCAGTACTGTTAATCAATAAAAAACGAGATTAAATGTCTTTTAATTTTGAAGACCAAGACGAATACTGTTATAACATCATTCATTTTGTTTAGTCACGTTATTATTATTACTATTTTGCAGTAAGGTCGCACTGCGCAGACACAGGCAATGTCGCATTCTCAAGCCTCATCCGCGGCTTTATTTAGAAGATGACAACAAACAAAGTTACGTCTGACACAGAACCTGCACTAACTAAAATTAAAACGGGCCACCAAAAACAACATTAGGCCCAGAACTATTGAACACTACACCTGCAGATGTGATGTAAGTTCAAATGTGCTGTGTGAGAATGAGTTGCGTTCCTGTGGTGTGTTAGTTGTTCAGGTTGTGCTGGTGTCTCTGCCAGATAATGTGACAGTGAGTCTGGTTGATAACATCTGCTGAATGAACATGTTTAATGGCAGCCGTTGGTGACCCCAGGGCCAACAGGACACAGATTCAAAGATCCTTACACCCTTATGTTCAATGTAAAGACTTCAGCACATTTTCTTCATCTGAGCCACAAGATGTAATCTTATCATTTAAAAAAATAAAAAATGAAAATTCGTCATAAAACGTCATAAAACTCCAGCATGTGTACAGTGAATGGTGGCATTCGGTGTACTTTGTATCTTCTCTTGCTATATTTAGCATAAATGTTCCAGTATTTTATTTAGACATAATAAACCATTGAGGAATGTTCTTTGCTTGCTTTAGGGGTGTAAGAGCAAAAGAAAATGGTTCAAAGATGTCATGCCATATGGAGGAAAAATGCAAGAATTTCTGTAAAACTTCTCTTTATTTTTTCATTATATTCAGCTTTTTTTTTTTTTAAATGAATGTGGTTTAATTCATGAATGAACTTGAATAGTTTAAAGGGGGAGTATCATGAAATTAATGTATTCAGTTGTTCACGCCTTTTATAAAACTAAATTATATTTATTCATATGTCTGTTTTAAACTGCTAGAAACTGTTAGGTTATATCCTTTTAAATTGAAGAAAAAAAAATATTTTTAAATTATTTGCACACTACCTGACAAAAGTCTTGTCATCGATCCCAGTTGCAAGAACAATACGTAATAACTTCTAGTTGATCATTTGGAAAATATTTGATCATTCTGATGATTCATCTGTTGAACTGCATCCCAATCATCACAGACACTGCAGAAGACCTATTGGAACCCACATGGACTCAAGATTCTCACAGGAATCAGTCAGGTTTGGTGAAAGAAAAATCATGGTTTGGGGTTACATTCAGTATGGTGGTGTGAGAGAGATCTGTAGAGTGGATGGCAACATCAACAGCCTGAGATATCAAGACATTTGTGCTGCCCATTACATTACAAACCGCAGGAAAGGGCAAATCACTTAACAGGAATAATGTACAGTATAGAATATAAAGTCACGGTGCAGTGGAAAAATAATTTATTTTATATATAGATACAGTTGAAGTCCCCTGTTTATTTTTTCCCCAATTTCTATTTAACGGAGAGAAGATTTTTTGGTAACACTTTATAATAACTACACACTATCAATCATTTACTAAGCATTAGCATCTAGTGAATTCTTTATCTGTCAATCATTAACTCTACATTAACAGACGTTAGTAAGCAGTTTATAACTGCAGCTACAAATCATCTATTCTTGACTTACAACCACATTTATAATGTGCTTAATACTTGTACTTTCATACTTTGTTAATGATTTACTTTTCATTACTAAATTAAGTATTGCATTATTAACAAACCAGTTGTATTTAAGAGTAGTCGATGGTTTTTAAGATAATTCAGAATGAGTTATTAAATGATTAATAAACTATTGAAATCAACGTTTATATATCTTATTATTCAGGCATTTATTAATAGTTAATTTGTATGTTAATAAATGCTTTATTAACACAACTTCATGCAGTTTTGTGATCTAATCTAAAGTGAGGACTGTTTATGCTTTATAAATCCCTTATAAATGACAATTAAAGGCTCAGTATGAACAATAATCTTTACAATATTATCTAAAAAGTAAAATTACTGTAAAGTTTAAACATTGCTGAATAACAAGAGTGTCAAAATACGACATAAAATTGGATAAAACAACAACAATATAACAATATAATAAGATGCAATGTTTAAACTGTACAGTAACTTTATTTTAGATAAGGTTGCAAAGAATATTTTTTTTTAAATACAGTTTTATTTGTGTATCTTAAAACGAATAGAAATTAATAATGTCGTTTGTGTTCTTTTTTCCTGTTTAGAATTTAACTGAGCCTTTAATTGTCATTTATAAGGGATTTATAAAGTATAAGTAGTTCTCACTTTAGATTAGGTCACAAAACTGGATGAAATTGAGTTAATAAATCATTTATTAACATACAAATTAACTATTAATAAATGCCTGAATAATAAGATTTATAAATGCTAATTTTAATAGTTTAATAATCATTTACTAACTCATTCTGAATGATATTAAAAAAACACCAACTATGCTTAAATATCTGGTTTGTAAATAATGCAATGCTTAATTTAGTAATGAAAAATAAATAATTAGCAAAGTATGAAAGTATAAAGCACATTATAAATGTGGTTGTAAGTCAAGAATAGAGCATTTGTAGCTGCAGTTATAAACTGCTTACTAACGTCTAGTTATTATAAAGTGTTACCGATTTTTTCAACACATTTCTAAACATAATAGTTTTAATAACTCATTTCTAATAACTGATTTATTTTATCTTTGCTATGATGACAGTAAATAATATTTTACTGAATATGTTTCAAGACACTTCTATACAGCTTAAAGTGACATTTAAAGGCTTAACTAGGTTAGGCAGGTTAGGGTAATCAGGCAAGTTATTGTTTAATGATGGTTTGTTCTGTAGACTTTCGAAAAAAATTATAGCTTAAAGGGGCTAATAATTTTGATCTTAAAATGGTTTAAAAAAATTTTAAACTGCTTTTTATTCTAGCCGAAATTAAACAAACAAGACTTTCTCCAGAAAAAAAAAATATTATCAGACATACTGTGAAAAAAAAAAAAAAAAAAAAAAAAAAAAAAAAAAATATATATATATATATATATATATATATATATATATATATATATATATATATATATATATATATATATATATATATATATATAGTATATCTGTATGCTAAATTGCAGTTGTTGTTCTATCGTGCATATGAATCTTTTTTTAAATTGGTTGTTTTGGCATAATTGACACTAGACAGTAGGGCTCTGCATGTTTTTCTGGAAGAGTGTTTGTGTTTATGTAATCTTTGCCCATGGCGAACACCGTAACACTGTCCTGCTTTTGTAAGTGCTTGACATCATTTCAGAGCCAATCTTCCTCAAGCCAGGTAAAGTAGGACATGTCCCGTCTGAAATAAAAAATTACAAAACACCATCAGAGGAAAACAATGATTTGATGTTTCCTCTTCCTTTACCCAGAAGTCAGTGAGGATAAGCCTTTGTTATGGTGCTTAGAAGTGACAATAGATGCTTTTCACTGCCTCATTGTGATTTGACACTTAGGCAATGCAGGAACCTGGAAGTGTTATATATGTGGCTTATTACAGGAACTTTTGAATGGTATGTTACATGTGGGTCAAGATGGCTGTTTTACCCGATCGGATGTGGGAAAGAAGAAAAACGCTCTATACAAATATTAAAAGAATGAGCAAGTAATAAGATCATGGTGGAAGAGCTCTTTGGTCTATTCTTTGTACGTGGATTACATAATTAGCTGGATTTGATTTTTGGTTCCAGGATCATTTTATGTAACCCAGGCTCATGTGCCAAGGGATGCATTCTTGAGAACCAAGAAATACATACCCAGAACTACGTGTTTTTGCAGTTTTTTTTTTTTTCACAAATGCACTATGTGTGTGATGTGTGAAAGGCTACAGAAATCGGCTAATTGTTGCATCCGTAGCCTCACGTTGTATTGCAGCAGGACCAAAAAGCTTTACAATGCAAAACCAATTAGAACCATTTGTTTGGTGAACAAAACTCCATTGTATAATACATCAACTGACAGATGCAATATGAGCTTACAAATTCTATTGTATTTCTACACAAATTTAAAACATTTGAATATTATTCAGTGATATAACTGAAATAAATTCAAAATTTTTATATTTACACACGTTTACAAATTTAAGGAAATAATTAGACTCAATGGGCTATATTTTGACGATCTTGGCGCAAAGTCCAAAGTGCAGGGCGCAAAAACATTAAGGGCGTGTCACAATCCACTTTTGCTATTTTAACGATGGAAAAATCTGCTTTGCGCCGCGGCGCATGGTCTAACAGGGTTGAGCTTATTCTTTTAATGAGTTATAGGTGTGTTTTGAGAATAAACCAATTAGAGTCTCATCTCCCATTCCCTTCAAGAGTCAGTTGCGTTGAGACATAGCGTATTTGCTATTTACATGGCAGACTTTGTAAGTGAAAAAACTGAGCGCTTCACTAGCGAGAAAACAGTTAAACAGACCATCTGCAGCGTGAGAATGAGAGATGTGCCTTCTAATTCTTTACTTTCATTTTCACTCTCTTCCGTGGATAAGGAAACGTGTTGTACGCACAGACATCCATTAGCTTATACATAATTAATTTCGTTTGTTAAGCGCAAAGATTTGTTTCAAAACTATTTCTAAATTCAGTTCTAATTTCCAACAAACAAATATATTAACAGTAATAACGAAGTGTGGTCAAAAAACTGAGTTATTTTCAAATACACATGCTATGCCCCACATGGTCTAAAACCTGACAGGTGGGCAAATCTATGCTTGTTTTTAATAAAAAAGGTCCCACTTTATATCGTGTCGCTTATACCTGTGAACTTACATGGTAATTAGATGTGTAAGTAGTATGTAACTACAGTGTATGTACACACTGGTACAGAGTATTTACTTGTGTATACTGGTGTAACTACACTCATGTAACAACCAACTGAATAGTATGTGTAAGTACAAATGTGTAACAGGACATTGGTAACAACAGTAGGAAAGTACACATCTGTAACAAGAATTATGTAAGTGCATTGTGTAACAACAATATGTACTTGCAGATGTTTTCCCACTTCCACACCTGTTTGCAGATCATGTACTTGTGAACACTGTATGGCTGCATTAGAAGGTTTTACCTTGTGATACAAGTGTACTTGCATGGTAAATCCACAGGATCCACTCAATATAAAGTGTAAAATGGTCACAAATTACTGTTCATACATTCATTCCTTTTCTTTTCGGCTTAGATGGGTTGCAGCTGGAAGGGCATTCACTGTGTAAAACATATGCTGGATAAGTTGGCGGTTCATTCCGCTGTGGCGACCCCAGATTAATAAAGGGACTAGGCCGAAACGAAAATGAATTTTATTTTAAACTTTTATATTGTGGACCGTTCCTGTGGAGTTACCATGTAACTACACTGTTATTAAAGTGTTGCATAGAAGATATTTCTACAAGTTACACAGTAATTTGTGACCATTTTACACTTTATATTAAGTGGACAGTTCCTGTGGAGTTACCATGTAAGTACACTGGTATCACAAGGTGAAACCTTCTAATGCAGCATTAGTTCTGCCATACAGTGTTCACAAGTGCATGATCTGCAAACAGGTGTGGAAGTGGGAAAACATCTGCAAGTACATATTGTTGTTACACAATGCACTTACATAATTCTTGTTACAGACGTGTACTTTCCTACTGTTGTTACCAATGTCCTGTTACACATTTGTACTTACACATACTATTCAGTGGGTTGTTACATGAGTGTAGTTACACCAGTAATACAAAAGTAAATACTATGTAAACGTGTCTACATACACTGTAGTTACATACTACTTGCACATCTAATTACCATGTAAGTTCACAGGTATAAGCGACAATATAAAGTGGAACCCAATAATTTTTGTAATAATTTAATCCTTGAATTTTTTTTCATTTGTAAAGATATTTGCGTATTGCTGTACATCCTGTGTGTATTAAGCAATGTTTAAGCGAGGTGCACATCTAACATGCTCTGTGCTAGACTTTAGACCTCCTCTTAGCTGGTCTATTGAGCAGTCTATTCTAGTTCCTCAAAATAACAACGCGCCTTAACACACCCCTTTTTTTAGACCAGAACGTCTATGGGCGCACATATGAGCGCAAATGCATTTGCTATTTAAACAGCGTGGTGCAAAACGTCAAAATGACACTTACGTCAAGCGGAAACTAGCAAACAACAATTGCATCGCGCCTTGCGCCGCATTGCGCTGGGTGTATAATAGGGCCCTATGACTGGCTCACTGGTGCGATTCTGATTACAGCATGGGATGTTTTCTTCGTTTTTTAAAATAGATTAAGTATAGAATGCAGAGGGACATTTTATTAACTATTTAATTAAGGCATTAAATGTAAAAAAATAAGAAGAATTCTAAACTTCCAAACCTCTTAACCCATCCCTTCTTTGATCACAGAAGCTGTTCCTTCATCGTATCCTGTTAGACTGGCTAATCAATCAAACAACTTTAAAAGATTCTTGTCTTTCAGGGAAGATTAGTTTGAGCGGCAACAACAATATTCAAAATGAAAGCCCTGACGCAAATGCATAATAAACGAAACTGTCATAACATAATGAATCCAGTAGTGGACGTAAATCACTAAAAGCTCAGAGCAGTATGTGTTTTCCACATTAGTTACATTTCTGCAATAGGTTGCTTCCTGAGAAGGTTTCATCATTTCATCTGCTGAGAATCAAGCGTCATTTCAGTGTCTGTCAGTAATTGTTGCGTATCGAGTTCATAACCTTTCTGTCTGTGTGAATGTGGAGGAGTGTGGGACTGTAGAGGACAGAACATGTGCCAAATACTGACTCCAGTTCAGTCAGATGTTGTCTAATTGTGTAGACCATTCTCTTTTGAATTCATTTCATAATTTTTTTATAGGGAAATTGCTCTAGATTTGATTTGTTACTGTATGGGTGTTGATTTGTCAATGCAGTGTTGTCGTAAGCTTCTGCCAGTGCGTCAGGCATGTTCTGTTCCCTAATGCTACTGATGTTGCAGTCTATGCTGCTGTGATTTGTGTTTTATGACATCTGTAGAGGGTGTAACTGTATTTCTTTTATTTTTGTTGCAGGTATATGGTTTCGAAAATGTCCTCTAAAATGTCGGGCTCAAACAATCTGGTTCATACTCGGAGGATGGTACAGGAGCTGAGAGTCGAGGCCAGTATAGAGAGGATAAAGGTTAGTCATATTTTTTATTCAAGCCACAAATTCAGTTTCAAAAAGGTGGATGGTGGTTATGTTTATTCAACTGCAGACTTCTACAATATGCATTTATGAATTTTCATTATACTCTACCTGACAAAAGTCTTATCGCCTATCCATGTTTTAGGAACAACAAATAATAACTTGACTTCTAATTGATCATTTGGTATCAGAAGTGGCTAAAGGCAAAGGCCTCTACGTTACCCTTATTTTAACAAAATAAAATATGATCATGCCTTGATTTTTAATTATTTAATTAAACAGTGAGGTCTGACTGTGCTTAGACGAAAGTCTTGTCATTTAACAGAAATAATGTACTCTATAGAATATAAAGTCATGGTGCAGTGGAAAAAGCATTAATATTGTGTATGACTCCCATGATTTTGGAGGACTACATCCCTACATCTCTGCAATGACTCAAATATCTTATTAATTAAGTCATACGGAATGGCAAAGAAAGCATTCTTGCAGGACTCCCAGAGTTCATAAAGATTCTTTGGATTCATCTTCATTTCCTTCTCCTTTATCTTACCCCAGACATGCTCAATAATGTTCATGCTGGGCTGGCCAATCCTGGAGCACGTTGACCTTCTGTGCTTTCAGGAACTTTGATGTGGAGGCTGAAGTATGATAAGGAGTGCTATCCTGGGGTGCGTTTCCCAAACAACGATGTAACTCGCGGCTGAACTATCATAGTGCGATGCATCGTTTGGCAAAAGAACTATGTAGTGACGAGTGTTTCCCAAAACCCGTATTTTCTCTGTCGCAGATCCATCGCTTGAACCACGTTAGTTATAGCCTAAAACGCCCATAATGATGCTCTAAACGGGGTGGAGTAACTTATTTAGAGAACAACCCCATCATTTCTTTGTGCAAATTATATTGTTTTACACAAACACGCATTTAAAATAAAATCCAATATTAGTTTTGGTAAAAACATGCACTCGCTTTCTATATTAAATAAAATATATGTAAATGGCACATATAGGGCCAATGTTTGCTTTACTATTATTATTGAGAAGTTGAACATTACATATTCTATTCTATAACATAAAATCACTTACAAAAGCTAACACTATTCTAATATCATATATAAATCATATAAATAAATAAATAATGAGGCGATTTATTATAAATATATTTACTTTAATAATAATATTAATGATGATGATGATGATTATTATTATTATTATTATTATTTAGGATATTGTTTATTTATTTAAAAAAAAAATTAGAATTTGACACATGCAAACCACAGCAGAAAGTTCTAACCAACAGACCCATGTCATATACAGCAGAGAAACTTAATGAATAACCCACAATAAAATAAAAGAATTAACGTATGCTATGTTTTTTATTTTCACAAGCTTTGGAGACGTAACATAATTTCCGCTTTTAAATATACCTATAGCTTACGCCATGAGGCTGTGTTCAAAATGATATCAATGTTTTCAAAGTGCACTTCGAAGGGAGCACAATTGTAAACATGAAGATCGCTAAAAATTAACTGTAAAAATACTTTGAAAGCAAATTACACCTAAGAGAGATTAACTTTATGCTTTTTTATTTTTAATAATTCCAACTTTGAATGTTAGAATGTTCTTAATGAATAGGGCATAGGGGGGATAAGTGGGAATAGAACACAGCCAGGAACTATGCTTCTAACTACACCTCCAGAGGTGTCGTTTCAAGTGCTCAAGATTGCGACGCAGTTTGCGAATGTTCGTGGGAGCCATGGATTTGGGAAACAGCAAATCAATGAACTATGTTTGTAACGACGGAACTTGCGACCTTAGTTGGCTAACGATGGTTTTGGGAAACGCAGCCCTGCTGCCCTTGCCCTTTGCCCTTTCCTGCGGTTTGTAATGTAATGGGCAGCACAAATGTCTTGATACCTCAGGCTGTTGAAGTTGCCATCCCCTCTCCAGATCTTTTGTACACCCCATACTGAATGTAACCCCAAACCCTGATTTTTCCTTGACCAAACTTGACTGATTTCTGTTAGAACCTTGGGTCATGCGAGTTCCAATATGTCTTCTGCAGTATTTGTGATGATTGGGATGCAGCTCAACAGATGATTCATCAGTAAAATCTACCTTCTGCCACTTTTCCAAATGATCAACTAGAAGTCAAGTTATTATCTGTTGCTTATACAGCTTGGATCGACGACAAGACTTTTGTCAGGGATTGAATACTTTTTTTTAAAATAAGTACATTGTGGCAGACAAAATTGGTTAAATACCAATGACCTATTTTATCTTTTATTCCAGGTGATCTATAGATAAAGTTATCTATAGTTTTTTTTTATTAAGTATAGGGAACTTGGATGCACTTGACCAAATAACCAAAACGCTTTGGATTATTTATTTATTTATTATTTTATTCAACAATATATTTTGTAAGACTATTTTAATTGAACTCAATAACTTAAATTATACTGTTTAAAAAACACAACCCAATAAAATAACCACAGTAATTGATTCAAGAGGTTATTTTACCAGTGTTGCCATTACAACACTGTTGTGCTATTGCAAGCATCAGGAACAAGTGTACTACATGAAATGTTCTGTCGGTGCATTTTTTAAGTCAACGATACACTGATCTGCTCTTGTGATTTTGGCCAGCATAACCAACCAAAACAAACCACCAATGTCCGGTGCAACCAATTGAAATTAATGGGTTTCATAGTGCATCACAGCATTTTCAAGAGTGCCTTGAAGAATACAAGGTTCATATCTTCAGCCAAAAAACAACCCCTGAAAATGCCATTTTGATTTAGATTCAGTCATTTAGCAGACGCTTTTGTCCAAAGCGACTTACAAATGAAAAGGCAATTCAACAAGAAGTGGCAACACAAATAAGAAATGCTAATTATACAAAGGAACTGTTAGTGAATAGAGTATAAATACCTAGAGTAAAGAAAGGGGGGTGTTTTTTAAGTGTTCAGGTGATTGTGGAAGTGATGGGATCTTAGCTGTCATTGAAGAAGATTTTGTATTCTCTAAAAGTAGGCAGTACTGTGCAGTAAACATGAGCCAGGTTAGAACTGTCTTTGTGTAAGATGAGGAAGCTTGCAAAGGTGCAGTACTTAGAAGCTATGCTGGAGAATAACCTAATATGTAAAGCACTGATTATATATGTTAAATGCCCATTTAAAGCTATCTTCATATCTGCCAAATCATCTTAGATCGTTTAAGTGAGGTACAAAGAACAGACTAATGGCCTGGCACAAAATGGTTTTGCTTTCAGATTGGCGGTAGACATCCGTGAGGGGTTGTTGCTGTACATTTTTTTAATGTTCTTTGGTTCCCACCTCCTTCCCTTGAACTTTAAGTTGGCATCCTTGTTACACAAACGTTAACTAATAAAAACTTATTGTAAACTTATTATCGCTTTCAAGTTTTGAAAAATTATATTAGATCAAGAACAGATTTTAGATATTAAAATTGAAATGGTTTGAAAATGTAATTGTGTAGCTTTCATGATAATTTAACTTACTAAATGGGTAATAATAATTACAAATTTAAATAAAATAAAATAAATCTTAATAAAAAGAGAAAATGAGAGTAATTTGACACTGGGCTTCAGGCAGCATGCCCTCAAAACCTTTCCTTAGAATGCTAGACTATACTATACAGGGCTTGACATTAACATCCGCCAAATGCGGGTAGATTTCAGCTGTGGTGGGTTAGACAGTCAATTCCATGAGCCACTTTGGCTGGTTAAAGATAATTTTTAAATTGTAGTTTTCTTAAAAAGCATAGTTCAGCAGTAAGGATTGAGGGGTCAATGTGAGAGATGCCGATAATAATTGTGTTGGCATGAGCAAAAGAAGGCAGGTGAATACTGAATGAGAGGATGATCATGCACACACTGAGACACAGGCGATCCTGACGCACTGACAAGGGCTTCAGTGTCAAGGCAGATTTCAGGTGATGTGATGCGCGCGAATGTTTAAAAGTTTCAAATTAAATTGTTCGTTGCTCAATGCATCTGCCATAGAATGTAAAATAAGCTTGCATTGAGCTTCAGACGCGCGGAGCTGTTCACTGTTCCTGTCAGCGATCTCCCAAATCCCAATAATATCCAGCTGCAAACTCAACCGCCACCCGATTGATGCGTGTCAACAGTTTTAGGGTGTTTTACTGTATTTTGCATTTGTCTGTATATTTTTGAATAGTAGACATTTAATAGATATTCAGTCAGTCCAATTTAAAGCAGGAGCTGGTATTTTGCAATAACTCTGTTGACCTGTGGTTCTCTATTAGTTTAATTTTATATATAATTAAATTTAAATAAATTATATATTTTTTAAAAAAAAGCTGATAATAGAAAATAAAAGAAAGCATAACAAATGTATTTTATATATATATATATATATATATATATATATATATATATATATATATATATATATATATATATATATATATATATATATATATATATATATAAAGTTGAAGTCAGAATTATTAGCCCCCCTTTGATTTTTTTTTCTTTTTTAAATATTTCCCAAATTATGTTTAACAGAGCAAGGAAATTTTCACAGTATGTCTGAATATATTTTTTCTTCTGGTGAAAGTCCTATTTGTTTTATTTCAGCTAGAATAAAAGCAATTTAAATTTTTTTTAAAAACCATTTTAAGGTCAAAATTATTAGCCCCTTTAAGCTATATTTTTTTCCATAGTCTACAGAACAAACCATCATTATACAATAAATTGCCTAATTACCCTAACCTGCTTAGTTAACCTAATTAACCTAGTTAAGCCTTTAAATGTCACTTTAAGCTGTATAAAAGTGTCTTGAAAAATATCTAGTCAAATATTATTTACTGTCATCATGGCAAAGATAAAATAAATCAGTGATTAGAAATGAGTTATTAAAACTATAATGTTTATAAATGTGTTGAAAAAAAAAAAATCTTCTCTCCGTTAAACAGAAATTGTGGAAAAAATAAAGAGGCGGGCTAATAATTCAGGGGGGCTAATAATTCTGACTTCAACTGTATAAATCAGAATCAGAATCAGAAAGAGCTTTATTGCCAGGTATGTTCACACATACGAGGAATTTGTTTTCGTGACAGAGCTTCTACAGTGCAACAGAATTAAAGACAGGACTAAAAAAAACGCAATGCATCTGGAGAGTGCTCAGTGGTTAAATCAGACTTTAGAAAAGGTGTAAGAAACATGAAATTTGCACATCAGACTTCACCAATCTTGAACTTTGGAACAGCAAAATTTTGTATGCATTTTCCATGTCCTGCATTCATAAACAACACACAAATACAAGTCAATGGAATGAAACTGCAAGTGTAAACTCAAGTGCAAATATCCCACCTGCAAACATTTTTCACATCCTCTTCTCCCCACTTCTAGGTATCCAAGGCCTCCGCTGACCTGATGCGTTACAGTGGCGAAAATGCCAAATACGACCCTCTGCTCATGGGCATCCCCGCCTCAGAAAACCCCTTCAAGGACAAAAAGCCCTGCACTATATTGTAGTCCAACAAACAACCACAGGCGTTTTATTTAATTATTCTACTCAACTTCACCTTAAGTCCAGCTCCTTAGTATAACTTTGTGCCACGTCTTACCTATATTTAGCTCTTACAGTATTTATTACTGTAAATAAACTCCAATCACTACTAATTAATTAGCAATTTTGGTGATGGTTAGCATCGCCTCTCATTAGCGTCCCTTGTCTTTCTATTTGGTCTGGAGTCAATCCTGGAGATAATCCCATAATTGAAAGCGTTTAGCTGTTTTAAAGTTCCTCTTTCCACCAAACGGTGCCTTAAGTTACACTTTGTGGTTGAAATAGGGAAGTAGCAGATCACAGTATGATTTAAAGAGCTTGAAGCTACACTAACTGATTAAATGACTGATGACATTGTATATTCCTCTAGTAGCACATATATGAATGATTTATTAATAGCAAAGGGACTGAATTAAATGGAATTTGAGGATCCATAATGAATCGGATGTAACTTCAGCAATCATCAATGGTCAAGTGCATGCTGGGTGAATAAACATAAAAGTGATATGACCGATTTTTCCGAGAGGAAAGTTGAAAGTTTCTGGAGTAGATTAAAGGGGTAGTTCACCCAGAAATCACTCACTCTTATTTCAAAACATGATGAGTTTCTTTTGTTAAACACAAAAGGAGATATTTCGAATAATGTAGGACACCTGTAACCATTGACTTCCATAGTATTTCGTTTTCATACTATGGAAGTCAATCGTTACCGACACTGTTGCCAACTATTTTCAACGAAAAGGCGCTAAGCTCTGCCCGAAAAGTCGCTAAAAGTTGCTAGATTACGTCATACGCTAATTTGCATATTACTGACGTCATCACGTTCTACCATTTCCGTTTAACAGCCTATGGTAAATAAATGGGGTATTTATATTTGCACTACGCTTTATGCAAACATGTCAATTTAACTAAATTGATTGCTGTTTGAATACAGTATATCATTATAGATAAGTAAATTGCAGTAATCGCTCAGACGTAATAAACTCAAACAAGTTCTGAAACTCTCACTTAAAACATCTCTGATTGTGAACAAGAAAAGAATAAACGGTCAAATCAAATTGTTAAAATAAAGGAGAAGCAGATCGGTTTCACTGGGAGATACCTTTACACTGCCGGTGCTAAATCATTTGCCGTTGGTACGCAAAGGGGTGATCTGCTGTCAGGCTGCAGGTGGGAGAGACTGCTGTATGAGGACTGGGCCGCCTGTCAGTGCTCTGAGGCGGGGGAGGGGCCGCCGGCATCACCCGCAGCTCGTTGAGAAGAGTAGGAACGGTACAGTAATGGACAAACGACAGTCTATAAACATCTCCAGTAACACACAAAAAAGTCGCTAGATTTGTCGCTAGTCGCTTTTTTTAAAATTTGTCGCTAGGGGGTCTGAAAAGTCGCTAAATCTAGCGACAAAGTCGCTAAGTTGGCAACACTGGTTATCGATGTTCAGCTTTTTCCGTTATAAATTATTTTGTGTTGATCAGAAGAGATTCATAAAGGTTTATAACCACCTGAGGGTGAGTAAGTAGTGAGTAAAATTTTATTTTTGGGTGAACAATTTTTTTTTTAGAGAAAAGAGAAGTGATTCCATTGGCTTGCATTTTCAAACCCTTGTGCTTTAGTTTTTTTTAAAGCATTCCTTACTTATTTTCAATGTATACGAATTAAATGATGATCTTTTTTTTTTATCTGTTGACCCGTTTTTTTCTGATTTTTAAGTGCCTTTTTGTGTCTTTCCTCTGACAAGGCACATTTTTAGACCACTGCTGAATTGAAAGGATTTTTTTATTTGTTTTGTGAAGAGGGCAGTCGTGAAACATTACATTACGAACCGTATTTCCGATGCTGCTGAGAAATGCAGTATTTGAGACTCACAACCAAATCCCTGTGACCTATATCTCTGTGAAGAAAATTATGTTCTTTTCTAAATTCTTTTTTTTTTTTTTTTTGCGAGCCTTCATAACATGTGCTGTACATACTGTACCTTGAAAAAAAAAAGATTTATTAAAATTGTGAAATAGTAAAACAAGGCATTGCATATGTGTGTGTCTGTGTGTGTTCTTATACACCGTGTACTCTTGTGTTGCGCCTCGTACGCGTCAACATGTAAAATGTCATTTCCTTTATTGCATTGCATACAAGTACCAACATATTCTTGCTGGGCATGAAAGTATAAAACATAAATTAGCTTATTGATTGCCTTGCGTGAAAGATGATATAGATATAGATAAAGATATAGATGCTTTAAAACATGAAATGTCTCCTTGCATTACAAATATATAAAGAAACTTCTATTTCCTTCATTTTAAATCAGCAGTAATTGTCATTGATACAGAAATGCTCATAAGAAATGCTTTTTTTTCATTGATTTTCAAAAAACAATAATATTCTTGCACTGTATAATAAAATCTCTAACAAAAAAATCGTTAACCCTTAACTGTCGCCCCCACTTTTTGAACATGGACATGAAAATGACATGTTACATGACAACTTAGATTGCCAATCTTAAACGTTTTGGTTCACAGATTTTAGCTTGGTCTTATTTTAAAGAAGACAGATGTCAGACTGTAAATAAAGTTCAAAAAGTTAAAAAAACAAAAGTTACACGTCTTTGTTTATGAAAATAATCAAAGCATAAATGTATATTGTATTATAATACATACAATATGTATATATGAAAATCAAAGCTGACTATCTGAAAAAATTATATTCCAGATTTAAAACTGATATCTCAAAAAATGAGCTTTCAGTAAGATTTTGTTTGGCCGCAGTACAAACTTTACCATCCAGTTTCCATTGCTAATCAAATGAAGGTGCACCCTACCTTTTGAGGAATATGAACTGTTTTTTTTTTAAAATATATATATATATATATATATATATATATATATATATATATATATATATATATATATATATATATATATATATATATATATATTTTAGGTGGGCATAGATTAATTTTTTTAATCTAGATTAATCTAGATTAATTTCAAAATTAATCTAGATTAAAAGGGCTCATTTGAATTCTGCCGAAGGCATTCAGAATATGTGTGCTACCCAAATAATATTTGGTTTCTCAAGCCAGGTGGCGCATTAGACCAGGGGCTCATCACCTGTTTCCAAAATGCATCACAAACTGCTTGAGAAACTGTTCTACTATGATAATTGGTGATGAAAATAAATGATGTTCAATAAGATGTTCTTGTTTACTAACTGTTTATTCAGTTAAACATGAATGTTGAACTGTAGGCCTACATAAGCTCCAAACAATGATTTCATACTTGCTTTTGATGTACGTACATACAGAAAATGCTGCTTCGCAAAGGCAAGTTCACAGAGCCCTGACGGTGTCAAACATTGAGTATGTTTACATGGGCAACAATACTTTAATATGATTTTAATATGATTAAAACAATACTCTGATTATTTCTACCATGTAAACAGCGATTTTTGATTACTTAATGCGACTAAAGTCATAACTTAACTAAACAGAAATGGAATTGAGACGTGGAGTATGCAGATATTAGTGGCATTACTGACAAACTATTAGCGTCATGTAGGACTTTTCGCCATATTTTCCGACAAGATCCACACAGGCGGCTGTCAGTAAAGGACCGAACAGACACACAGACGCACACACACACACACACACACACACACACACACACACACACACACACACACACACACACACACATGCGTGTGTGCGAAATGCGGAAGTTTTTTTCTTCTCATTTGGCGTGCGTTATTAAATTCCATAACACTCTTACCTGTCCTTACTCATTATTTGCGTCTAATACCCCAGTTTGTCACGAAGGCATGAATTAAATGTTCCTGAGTTCAAGTGAAACTGCTGAACTGCAGTTAGAGTCAGGCATCCTTCTGATTTGATTCAGAAGGGCACTTCTTTCCCAGACGGCTCACCGGTCAGGTATACATCCGCGCTAAACTATCAAGGTGAAAGTCATCAAAGCTTGCGTAGAAAAGACCCAGCTCCCAACCCAACTTTGAGAATAGATTAACAGCGATATTTTTTTTTTATCGCGCGATAACAGTCTTGCGTTAACGCAGCACGTTAACGCCGATAACGGCCCACCACTAATATATATATATATATATATATATATATATATATATATATATACTTTTGACAGTATTTGTAAAATAGACATAAAATACTGAAGTAGTAAGGGTGGTTTGGTGGTGTTTGATTTGAATTTAGCCTTTAAAAATCATCTAAACAAAATCTTACATTTTGATTGCTGTAGCAACGTAATGCTTTATGAGTATCTTTGTTGCAAATTAATAAATATCTATCAAAAATCAGTCACCAGACATTAAAAATAGACATGTTAGGTTTTAAAATGATATATAGTTTCTCATGACTGCATTATGTTTAGACTACAGTACTATGGTTGAAATGTGTAACCATAAATGGTCCCATAGGTTATAGGGTGACGGTAAATGTGTTTTAATCTATTACTCTTCATACAAAAAAAAAAAAAAAAAAAAAAAACTGTGGTAAAATACAAATTTAGAAGTCTTGGACCTTTCCAATGATATATAGTGTGTCATGGTTAGATTATAATTTAAATGCAAAAACTTAATCTTTCCCGTGGCAGGATGGTGACAGTTAAGGGGTTAATTATGAATAAAATTTATAAATTCTTGTGCAATCCACAAATATGCTAAACAGACAGCTAACAGATATTTGAAAAAAAAAAAAAGGACTAAAATAAGGATTTGACAAATACTTTGGATACATCAGTGCCTCATTTTAGAGTGACTTTCCTAAATGTAATGTAATGTGTGTATATATATAACACATTTATCGTGTATGGCCATACACCAAAAGCACTTCACAATCATGAAGGGGTCTCTCCACACCACCACCAGTGTGCAGCATCCACTTGGCAGCCACAGGACAACGGCACCAGTGCGTTCACCACACACCTGCTACAGGTGGAGTGGAAAGAATGTTTTAACTTAAGCCAGAAATCTTTAATGAAAGGTGTAACTAAAGCAGACCCGTTGTTGTTGCATGAAGGTGGAAAAAAACTGGCATTTCATAGTGGTTCCAAATAAAAGTTAAATATCTGAAAAATTGTGAGACAAAAGCTTAACAGGTGCACGTTGAGGAACTTCAGTCACATGATCTTGAATCGGGTCCTTCATCTAATTACAGTTTTCCAGGGATTTGCCCGATTTAAATTGATCATGTAGTGTCACAGCAGAGGACATGATTTTTTTTGTGACAAAATGTATTAAGTTTCGATATATATGGATGAAATATTTAGATATTTATGGATGAAAAAAGATTGCCATTTAGGCCTAAAGTATTTATTACCCTCAGGGGTCTGATGTGATTCTGGAGCCCATATGTTTTCACATGACCTGACATTTGTGCTTATTCCAGCTACTTATCACATAGTATTGACCAACATGTATTTTTTTTGTATTCAGCACAAAATGTGCTTCAATAATATGTGAGAAATATTGATGTACATGCTTGCGTTTTTTTTTTACAAAAAAAAAAATATGCGAGGTTAGTAGTTTTGGAGAATAAAATGGTCCAAAAACCACACTGAATGGGCCTGAACAAGACTTTTGAGTAACCAGTTGTTGTAGGCTAGAATATTTACTTCACAATTATGTAAACATTATTTTGTCTATTTTGTGTCATCTCAGCTGTATGCGTAAGAGTGACAATGGTCATGAATAATTCACACCTGGAGGGACAAAAGACACTCCCCCACTGGCTAATGTTCACCCATCAAGTGCATTGTAAAGCAATGTCCAGCTGCAAAAGCTAGCCCAAGCTAAATGCTTGTTGTATTACTTGCTTTATTATGACCATGACCATACTTTATCAAACAATATTTGTTTTCAACATGCACTCGCTGCATTTAAAAAAGTAGACACTTCAAGCTTTCTATAAATATATGTCTCATGTCTGTGTGTTTTGCGTAGTTTCAGTGCATTTTACTGACATGTTTCTAAAAACAGTTCACGGAGAGAGAAAGGAAAGAATGCCTACAGTGTTTATTTTCCTTTATTTTGCAAAAGCACACACTTTTGTTGTTATTGTGAGTGTACACAAAAAAGTAGACACATAACAGATTCAATTGATGTATTGCTCTTATCTGTATGATCAAAACTCAAAGTGTAATTAAAGTTCTTTTCGGCGTTATCAGGAGAAGACGCCTCAAAATGCGTATACGGGGTCTTCGACCCATGAGGGTTAATGATTTTACAATTTTGGTTAAATTTAGAACAGACTGAAGACAGTCACGCCACAGAACAGTATCTAGCTTCTCCATGATGGACATCCAGCATTATCCATCCTTCAGTGCCTAGACTGCAGCTCCACACAAAAAGTTTGGCGAGAGGAGAAATGCGCAACTGAGCCTGGTTTCTCTTTAGGTTTTTTTCCCCTTCACTTTCGTCAATTGGTTAAGTTTTGTTTCTCTCCACTGTTGCCACTGGCTTGCTTTGTTTGGGAATTGTGGAGCTGTGCATTGATGGATTTGCTCTTCAGTGTTTGGACTTTCAGCAGTGAAAATTAAACTCTGAAAACCGGACTGACAGTTTCAATTTAGTAGAACTTCTATGTTAAGCTGCTTTGACACAATCTACATTGTAAAAGCGCTATAGAAATAAAGATGAATTGAACATAGGATTTGAGATTTGGCTCAAAATTGTAAAAAAAAAATGGTTATAACATTTTTTTATAATAAGTCCATGGAAGACAAAACAAATGTTTAACCATTCACTGCATTTTAAATGCTGACAATACTTATACTTATTTTTGTCATGTCACAGTGAAAATGCAACATCACATCAACAACCCACTTTTGAGAAATGTTTTTTTCTTCATCATGAGGTTACAAGTTGAATCCAGTTTCTTTGATGTCACATGACAAGTCAGGGGTTTACCTGCATTGCACGGCCCAAACATCAGCCAAATCTCACTTGTGTCATCACCTCTTTACAGAGAAGTGGTGGGTTTTGCAACAGATTTACTGGTATGTGGCACATAAAACTCAATGTGTGCCAGACATGTGATCAAAACCGCACCTTTCAGAGAGGCGTCTCCAGGCACTTCCGTTCCCAGCTGGCCTTGCGCAATGTGCTTTCTACACGACTTTTAACCTACAAAGCCATATCAGTTCAGCACAATTAGAAGCGATTCTGATTTACAGCAGCATGTTTGACCTTGACGTATATGCAAAAGTGGTACAGTAAGCTGAGCCCGAGCAATTCATTTCAGCTGAAAAAGGAATCTGATGAATAGACGCAGTGGTCACGCTAAACTAAAGCAGGACAAAAGAAAGGCTTGGATGGCTTTTGTGAGAGTCACGAAGGCCATGGAGTCCAGCGTGACCCTGCTGATCTCGACCAGTCAGTTCCACTAGTCCAGAAAGGTCTAAAAGAGCAGCACACGTGACTAGCGTGTTGAGTTTAAATATACTTTTATTACAACACAAAACTCATTTCACAGTTCAATATATAATAGTATAAAAAAGTTGGACATAAATACTCATTTAAATTAATATAATAAAATAATTTAAAGACCACAAAAGAACAATTATGTAAAAAAAGAAATAATAATAATAATAATAAATGGTACAGGATATCATAAATGCATAGTTTTGATCTCAGTGGTTTAGAAGCAAGTCCCTTTAAAATCATTTAATTTGCAACATTCATAAACAAGTACTGCTGATATATTATTCAGAAATGATGGCAAATCTACAAACAAGGGAAGCCCTTGGAAAAATGTCCACTGAGAAATCTGCTATCCTGTAATTATCTGAAGTGCTTTATGACACTCCGTCAATAAACTGTCACAAGATACTCAGGTGCTCACTTCCATTCACAATTAGCTTCATGTGACGTCCTCAGAAAGTCCCACAAACAAAGCCAAAAACTGCTGAATCATTGCAGAGCTCCTCCTCCTCCAGGTTATTCTGGAGGTGCTTCCGTCCGGTCTGAACTCTCAGTCCTTTTTGTGACCACCTTTTTAGCTTTTATCTTTTTTTGCTAGATATTTTTTGATTCATGTTTTTTTTACACCCAATTTTGGGTTTCAGTTCTCCTCATCGTTCTGGAAGGTTGATAATGGGCACCCACTGATCCATACAGCGGCTCTCTCTGCAGAAGCGGTTCACTTTTCCCAGAGCCGGGTTTTTCCATGTGGATGCATGTGGAACCTGGGAAACAGCAGACGATGAGATTAAATACTGTTTAAATACATTTAAGACACTTGTTCACCCTAATATAAAAATTCCCTCACCATTTATTTTAACCCTTTAAGGTGCACTCCTTGAAAATAATTTTTTTTTGGCCCACGCTTGCATTAAATAATATACTGACACAACTCTGATAAATAATAATAAGCAATTGAAAAACACTATGATAGCCTATGGATAAAACGTCGACTAGGTGGTTACGATGCTTGTTAAAGGGTTAAACAAGATATTCTGAAGAATGAACAGGCTGTTTTTTACCCCCAGGTTCTTGATAATATTTTTCTGGTTGCTCTTTATTTTAATGCACAATGCACTTTATAAAAAAAAAAAAAAACATTAACAAGAACTATTAATTCATTAAACTTCTAATTATCTGCTTATTAATGCAGGAATCCTAAAGGTAATTTCAATACCTTTGTTAAGACTTTTTAAAGACCTTCCCAGAATATTTTAAGTCCTCATCACCACTTCAAGTTCTCCAACTCCAATAAGGTCGGAGAAGCAAAGCTTGAAAGAATACTGTTTAAGCTTGTCTTTCTCCAACCAGCAGTATGCAAACCTACATTTTCCCATTTTTCCGTCTGTTTCGCTCTATGGTTTCGCTACATGTGGAGAGTGACACATCACCTTCTTGCGCTTGTCGCAAATTACATGACGTCACCCGGAAAAAGGAGCTTGGCTGGATGCACCTTAGCCCGAACTAATCGCGTGGATCGAGCATGCCGTTGTTAATATTAGGAGGAAAATAAATATATTTAATCTGTTTTGGAATCAAACACTTTGGACAACACAAAATTTTAAACCTCGTAAAAACTTTTTAATACCTTTTAAGCGCCTTAATTTTCTCATAATTGTTTTATCAACTTTTAATAGGTTTTAAGACCCCGCAGACACCCTGTAATAGTTGGGTTTAGGTATTGGGTAGAATTAGAGATGTAGAATACAATCTTTTTTTAGTACTCATTAACATCTTAATAGGCAAGTAATAAGCCAGTTGGTAATAGTGAAAATTGTTCATTAAGCTGAAGTGTTCCCATCTTTCTTTATGTTCAAAAAAAGAAAGCCAACAGGTTTGGAACAAGTAGAAGGTGAGTAAATGATGGCAGCATTTATTTTCGGGTGAACTATCCCTTTAAGCAGTTACTTGGAAAGAATATGTATACACGCACATTTTTTTGTAATACAGTGCTCAGCATAATTGAGTACAGCCCAATTTGAAAATGAGTATTTTTATTCGTTTCTCAGTGAATATAGGCAATGTGTTTTGGTGCATTTAAACAAAACAGATTTATTAAACAGATATATTTATTAAAATAATATTTTAGTCACCAAACATATTTAAATATAATACAATAAAATTCAAGCAAAATATTGCAAATACAAATTACAACTAAATCGTATTTGTTTTTTGCTTCTCTTGATTTTCCTCTTTTTTATATTTGTATTCAATATTTTTCTAACATAAATTTGGGTGTTCTAGTTTTTGGAGTATTATCATAAGTTATTTTGTTAGATAAGCTCCACATTTGGCTTCAGTACTGACCAATCTTAATATACTGTACTGTATATGCACAGATATAATATTTATAGCTTCCTATTAAAATTAAATTTTTAAGATAGATTTGTGAGGGGTGTACTTAATATAATAATATAATGCATAATATAGCTGGCATATAATGCATTAATAATTTTAGTTGTTTTGTTATCTGTATGTAAAAGGTAAATGTTTAAGTTCATCTCTGTCATGTAACTACACCATAACTTCATCCTACATACATATCTTATGTGTACAAGCAGGGGCATAGCAACCGTAGGGACGGGGTGATTAAGAATGGAACAGGTGATTAAGAATGTAAACTTTTGGACTTCATACAGCTGCCCCCACCCACTTTTAAAATGTCCGCTACGCCCCTGTGTACAAGTGATTAATTCCAAATTATGATGCACATCTAAGTTTAACATTGAATCGAAAGAGAAAAAAGGTGGACAGGACATTTTGTATTTGATGATTTACTGTTGATCTCATGAGACTGACAAGTCATCTGAAAAGAGACGTGTACTTGAGGAAGAAATTATTTCAATTTGTAAAAATTGTGCATAGACATAATTTTTTTGTAAATTCTATATTACATGACATGTAAGAATTTGCATTTTACCATTGCAAGGTTTACGATTTCTTAACAATTTCAAGTACAAATCTTGAGTAGGAATAGAAATCAAAACCAGTCAGTGATTTTAGCAGTATACAAATCTTATTCAATGCTTTCATCATCTTTTTAAAGAAGATATCCATCATGTTGCACCTGTTTGATTCCAGTGCAGCAAACTCAATTCAAATAGCAAGTTGAAACTTTGTCAAGAATCTCCTATTTTGCATATGAATGAGTACCAACTACATGCTCCTGTCCTGTGGGTGTCATGAGGCAGTTTCACCTGAACATGTCCTGACAAGTAACTAGAGGAGTGGCTTATGTGCCGTTTACTGTCCTGCTTAGACTTATCAGCCTATTGGGATGTCTACAGTCAACAAACACGTGCAATCAACTTACCGTGACCAGAATGCAGTGCAAGTCCATCTGCTCGCTTCCGTGCATGCCCGCGCCCCCGAGGATGTTCGCGAGGCGGCGCGTGTTGTTCACGCGCAGAATGTTAATGTCGTTCTCGCAGCAGAAAGCCTGGATGAGAGTGAAGTGAATCTGAAGCGCCACATCCTTCACATCGTCGTCGTCAGTGGCCAGGATGCACAGCACCACGTTATCAGGGTCCCTAAATGGATAAGTTGAGATTTAAGTTGAATTTTTAGACTGAATAACTGATAATTTAGTGCACCTGTTGCAGTGGCATTTATGACAGTCAACTTACACATTGAGGGACTTTGCAGCCTCGTAAACACCGACTGTGATACATCCCTGCGGTAATGCGGAGCGCAGGACCTCCTCCAGAGCCTTAATCACTGAGTCCATCCTGGAAAAGCACAATTTTGGATAAATTAATAAGTGATAAAACAATAATAACGTCGAGAAGGACTTGAGCAGTTCGCACTTGCTGCTAGTTTACACGTTATTGGTTTAACTTGTCAACTTGGCATAAAATAATACAGCATTGAATAAAAGAATATTATTTTGCAAAATAACCCTAAACATGACAAAAAACTAGAGTGCACGAAGGGTCTCGTGAGACTATTGCTGGAGTCTCGTGAGCTGAAGCTCGTGCCTCTGACAGTTCACCCGGTTCATGCGTTTGACATGTTTGTAGTATGTTTCATAATGGGACATATATAGCAATGCGTTTCAGAACAAAACAGTATGACATTTTATAGCTTCTCTTTCTGTTTTTTATCCGTACATTATTAGGTTATTGGTAAAATGACTATAAACGTGCTCGATTGCCTAAATCTATGCATATTAGCAAGCTCACCTTTCAATAGAGTAATCTCCGTTAAGTTCCTCAAAAGTCATGTTGCATGTAAAATCCAGAACGGACTTGAATAACTTTCCTTTGTGACCTGGATAAATCCACAAGTTCTCGTTGGTGTTCTTTCTCTGGCTGTCACCGGCTAAATATGACTTTGCGAGGCGTTACATTAGATTTCATTTCGCTGAAAGGAGTTATGAGAACAAGTATTTACATATTAATCCTTATTGGACACATGCAAATGAGGGTAAGCAAAAAGCATTTTGATTGGTTGTAGCACCTGTACTAGCAAGTGGCCGCGGCCCTCATTCGCCTGTGCGAGTTGTCGGGGGCGAGGCCAGGCAAGTTGGGTGACGTTGTTTTTAACCTTGTTGGAACTTTGCAGTGGCATGCCAGGGCAAAGGGAAGCAGGGATTTAGGTTACTCAAGAGATAATAAACTACAATATTACGTTATTACGTAGCATACACCAACTCATAGGCTACAAAATGCAACAAATAATAAAATGTACATAAATGTATTTAAATAAATGCAGGATGGGGCTGGGGGATGTAAGCATTTTAAATTCAACAATTCTAAAAGTAAAAAAATTCAGCACAAGCAGTCAATATTTAAAATAAAATTACGTGGATCATGAATATGAACATTTGGGAACAGTTTTGGTAACTCTGTTACATAACGCAATCCGCTGTCTTTGTGTTTTATACAATCTGGTGTATTTGTTACTTTTTATCGCAACACTGACACCCTGAGGACAAATCAACACATGGCATCAACATTTAGCCAAGTTAAAGCTCAGTGGTTCCCAAAGTGGGGGTTGGGACAATCTGTGGGTCGCTTGTGATTTCCAAAATTCAAATAAATTTTATTAAACTATTAGAATTACCATATTTTATCCATAACTCAGAAGACAAAGATAGTTAATAGGTAGCCTTCATAAAAAAGCAACAACATGCAAATAAAAAGCCATCAGCCTTTCATTTTTTTTCATAGGATTGGCGTGTTTAAGTTAGATTAACAACCCAGCAATAGTGTCAGATGCAGCAGACCGATTTTATAGCACCAGGTTAAACTTTCTGACACATTTATGTCATTCAAATACATTCAAAATAAATACAGGAACTAGCCTAAATATTGAGGATGATCTCTGAGTGGCGTTCTCCAAAATTAAACCAAGAATAGGCTTGTGCTGAAAACATTGTGCCCACCAGTTTCATTAGGTAAGGTTAATATTAAATAAAAAGATAAATTAATAAATGACTATATAAATTATAGCCTATGGTTAGACTGTTGCACTTTTTTGTGCTGTTAATGTGCTCATGTTTATATAGGCCTATTTTTGTGTGTGTAACATTTGTATATTTGTAACTACCTTAGAGGAATGTGGAGGTCGTGAGTCACTGGCATTGTTGTTTTGGTGGTCATGGGCTGAAATGTACGGGAACCTCTGGCATAGGTCACCCAAAACTGAATATTAACACTAAAGAAGATACTGAAGAAAGCTGGAAATCATTAACTTCATTAATTTCTTGTCTTTTTGGCTTAGTCCCTTTATTAATCTGGGCTCGCCACAGCGGAATGAACCGCCAACTTATCCACCATATGTTTTATGCAGCGGATGCCCTTCCAGCCGCAACCATTAACTGGGAAACATCCACACACACTCATTGACACAAATACACTACGGACAATTTAGCTTACCCAATTCACCTATAGCACATGTTTTGGACTTGTGGGGGAAACCGGAGCACCCGGAGGAAACCCACGAACATGCAAACTCCACATAGAAATGCCAACTGACCCAGCCGGGGCTTGAAGAAATCATTAACTTCCATAGTCGTATTTGTTTTTCCTATTGAAGTCAATGGTTACTAGTTTCCAGCTTTCCTCAAAAAACTCACAAAGGTTTGGAACCACTTCAGGTTAAATTTTGATTAAATAAGGAGAAAATGTATAATTTTGGGTGAACTGTTCCTTTAAACTAGCTTTATTGAGAAATGCAATTGAACATTGTTTTGTGCCTGGCAGGACCACATCAACATATTTAAACACAAACATATAAACAGTAGGCTGAAAGTATTGCGAAAGCATATATTATGAAGTATTATATAGAAGCATAAACCTACACACAACCTACTGAATTAATGAATCTAACTGATTTATATATGGCTACAGTTGTAGAAAACATTGAGATCAATGTTGGTTCCTGTTGGAGTTGGGATTACGTTTTTTGAGTAAAAGTTTTAGTTATGTTTTAATATAAAGGCTTATTCATTTATTCATTTTATTTTCAGCCTAGTATCTTTATTCATCAGGGGTTGCCACAGCGGAATGAACCGCCAACTTATCCAGGATATGTTTTATGCAGCAGATGCCCTTCCAACTGCAAACCAGTACTGGGAAACATCCATACACACTCATTCACACTCATACACTACGGCCAATTTAGTTTATTCAATTCACCTATAGCACATGTCTTTGGATTGTGGGAGAAACCGGAGCACCCGGAGGAAACCCACGCAAACACGGGGAGAACATGCAAACTCCACACAGAAATGCCCGGGACTCGAACCAGCGACCTTTTTGCTGTGAGGCCACAGTGCTAGCCACCATGTCGCCTATAAAGGCTTAAACAACTGACAATATTATATCAGTGCCTTTATTTGCAAAAAATGACAATAGGTCAATACAAAAGTAATTGTATTAATGGTTTTGTTAGTTTAGTTTTTATTTTGTTAAAAAATGTATTTCATTTATTAATATAGTTTTAGTAATTTTAGTTTAGTAGAGTTCACAGAATACGACTAGTGTCGATCAGAGCAAAGTTTAGTGTTCGAACAGCTTATATTATCTATTGTGCAAATCTCTTATATGAAATAACTGTTTGAACTAACACTGAATCCAAAACCATAGCTACAAATGCAAAAGTCTTCTTCATAATTAAGATCATACTGTACAATTAGTTAAACATGCCTAGTTTACATTTTTTTGGGGAAAAGAAGAAACTTTACAGCACATTCTATAGAAAGGGTGTTTTAGTATATTATCTTGCACAGCGCTTGGCTGATGCGTTTGTCTGTAAAAGCGTATCAGATTACTATTTTTAAAAGATTATTATTGTTGCTAATAATTCTTTTATTTCACTTAGTTTTTCAGTCACTGCTGTTAGTTTCATTCTAGATTTTTATTTATTTAGAATTTTATATTTTATTTCAGTCAAATGTTGTCCAGTTTTTGACCTATGGTCTTAGTTTTTAGATTTTATTTACTGGAATAATCTTGCACATGAAGCAGCTATAATCACACTTTTCAAGATCATTTAAAATGTGCAATTGGCTGTTTTGAAGCAGGTTGGACATAAATAATTTATTAAATGTATAATTTTGTAGACATTGTTGTAATAAGACCTGTTTTCAACAAAATATACTTCATCCGCTAATTTCACAAGTTCTGTTATATGTTTACAATGAATGCTTAACTGGCTATGCAAATCAACCGAGTAAGCTTTTTTAAACTACTGGAATTGGCTGCTTATTATGTTCATACAATAACGTGTAGTCAACGATTTACTGAGAATATAAGACTGACACCTGCGATTTCACAATATACCATCAGGTGGCGTCAAAACATAACCAAAAGAACAGAACGACTGCGCAGCATAAGGAGCAATGACAGTCTTTAACAAGTGTTAATGTCAGACAACCTGAATGAATTTGACTATTAATGAACTTTATTATGACACCAGAGACGTAATATCCCTCCATGACATTTCAAGACTTTATTCCAGTTAGTACAAAGCAAGGTGCAATAAACGTCAAATTTCGACAAAAATATTTATAGAAGTACACAGTAAAACCTAAAAAAGTTAAGGTAACTCAAACAATTTGAGGAAACCGATTGCAACAAACCATATTAAAACTAATCCTAATGAGTACTGTGAACTTAATCTATTTGAGTAAACAAAACAATTTGAGCACAGTAAAACCCAATAAATGAAGAAAATTCAAACCAACTGAGTACTGTAAAACCCAATAAGTTAAGGCAACTCAAACTGTTTGAGGAAACCGATTGCAACAAACCATTTGAGTTAAAAAACTAATCTATATGAGTACTGTGAACTTACTCCATTTAAGTTAAGGTAACAAGGTATTTAATTAACTCATTACCTTCAACACTGTGTTCAAGACTCTTTTCAAATGAGTAGAATTAACTTTCAGTAAACTTTGAGTTACCTACACTCATTTTATTTGATAAAGTTGACTGTAGGGATTTACAGTGTAGGTTTAGGATCTAATTATTAAATGCAGAATTAGGCCTATAGTTTAGTAAATAATAATATGCAATATACACAATTTACCAAACCCAAAGCATACATACATAAATACATGAATGAATTAATGAATAGGCTATATAAATAAATAAATAAGCGAGCGTCTCTTTGTAATTTCCTAATAATGTCTAATAATAATTTTAGAAAACATTTTAGAACAAAATCCTCAGATTTTATTGCTATTTACTAAGGAACCTTATTTAGAAATATATTTTTTGCATTATTGTTATTTATTATTCACTTTAATTGCTGTCACGTATCAGAAATCTAGTTCCAGCATTGTTGTTGTCATATGTGATTTTTGTTTTACTTTTACTTTTTTTTTTACAACACTTTGACTGCGCTTAGGTCAGAGTTTAGATTTCATCTTCAATTATATGTTAAAAAAGATGCTCTCAAATTTGAATCAAAGTATATATAATTAATCAACATATATACTATAAATATATTAAGTAATAAAAACAGATATTTCATTATTATTACCTTTTCATTATGAATTCCATAGCGTTACCTTATTTATCCAGACAGCTTAGCAAGAGAAAAAAGCTGCTTCATATCTTATGTAGTGCTATAAGAATCGCAGACATATCTGCCAGCTGCTTGCCTCAAGTTTAAATCTACTCAAGTGTCCACAATAATGTGTTTTACATTGAGTTGTCATCATGATAAATAGAGAGGTAGATGGAGCTCGTGTGAAGGTGGTGATGAATCCTTGTCAAGCAGTCTGAACGTACAGGAGGTGACAGACAATACCGATAAAACAACAAGCCAGCATGCTGAGTCTGATACAGAGTGAGGCTGATAAATGTGTCTGCTGAAAGATATGTCTTCATAATAGACTCATTGCTCAACTAATTCAGTGCTGCACTTCTTTAATACAGATACAGTCATATTTTCTGTAAGATTAGTATAGACACTGGTTGACACACTGCTCTGCTCAAGGTATTTGGCCGGCGTAATTCATTCATAATACTACAATACACCCCATCTATCATTTCTTGTCAGTTGTGTCCCTCTCCAATTCACCTGCAGACTTCTGGCTCTTTATTGAGTTTGTGTATGATCAAATAATGTTTTATCACATTTTCAGTCATTAAAATATCTTGCTGACAAATAGGTGAATCCTAGTGGTTTGAAGGATAATGGTAAGGCATAAAGACGTAAAATGTACAGTGAGTCTTTTAATATGTCATCAAATAATTATTGTTTTAATTATACCTGGGTTTTTTGGTATGTAAACCAATTTTTGACCATTTTTTTGAAAATAGGGATTATACCCAGGGGAGGGTTTAGTTATTTGGGGGCCCTAAGCAGTTCCTTCAGTAATATGCACACTTCTATAATATGCCTGTTTTCTTCATTTTAATGCAATCATTACTTTTTAAATTTTTATTTTTTTGCTTAAAAAGTGAATTCATAAATTCATTTTTCTTCACCTGATTTGACTGCTGAACTGATCCATGATTGGGGTTGGGGAGCACATTTCATATAACTTATAAAAACTTCTAGGTATTTATCTGGGGCCCTCAGATTTCCTGGGGCCCTAAGCTGCTGCTTACCTTGCTTATTGGTTAAATCCGCCCCTGATTGTATTAGGGGTTTGGATGTATACTAATGTGTTCAATTTATATTGCAAGCTTAATGACGCTCGTTTTAATATATATATATATATATATATATATATATATATATATATATATATATATATATATATATATATATATATATATATATATATATATATAAATACATATATATAAATGCAGACTTTATTTTTAATATAGAATTAATTTTCATATTTAATACACTGCTCTGTTTAAGGTATTTCAGAAGAATAATGCATTCTTAATTTTGCCTTGACACACACTGTGTGTGTGTGTGTGTGTGTGTGTGTGTCTGTACAATTTATTATCCCTACTGTGAAATTTATTCTTCTTTTAAATATTTCCAATTTTCTCCTGTTGAGCGGAGAAGATTTTTTTAACATATTTTTAAATGTAATGCTTGTATTAATAACTCATTTCTTTATTTTTAGCCATGGTGCCTGTCTGTTTATTTTACTATTTATTTAGCAAGATACTAGCTTTCAGCTTCAAGTGCAATTTATTGGTTTAACTAGATTTATTAGGGTAACTAGGCAAGTTACAGTAGGTAAATTAGGAAAGTCTGGACAACAGTGGTTTGTTCTGTAGCCAAGCAAATAAACTAATTTCTTAAGAGGGCTAATAATATTGAAATCAAAATTATTTAAGTGCTGTATGTAAGTTTTTGACTCTTCTAAAGTATAAAAATACCATAATATGTTTGCAGATATTTATGAAACATGCTAAGTAAACATTCTTGTTTATCTGAAAAACAATGCAAAACTCAGTTATTCTGCTTTGAAAATGTGTGTTATTTGCTGGAACGCTGTCTTTGTTTTGGCTCCTTTAACCCGCCCACTGCCACTTTAGCCAATGATATTTCAGCAGCGTGGGTTGCCTTATTTCAGCTTATTTCATTCATTGAGTCAGAAAGGTTCTCAAAGCATGCGTCAGTGACTGAAATGCGACCTCCGGTGGACAGTAGCAGACTCCGAAATGAGACGCAGATTCAGAGTTCCACTTGAGAGTTGAGGTTAATTATTAGCCAAAAATATAAATCTTATGAACGTTAACATTAGATGAGCAGGTTACATTGTAACCCCGTGTTCTAACAACACGCCACGTAAAGAGATTTGCAGTGAGAAGCAATTTGGCTGTTTGCACCAAACAAAACATGACAGAAATTTAAATAAAGCCACTCAGAAGCACAGAATATGCACTCACTCACGAAATGGTAAGGTTTAGAATCTAATTAATACATAGTAAACTTCTTTAACATTATTAAATGCAGTTGCTGAATCACTGATATTTGTTGGTTTACACTGAGTCACAGCTCTAAAGTTCAATTTCAAACGGTTTAATTTGTTTTCAAGATCTGAGGTGAACTATCTGATGCTGCTTTCAGTATATGGCAATAAATTTCATGTAAAATGGTATTCAAACTCACATTATTAGCATTTAACACTGAACAAAGCACTTGAGATGTACCTGAGGTGATCATTAGTTTTCTGTTGTTCAGCTGCAAGAAATAGAAGCCGTTTCTAATATATAAATTTGTGGTGTTGGTTGGAACAGGAACTCCTTTTAATATGAAAATATTCCTTCTATCGCGTGTCGTTGCTTTTATTTAGAACACCACTTACAACAGCCTTAGGCTCGATAGTCAAACTTGCTCCTCTTTGGTCCTCAGTCTGACAACCTGCGCTTGTGTTTGTTTTGATCCAGGAATGCAATACATACTGCACCTTTATCAAAAATGTAAAATTTATACAAACTAAAAAAAAAAGAAAATACTCCAGAAGAGAAAATACACTGCAACTATTGCTGTAATATTTACAGTATTACTGGAAATTTTAGGGTGTATACTGCATGACAAGATTTTCGAGTGCATATTGTAAACTACTGTTTCACTGAATGACATTTTGAGAGTAAATCATAGTACTGAAAATTAAAGTACCATTTTTATTCAGCAAGAAAAAAATAAAAAATAAATAAACAGGACCTGACTGAAAAAAATGATTCCTTTAAACCCCTTTTTATCTTTGACCCGTATACTATATATGTGATTCTGCAGTTTACAACCAAATTTTGGCATTAGACCAAAGGTTTGGATGTATGCTAAAGCGTGTAATTTTTTTCAGTATAATGCAAACCTAATAACACTCTTTAATACAGATACAGTCATATTTCCTGTAAGATTAGTATAGACACTGGTTGACACACTGCTCTGCTCAAGGTATTTGGCCGGCGTAATTCATTCATAATGCCACAATACACCCCATCTATCATTTTATTTCCTCTCCCCTGCCAGTTGTGTCCCTCTCCAATTCACTTGCAGGCTTCTAGCTCTTTATCGAGGGCCGAAAGTGTGTGTGTGTGTGTGTGTGTGGGCGCATGTGTGCTTGTTTTGGTAGCAGCGGTAGAGTTGTTGGACAAGGTTGGGAGGTCAGCACTGTTTTGCCTGCTGATGTATTAGCTGCATATGCAAGCGATAAATTACCAAGCGAAGGGAGTCAATTATCCATCCCTTGAAGAAACAGGGACTTGGTGCTCCAGTGGCCTTAGGGTCCTTTTTTCCAATTGAGAGGACGATGCCTGGCAGTGTTGGAAAAAAAGGGGGAAGTTATGGAGAAGAGAGGAGAAGCGGGATGAAGATTAAACTGGGAAATGATGTGTGTCATTATCCCCACTTTGCATTTTTGGTAACACTTTAGATTTGAGCTTGCAAACTAGTAAGTAACAGTGCTGGGCAAGACACTTCCGAAATGTCATTTATTATATGTAGTTACAGTATCAGAGCTGGGTAGTAAAGGGTTATATGTACAGTAATCTGGTTTACTAAATCAAGAATATTTGTAATTAAACTATTAAAAAAATAATCCAATCTCAAAATCAGATTACAGTTTCCTTTTAATTTAATAAATTATTACAAATCACTTACAGTTTAATTAAAGTAATTAATTAATTATTATTATTATTATTAGCCCCCTTTGATTTTTTTTCTATATATATATATATATATATATATATATATATATATATTTTTTTTTTTTTTTAATTTATATTATATATGTTTCTTCATTTAACCAGATAAAAACCCAATGAGATCAAGATCTCATTTACAAGGGTGACCTGGCCAAGAGGTCTGCAACTCACGACTTATGAAAAAAATAAATAAAATAATAATAATAAATAATAAATAGACAATTAAGATAATATAATATACAGTTTAGTTGTTCAGCTATACCACATTACAATATGTTAAAAACACATACTGTACATTGAGAAATGGATTGTTGTTGTTTGTTAAAAAGGATAGAGCGAAAATATTTGATTGGGATGAGCTCAGATATTTTTTGTTCAGACTGAATTGTTGTTTAAAATAAACCATAATAAATATGCATTTGAGATTCTTCACATTTGAGCTTTTTTGGGTGGATGGGATTGATGTTGGAATAATGTTATCATGTGAACTTCTAGTGTTTTTCTAGAATAAATATTTGATGCAGCAGTGCTATTTCTGAGAATTTAATGTTTTGTTTTGTAATGTTAGTGTTTTTTTTTTTCTAAATGTACTTGCACTCTAAAAATGCTGGATTGTTTTTAGCACAACATTAGGTCAAATACTGGCAAATGCAGTTTTTTTTAAGTAAATTTATATTACACTTTTAAACTCCATGGTTGTATTTGTCCATATTTGACCCAATGTAATTTTAAGTAAATATTTTAAAATGATAAAATGTGATTTTATTAGCAAACAGCTAAGTTGAATCATGTTAATATTTTGAAGTAATAACTGAAAAATAAGAGAGATTACAAATAATAGACACTGTTAAGGTGTTTTGTGGTATTTATTTGGTGTTGGGCAAAGAACAGCATGAAAAAAATCCTACCTGTATTATTAATGTGAAAAGGAACAAAAGTTGTTGGCATCATATATTGGCGCATAGCCTTCATTTTACCTAGAATCTGCAGAATGTATGTTGAAGTACGTTTTTGCAGTTTCACAAAAATGTTGGCTAAAGGAGATATTTCCAATGAGCTTGTTGTAAATTTACAGCATACGTTTTGTGGTAATAGCCTAATACCAGAGGTGTAAAGAGTACCTGAAAACCATACTTGAGTAAAAGTACAGATACCTTACTGTAAAAATTAATCCATTACAAGTTACAAGTCACCAATTCCAATAAGACTTGAGTAAAAGTATTAAAGTATCCGATTTTAAAAGAACTTAAGTATTTTACTCATACTGAATGTAGGCTCAAAGAACACCAAGAAAGGTTTAATTTTCCTAATATATAAATTAAATTTAACACCTTTATGTTTCAAAATGGCAGAACAAAATATTTTAAAAAAATAGAACAAAAACTCTCAGTCAAACTCAAATGTTCAAAAAAGGCACAAACAAATTATCAAAAAAAAAATAAAAATAAAAAAAGTAGTAAAACGTAGTAAAATAAAATCAGAGCTGACTTTGATGTGATTCATCTCTCAGTATCAGAGGGGGACAATATTTTTTATTTTGAGTAGTTTTTCAATTGATAAAGATGTTTTCTCTGTATTAAAATTAAACAAAGAGGAGCACTGTTATTTTTCAACTTAGTAAACTACATATAAATTCAAGCTTCGGCTTCATCACTGGCTGCAGCCATGTCGCCAATTAAACACCTGGTATTAGGCAAGCTGCTAAATTACGTTCACATGATTTAGCTCATAAATAGCATACAGTAGCTTCAGCACCCTGCAGATGGCGATATCGCCTCATCCGCCCGACAAATTAGCTGTGGTAGATAAAGATGCCGACTTGTCGTGCACAATCACAATGTAATGAGTAACAGTAAGCATCCGTTCAAATGTAGTGGAGTAAAAAGTACATGTATTCAATCAAAAATGTAGTCAAGTAAAGAGTAAAAGTTGCTTATATTTTTGATACTCAGTACAAGTACAAAGTAGCCAAAAAAATACTTAAGTAAAGTAACGAAGTCCATTTACTCAAGTACTTTACACCACTGCCTAATACAGTTCCTGGAGGACCACTTAAGCTGCGGTCACACTGCACTTTTCTCCCCATAGACTCGTGCAATGATTGAAGACCGGAAACGCAAGCTCATACGACAAGTTTCGCAGTACGCTGCGTTCTAAAGTTCAAGCTTGGTGAACTCTGACCTGCGAAATCGCATCACATGATTGCGTGAGACCAATCGAAGATCAAAACATGACCTCTCTGGACAGAAATTAAAATCATGGACCAATCGCTCGCTTTTTTAAATGTCTAATCATCTTGTTTAATCCCGCCCCTTTTCGCAGCGCCGCACAACAGAATTTCGCAAGCTCAAATTCTAGTGTGACCGCAGCTTAACTCTACACTTTTTCATGTCTTCTTAACCAATCACACCTGATTCAGATCATCAGCTCATTGGCAAAGACTGAAAGACCTGTAATGAGTGTGACAGACAAAAGAGAAATCTAAAACATGCAGTGTTGGTGGTCCTCCAGGAACATGGTTGAGAAACACTGGTCTAATATAGTTCTCTTACACATGGTACTGTACATGTGTAAGAGAACAATATGAAAGGTTTGAGGAAACAAGAGGGTAACAAGCACCCCACAAACTTTGTATTTACACTGTAAAGAGCTTTAAAGGAGCAATAATACGCATTTTAGAATTCTAGAATTTAACATGCAACTTATTTTATAATAGTATGTACAAGATGGCGCCAATAAGTCAAAAACAGCAGCGGAGACAGACTAGCATGGACACAAGCAAATGGATGTGAATGTATTCACTAGGGATGCAACAATACAGTTAGCTTACGGTGCAATACATACCTCGGTTTTTTAACACGGTTTTCGGTTCGGTTATGATGGCTTAACACATAAGTGTTTTTTTTTTATTGTTATTCTATGCTTAGGCAATAGGAACAGTAAGAAAGAAAAAATAGAAAAAAAATAAAAACGATTTATTGCAATACTCCTTTATTTTACTTCAAAGCCAAGAAAGGTAAACTAGTTCCTAGTGTATTGTATAATACAAAAATTAACACTGAAATCTCACAGCTGCTGGTAGCCTATGTACAAACTGGGCAACACATAAATTCCTACATTTTAAAAATAAACATGCATGTGAAGTTAATGAACATAAATTGACCATTTCAAATAAACACATTTGTACTTCAATAAATATAAATAAACAATCTTAATTAAACTTAACACTGCCTTTGTTATTTTTATGTGTCTTTCGGAACCAGTTGGGTATGTTTGCTGGAAGGATTCAGTGAGGGATTGTTGTTTTATGGAGGACTTTATTACCTTCTCTGCTATTCTGCCTTCAGACAGTGATATTGCTGGGTGATGGCAACGCAGATGTGCAGTCATGTTGGAAGTGTTTCCGTTCGATTAGTCTATACGTGTAACCGAAATGTTCCAACACCGCGGATTTGAAAGACACCGGCACTTCCTATTGCTCCCTCACTTCACTGCCGCTCGCCATGTTAAAGTGTGGAATGATGGTGGAGCGCCCCCTAACTTTAGAGCATAGTGATTGAATATTTACTCGCAGGGAGGAGTTTCTTCATCTCAGCCCGTAGACTTACAGGCACACACAAACAGCCTATTCGGAGCGAAATAAAACGCACATATATTATTTAAACGTAAAACCGGAAAAAACCGCAATTCACAAGCGCTTATTGAACCGTGGATGTCGTACCGAACGGTTCAATATTGTATTGAGAATTGTGGCATCTCTAGTATTCACTGACAGTAGATGATTTGAAGTATCCGGATGAGCCTGTGTTATTTAGCAGTCATCTTGGAATAACATACCTTGGAAAGTTGTGACTGACCAATCAGAATGAAGTTTTCCAGACAGCCATGCAATAATAGTTTTTAACTGCGTTCACTAAAACAATTTCGCTTTTTTAAAAATTAATTTATCTTTTATATTAATATTTTACATTTTATTTCTTAGTTTTATATTTTTGTTTAGAGTAAACCATAAAAAAAATGCATTTGTGATTCTTTACATTTTAGCTTTTTTTGGGTGGAGAGGGGTTATATAGCATTGATATTATCATGTGAACTTGTAGTGACCATTCATGTATTTATTTTCTTTTCAGCTTAGTCCCTTTATTAATCTGGGGTCACCACAGTGAAATGAACCGCCAACTTTCACGCAGCGGTTGCTCTTCCATCTGCAACCTATCACTGGGAAACATCCATACACACTAATTCAAAGCATATGAACTTGTAGTGTTCATTCATTTTCATTCATTCATTCATTTTCTTTTTGGCTTAGTCCCTTTATTAATTTGGGGTTGCCACAGCAGTTTGAACCACCAACTGACCCAGACAAGGCTCGAACCAGTGACCTTCTTGCTGTTAGGCGATCGTGCTACCCACTCCAAGTATTGTTTTTGTAATGTTAGTGTTTTCTAAATTTACTTTATTGCACTCTAAAAAAAAAAGCCAAAAAAGGGCAAATGCAAAGGTTTTTTTTTAAAAGTAAATTTATATTACTTATTTAAACTCGATGTTCGGGTTTGTCCATATTTGACCCAATGCAATTTTAAGTAAATAATTTTTAAATGATAAAATGTGATTTATTTTTTTTTTAGCAAACACTAAGGTATATTCCTGTTAGCATTCTGAAGTATTAACTGTCCATCATTGAACTTTATGAAGAAGCTGCTGAGGCTGGTGATAAATAATTGAATATATAAATATTTTTCGCTGTTTGTAAAAAAAAAAAAAGGACATTTAATAGCAGAGGCAGGCGACGCGGTGGCACAGTAGGTAGTGCTGTCACCTCACAGCAAGAAGGTCACTGGTTTGAGCCTCGGCTGGGTCAGTTGGCATTTCTGTATGGAGTTTGCATGTTCTTCCTGTGTTCATGTGGGTTTCCTCCGGGTGCTTCGGTTTCCCTCACAAGTCCAAAGACATGCCGTATAGGTGAATTGGGTAAGCTAAAATTGTCCATAGTGTATGTGTGTTAATGAGAGTGTATGGGTGTTTCCCAGTGATGGGTTGCATGGAATGGCATCCGCTGAGTAAAACATATGCTGCATAAGTTGGCGGTTCATTCCGCTGTGGCGTCCCCAGATTAATAAAGGGACTAATGCAATATTAGTCACTAACTAAGAAACGAACATCACCTCAGATTAATAAATGCTTTTTTAGTTGCCACTGTGTTGACTTTATAGTTTGAACTATGTTAATTAACAATTTATTAACAATTGTTATATTAACAAACGAATCCTTTACTGTATGTTTTAGGAACAACAAATATTAACTTGACTTCTAGTTGATCATTTTTGTATCAGAAGTGGCTAATATGAAAGGCAAAGGCCTCTTCATTACGCTTATTTTACCAAAATAAAATATGATCATGCCTTGATTTTTAATTATTTAATTAGGACAGAAGATTGAATAAGGTCTGACTTCAATGAGACAAAAGTTTTGTCACAGAAATAATGTACAATATAGAATATAAAGTCATGGTGCAGTGGGAAAAGAATTAATATTGTGTATGACTCCCATGAGCTTGGATGACTGCATCCATACATCTCTGCAATGACTCAAATAACTTCATCATCTTACCCCAGACATGCTCAATATTATTCATATCTGGTGACTGGGCTGGCCAATCCTGCAGCTCCTTGACCTTCTTTGCTTTCAGGAACTTCGATGTGGAGGCTGAAGTATAAGAAGGAGCGCTATCCTGCTGAAGAATTTGCCCTCTCCTGTCGTTTGTAATATAATGGGCAGCACAAATGTCTTGATACCTCAGGCTGTTGATGTTGCCATCCACTCTGCAGATCTCTCGCACACCCCCATACTGAATGTAACCTCAAACCATGATATTTTTTACACCAGACTGATTTCTGTGAGAATCTTGGGTCCATGCGGGTTCCAGTAGGTCTTCTGCAGTATTTGTGATGATTAGGATGCAGTTCAACAGATGATTCATCAGAAAAATCTACCTTCTGCCACTTTTCCAAATGATCAACTAGAAGTCAAGTTATTATTTGTTGGTCTTATAACTGGGATTGATGACAATATTTTTGTCAATTTTCAATGTTGTATTGGCCAGATGATTTCTTTAATTCTTAAAATAATTGGCCTGTCTTTAAGCATTTGGTGCTGTGATAGACAACCACTACTAATACAACAATCTGAATATTCTTAAAAGGCACTTTAAAAGTTATTAAAATAATAAATGATTATTAAAGCTATTCTAAAAAAGCCCAGAATATCAATATTCTTCATGTTCATTATCATGATACACTGAATTACTGAACATCAGCATGTCTACTTAATAGTACATGGTCTAGATTATTTTTGCAATAATAGTATGTCTATTTTTCTATAACCATTCATTACGAAGTGACTCCTGAAAATGGCAGATTTATGATTGGCTCATGAAATGGCATCTGATCAGCTGAACGGTCTCTTCAAACTGCTTAACACATCAGAAGCTGTTCCCAGTTTGACTACTGCACCTATTAGGTCAATCAGTTTATCAGAAGCGACACACGTGGGCTCAAGTCCCACACCGCCACGCTTTGTCATTTCCCACTGCCATTGATTTCTAAGAGCTATTTTTTTCCCCTCCGCTTTTCTTTTCTAGAAAAGGAGGGTGGGGGACGTCCCGTAACAGTGTGACACTACTTTGAGCGCCTGCCAGAGCAAGTGGCCCCAGCGTTGAGTGACATGGGTGACACTTAGGGAAATGAGGTCATTAGCTGGAATTACAGAGGGTTTTGATAGCTCAGTAATGGGTTTTAATGATAGAATTTAACATACAGCGCCACTAGGGACAGACAGCAAAAAACAGGCAGACAGGTCATTTAATAAAGAGAGGGAGAAAGACCTCAGTCTGTGGAGCGTGCCTGAGAATGGGGACTCTGAGTGTGTGTGTGTGTGTGTGTGTGTTGAGGTGGGAGTCTAAAAATAAAATATGCTTTTGCACTGAGCTTTGAATCAGAAAACTTGGGGAAACATGATTTTTTTTTAAAGAGGCAACTGGCCTATTTCATTCATCCATTATCTTTAGTGTTGCAAACTTTAAAACAAATATCTTTAGATATCCAAATAGATTATATTTTACATATTTTTCTATAAGTTCATGAGCATGAGCGTTTTCAGCGTATCATCACTGTCTATCACTGTCAGAATTGTTAGAAGATAAAAAAAGATTATATAAATATTATCAAATTAGCATTGCCATAAAAAATTGCAAAAGTGGATGTCAGTAAGTTTTTTTTTTAAAGAATAAATATTTTATTCAGCATGGAAACATTCTATTGCTTAAAAATTACATTAATTACATTTTAAGGTTGCAAATAAGTTCAATCCAAATATTTTAAGCAGCAAAACATTAGTAGAAATACGTTTCTTGAGCCTCAAACCATCACATTACAATAATTTTTAAAGAATCATGTTACTGACTGGAGTAATGCTAAAAATTCGGCTTTGTGTCACGAGAATAAATAACATTTTAAAATAATTTAAATAGAAAACAACTTATTTTTATAAACAAATTTCTACATTTAAGCATTATAAGACAAGATGTTCCGTTTTGGTGTCTGCATCAAATAAAATGTCCCCTGCTTCGAATGTTTGCACTCGATTGAATGGGCGTCATTAGTGGTTATCAGCTGATAGATATGGGCCGGTGGTGGCCTTCTGCGCCTACTTGTAGGCTCAGAAGCCTGTTATCATCCATCTACATAGTTAATCAGCTATACTAATAGAGAAGACTCCAGATACAGATCTGTTTTTACATTACTGTGATTGTTGGGTTTAGGGTTAGGGTAGGGGTAAACGTTAATAAAATACAATTAATAGGAAATTTCATAAATAATATAAATAATTCTCATTAACTTCCGGCCGCAGTTGTATGTTATCTATAGCTGATTAACCATGTAGATGGATGATAACATCCTTCTGGGCCTACCAGTAGGCGCAGAAGGCCCCTACTGGCCCATATCTATTAGCCGATAACCACTAATAATGCCCATTCAGTCAAGTGATAACATTCGAATCGGCTGCAAAATGTACAATAGGGATTTTGTATTAATAGAAAGTAAAGTAAATGTTTCAATTAATGTTCTAAAAAATCTCAAAATATGTTTTAAATAATGTTCCATCTTCATTCATCATGAGATAGATTTATGTAAACGTGAAACAACATAGAGTTGAAGTCAGAATTATTAGCCCCCTGAATTATTCGCCTCCCTGTTTATTTTTTTCCCAAATTTCTGTTTAATGAAGAGAAGATTTTTTTCAACACATTTCTAAACATAATAGTTTTAATAACTCATTTCTAATAACTGATTTATTTTATCTTTGCCATGATGACAGTACATAATATTTTACTAGACATATTTCAAGACACTTCTATACAGCTTAAAGTGACATTTAAAAGCTTTACTAGGTTAGTTAGGTTAACTAGGCAGGTTAGGGTAATTAGACAAGTTATTGTATAATGATAGTTTGTTCTGTAGACTATCGAATACAAATATAGCCTAAAGGGGCTAATAATTTTGACCCTAAAATGGTTCATAATAATTAAAAAATGTTTATATTCTAACCGAAAAAAAACAAACAAATAAGACTTTCTCCAGAAGAAAAAATATTATCAGACATACTGTGAAAATTTCCTTGCTCTGTTAAACATCATTTGGGAAATATTTAAAAAAGAAAAAAAAAATCAAAGGGGGGCTAATAATTCTGACTTCAACTGTACTTCTGACCTGAATTAATATATATAAAATAATAAGTGATCATACTGAATTTTACTTTACTATAAATGATTAAAATCTTGACGACAAATGAGTGAAGCCTAGTCGTTTGACAGAAAAATGGAAGTTTTTATTATATATTTTATAGATTTTAAATGCCAATTTTTCCTTGAAAATTTGTGAAAATGTTTGATCTGCACTGTCACCTTAGAGCCATTCTTTATAATAGCGTATGATACTTGTTATGAAATAGTTTGACAAGATTTGTTGGTATACAAACTATTGTCACACTAAATAATATTTTAGCTGAATGTCTCCTGTCAGTTATGTTAAAACTGCATAATGGTCATAATTTTTTTTTTGTTGCTCAGAATATACAATTGAACAGGATATTCTCACCCACTAATGATTTATCAGGGGTCGCCACAGTGGAATGTACCGCCAATTACAGGACATTCTAATGTAGAAAAAAACCCAAGAACTGTACTTATATTGTTTGACACTTGAAAACCCTTTCCACATCTGACCCAAATTCCACTTATGATTTAGATCATATCATGAAGCAGCACTAAAACTCATCAGAGTTGCAAATGACCTGATCATATTGTCTGATCATGGCTGAAACAAACATACACTTTGAGGTACCATTAGGTTCAGTTCTGGCTCCCTTGCTTTATTCTGTACATCATATAATCTAGCACTAGGTGATATGTGACCCTGGACCACAAAATCAGTCTTAAGTTGCACGGGTATATTTTTCCAATACATGGTGTGGGTCAATATTATAGTTTTTTTCTTCTATGTCAACAGTCATTAATAAGTAAAGATCATGTTCTTTACAGACATTTTGTAAATGTCCCACAGTAATTCAATGGTCAAATTTTGATTAGTAATATGCATTTCTAAGAATTAAATTGGGACAACTTCAAAGACAATTTGTGTAGTAATTTAGATTTTTTAGATCCCTCAGGTTTCAGATTTTCGAAAAGTCGTACTTCAGCCAAATATTGTCCTCAATATGCAAATTGATACTTATAACTGTTTTTGTGGTCCAATTTAACTGTCACGATCACCAGCGATCCAGCCTGTGCACCCCTGTTGTCAACGTCCATTTCACGTTACAGTGACAACATTTTTAAAAACATGGAGTTAGCTTACACTCTTATTCTGACAATACTCAACATATACAGGAAGTGCAGAATTATTAGGCAAATGAGTATTTTGACCACATCATCCTCTTTATGCATGTTGTCTTACTCCAAGCTGTATAGGCTCGAAAGCCTACTACCAATTAAGCATATTAGGTGATGTGCATCTCTGTAATGAGAAGGGGTGTGGTCTAATGACATCAACACCCTATATCAGGTGTGCATAATTATTAGGCAACTTCCTTTCCTTTGGCAAAATGGGTCAAAAGAAGGACTTGACAGGCTCCGAAAAGTCAAAAATAGTGAGATATCTTGCAGAGGGATGCAGCACTCTTAAAATTGCCAAGCTTCTGAAGCGTGATCATCGAACAATCAAGCGTTTCATTCAAAATAGTCAACAGGGTCGCAAGCGTGTGGAAAAACCAAACCAAAAACCAAGGCGCAAAATAACTGCCCATGAACTGAGAAAAGTCAAGCGTACAGCTGCCAAGATGTCAAGATGCCACTTTCCACCAGTTTTGCCATATTTCAGAGCTGCAACGTCACTGGAGTGCCCAAAAGCACAAGGTGTGCAATACTCAGAGACATGGCCAAGGTAAAAAAGGCTGAAAAACGAGCACCACTGAACAAGATACACAAGCTGAAACGTCAAGACTGGGCCAAGAAATATCTCAAGACCTTTTTCTAAGGTTTTATGGACTGATGAAATGAGAGTGAGTCTTGATGGGCCTGTGGCTGGATCGGTAAAGGGCAGAGAGCTCCAGTCCTGACTCAGACGCCAGCAAGGTGGAGGTGGAGTACTGGTTTGGGCTGGTATCATCAAAGATGAGCTTGTGGGGCCTTTTCGGGTTGAGGATGGAGTCAAGCTCAACTCCCAGTCCTACTGCCAGTTTCTGGAAGACACCTTCAAGCAGTGCTACAGAAAGAAGTCTGCATCCTTCAAGAAAAACATGATTTTCATGCAGGACAATGCTCCATCACACGCGTCCAAGTACTCCACAGCGTGGCTGGCAAGAAAGGGTCTAAAAGAGAAAAACTAATGACATGGCGTCCTTGTTCACCTGATCTGAACCCCATAGAGAACCTGTGGTCCATCATTAAATGTGAGATTTACAAGGAGGGAAAACAGTACACCTCTCTGAACAGTGTCTGGGAGGCTGTGGTTGCTGCTGCACGCAATGTTGATGGTGAACATGATCAAAACACTGACAGAATCCATGGATGGCAGGCTTTTGAGTGTCCTTGCAAAGAAAGGTGGCTATATTGGTCACTGATTTGTTTTTGTTTTGTTTTTGAATGTCAGAAATGTATATTTGTGAATGTTGAGATGTTATATTGGTTTCACTGGTGATAATAAATAATTGAAATAGGTATATATTTGTTTTTTTGTTAAGTTGCCTAATAATTATGCACAGTAATAGTCACCTGCACACACAGATATCCTCCTAAAATAGCTCAAACTAAAAACAAACTAAAAACTACTTCCAAAAATATTCAGCTTTGATATTAATGAGTTTTTTGGGTTCATTGGGAACATGGTTGTTGTTCCATAATAAAATTAATCCTCAAAAATACAACTTGCCTAATAATTCTGCACTCCCTGTACATGACACCAAAAGTTTAATGTCATTTAAATTGTGTAATTTGTGCAGCACTGGTTTGTACGCACAATTAATGACTATTTCAAACAGGTTTCCTGAAATATAATTAGTCTTTTGTTGAGCCACTTTTGCCCTATACAGTGGCGTATTTTGAAATACTGAAAGTGAAAAAAAGAAAATACACAAATGAAACTTAGTCCAACTTTTAAAGTCCATCTTATTCATTTTTCAATAAGGATGTTCACAATAATGGTCTTGACTTTATGACAGTAAAATCTGCCAAAACCAACAAAATAGACTTTTTTTTGTTGTTTTTATTGTCACAAACCTTCCAATTATTGTTTTGTCTGCATAATTTCCCCCATCCACGGTTGATCTGATCCTCAGCGCGGCAGTAAGCACAGAGACGGCTGGACTCAGAGCAGATCCAGCTACTAAGCTGTGGAGAACAGTGGCTGTAATGGTTTGTTGAGCTGCTGAGGCCTGTAGAGCAGCCATATTTCAGAGAGTATCGATCAGACTCTGCCTATCGCCCCCAGCCCTCCCTCCCCTCTGTCCTTGATCCTGTAAAGTAATAACTGAACTCGTGTCAGGGAGGTAATTATCATTGATCTGCTGGAAAAGGTGACAAATTTCGCTGTCGCAACAGTGCGTGATTCATGCTTGAGCGTTGGACTAACGGTGAAGGTGCCACCACTAAACAGACTCCTCCAGCTAATATACGCACTCTAACCTTTATCTAGCTGAGAAACGAGGGGTCTGAGCCTTTGACCGGACCCTCAAATAAAGACAGCTGTAAACAGTCTGCTCTCTGGCTGTCTATGTTTACATCCACCTCTTTTTATGCGCATTTTAGGAATTTGCATTTAAAAAATACTGGATGAAAATGTTAATATGCACATAAATTCTAAAAACGCACATAAAAAAGTTCATACACACAACTAAGTAGGATATCTTTTATTCAGCAAGGAAAAATGTGCATAAAATATGATGAAAGCACATTTAAATTCAAAACAGACTTGTGTTTATCGTCATTTAATTTTTATGAATGGTTTTATAGTAGTTTTAAAACATCTAGATCAGGGGCGGCCAAACCTTTTCGTATGAAGAATATCATTGAGAGCTTTGAGCTGAAGGTAAATCTACCAAACTACATTACATTGTTGTCATAGTTAATTTACTAATTATTCATAATATTTCAAAATAAATAGAAAACATTACTTTAAATCGAATTAACTAATGCAGTGTTACTTTTAAATGATAACTTGTTGCAATAAAAACATAAACAATCACATTTATAACACAGTGGAGTTCAATGCTGAATGCACTAGTGAAGCTTAATTTGCTCACCAGTCTCTGTAATGACTACGTTTACATGGACATCAGTAATCGAATGATTTGCTTTAATCTAATTAAGAAAATAATAAGACTAAGGTGTTTACATGAGTTGCTTTTTGAGTGTGACTTTCATGATCTAGCACATAATTCGATTAGCGTCATTGCGTCACCGCGCTATCCGCATTTCCTCCAGAGTTTCATGTAATTTCAGGTGTTTCATTTTTAATTTGTCGACTTTAACTGCAGTCTGGCACTTTTACTTTCATTCACGAACATTTTATGCAAGTCCACCGTGACAAACAAGATATTGGATGCAACTATGAACTGCTGGAAGTGTTGTTTTAATGGAAGTTCATACCGCATGCTGAATGGAAGAAAAAAAAACCTCCGCATTTCTCGATGCAGGTGTCTGTGGTCTGCACTGACTCGGTAGGTGCAAAGAGTGTCAATCAGTCGTGCGTGTGTGTGTCTGGGTGTGTGTGTGTGTGTGGACTACCCTGTCGCAAAAAGCGGCTTAAAGTCCTACATGATGGCAATAGTTCGATTAAGATGTTTACATGTATATACTGCACTTTAATAATGCGACTACAATCAGCATACTCCACATGTCTTAATTCGATTTTTCTTCAGTTCGATTATGACCTTAATCTGATTAAATTAATCAAAAATCACTGTTTATGGTAGACTCTTAATCAGAGTATTGTCTTAATCGCATTAAAATCGAATTATTGGTGTCCATGTAAAAGTAGTCATTGTCAGGTACAGAATGTACATTTAAACAAAATTTGATTAATTTACATCATTTAATTTCAGTTAGCTTTAAACAATAAAACAAAACAAAGAAAGTTAAAATTTAAATTGACAATCTTGAAAAACCATCCCCATCATTCTCCCTCTGTTGTCAGATGATGGTGGCCCAATCCAAATTTACCATGGGCCAACTTTATCTCGCGGGCCCTAGTTTGGGCATCTCTGATCTAGACAAATAGAAAAAAAATGACAACAATAACGTTTATGATTATTTATCATCATAAATCTTGTCAGTATCCCAAGAGACATGTTTGTTCTCCTGAACGTGGAATTGAAACATTAAACAAATTCACAACGTTGAATTGATATTCAGCTATAAGCTTGAGGAACAGTTACCATGAAATGACCTTTACTGTTTTGTTAGTTTTTTAGTTCATTCGTATTCATCCACTTTTCTGGGGCTGGGTCGCAGGGGCAGCAGTCTCAGGAGAGAACCCCAGACTTCACTCTCCCCAGACATTTCTCCAGCTCCTCCTGGAGAATCCCAAGGCATTTCCAGGTCAGCCAAAAGACATAGTCCCTCTAGCATGTTCTGGTGGGACATGCCTAGAACACTTCCCTAGGTAGGCGTCCAGGAGGCATCCGAAACAGATGCTTGAGCCACCTCAGCTGACTTCTCTCGATGTGGAGGAGCAGTGGCTCTACTCTGAGCTTCTTCGGCCTCTTGTATTCGAGATATCGTCCTTTCGGTCTTGACCCAAAGATCATGACCATAGGTGAGAGTGGGAATGTAGATTGATCAGTAAATCGAGAGCTTTGCCTTTCGGCTCAGCTCTTTCTTTACCACAACAGACTTTACATCAACCGCATTACTGCTTCCACTGCACCAATCTGCCTGTCAATCTCACATTTCATCCTGCTTATTGGTTTGTAAACTTAATTGTCCACCTAAGTGGAAAAGAGTTTTGGGCTCAACCAACACCACAAATTAGTACCGACATACAATATAATAGAATCCCAAACATCACAAATTACATGTCATGCTAACCATACAGTTAGATTGCACAATTGATGAATTCATAGTTTTGTTTGCGTTTGAAATGAAAGACACTGTCTGTAATGTCTGCCCGACTTCAAAAGATTGAACTGGCAGAAAAGAGGATGTATGAGAGCCTCTTGAGAAACTTTCCCCCCTCCATGGACATTGATTGACTTGTTTTTCATTTGGCTTTTTTAACACTGTAGATCAGTGGCAGGGAACCTATGGCTCACGAGCTGTGTGTGGCTCTTTGACCAAAAATAGGTGGCTCTTCAGCTGTCTACCTTCAATAATATTGTACATTAAAAAATTATAACCTAATTAAAGTGACTTCAAGTATAGATGCTTTCAAGTAAGACATATTGATTGTAATATTAAACGAAAGTTGCAGAGACAGGAATAATAAAGTGTTTCTATCAGTGGGCAAGGCCCAATCATGTAACACGATAATTTCAAATTATATAAGAGATTTTGCAAATCTGTACCAGACAATAGACTTTATTTTAGAGATAAATGGAAAAAGGAAGGAAATCTGAATATCTCAGATGAGGATTTTGGGAATATTTGTAAAACTCAATGGAAATGTGCCAGCTCAGCCACATGGAGAGAATTCTGTTGGAAAAATCTTGTAAGGGTTTTCATCACACCATCACAGAAAATACACAGAAGAAAGGCCACTAGCTGATGGAGAATGTGTGAGGAAAAGGTAGCTAATCACTATCATGTTTTTTGGGATTGTCAGAAATTAACCCCATACTCGAAAGTATACATTTGAAGCCTTTTTTGAAGTAGAGATTGCCTTCACTTGTGAATATTTATATAAAGGTAATATACATTTAGATGGATGGATCAATAAGACAAGAAACTGTTATTTATTTTTCTGGCAGCTAGTAAAAAAGTAATTACAAGTAAATGGGTATAATAAGAGTCACCTACAGTTTATGAATGGATTGGTACAGTGGACACTATAAATGTCATGGAAAAAGTATCTTTTTCAATAAGAACAGACTGAAAACTTTTCTAATTTGGAGTAAATGTATTGAGCAAATACGACGCAGTGGCGCAGTAGGTAGTGCGGTCACCTCACAGCAAGAAGGTCGCTGGTTCGAGCCTCGGCTGGGTCAGTTGGCGTTTCTGTGTGGAGTTTGCATGTTCTCCCTGGGGGTGCTCCGGTTTCCCCCACAGTCCAAAGACATGTGGTACAGGTGAATTGGGTAGGTTAAATTCTCTGTAGAGTATGAGTGTGAATGGGTTTGTGTGGATGTTTCCCAGGGATGGGTTGCGGCTGGAAGGGCATCCGCTGCATAAAAACGTGCTGGATAGGTTGGCGGTTCATGGCGGAATTTCACCAATATGCCTGGATATTTCTTGAATTATAACTTTTAAATGTAGTATTATGTGTTTAAATAGTCACAGTCACATCATCAATAAATACAAGAGAACCAGTTCCATTAACACCCTTACATGCCCACACCATGTCACTATTACCACTATGCTTCACTGCTTAAGATCATGAGCAGTTCCTTTCCCTCTCCATACTCTTCTCTTTCCATCACTCTGTTGTTCCAGCACTGTAAAGGCTTTTTTAGAACTCTAATCTGGCCTTCCTGTTTCTAAGGCTCACCAATGGTTTACATCTTGTGGTGAATCCTCTGTATTCACTCTGGTGTTGTCTTCTCTTGATTGCTGACTTTTGACACACATACACCTACCTCCTGGAGAGTGTTCTTGTTCTGGGGAACTGTTGTGATGGGTGTTTTCTTCACCAGGGTCATCCACCTCAGTTGTTTTCAGTGTCTTTTAGGTCTTTTGGTGTTGCTGAGCTCACTGGTGCGTTCTTTCTTTTTAAGAATGTCCCAAACCCTTGTTTTGGCTGGGCCTAATGTTTTTGCTATCTCTCTGATGGGTTTGTTTTGTTTTGTCAGCCTTGACTGATAGTGGCAGCTCTTTGGATTTTATCTTGAGAGTTGACAGCAACAGATTCCAAATGCAAATAGCACACTTGAAATGAACTCTGGACCTTTTATTTGCTCATTGTAATTGGGATAATGAGGAAATAACACACACCTGACCATGTAACAGCTGAGAAGCCAAGTGTCCAATTAGTTTTAGACCCTTAACAAGTGGGACATATGCAAACTGTTGTAATACCTACAGCGTTCGGCTGATTTGGATGTAAATAGCCTCAAATTAAAGCTGGCAGTCTGCAGTTAAAGCACAATTTGTTCATTTCATTTTAAATCAATTGTGTTGGTGTATAAAGCCAAAAATGTTATAATTGTGTCTGTGTGCAAATATTTATGCACCTAACTATATGTATTTTCTCTTGGAAAGTCAAAAAAAATATATAACCATCACTAGAAATCAGTTTCCTATTGAAAATACAGTGATGGCGATGGTCCATATGATACATATACATGCCCAAATGCTCTTTAAAACAAGGCATTTGCCAAAAAAAAAAGAAAATTAGAAATGGCTTTTAGCTGAAAAAGGATCCCAACCCCTGCTGTAGATTATTGCTGGATGGCTCAGACAACAGAATAACTTTGTATTATTGACCAGGCGAAAACAAGACTAATTGGCAGCCTCTCTTCAACAAAGTCTGCTATAGAGTTCTCATCCTACTTAGCTTGCGGTCCCCACTGGCAAAAATGGGGCGGAAAGCAGCCGGCATGTCAAGTCATAACAAATGAGTTGGACAGGGCAAGGGGCTGGAAGATTGCCACATTCATCATGAGACAAATGGATGGCATCAGGGGCTTGTAACGCTTACTGCCAGGACCGAGGGTGGAGAGGCTGGAGAGACAAACTAAGCTTCAGATTCCTTTTAATGTCCTCTTGATTACATGATATACTGGATCGGGCTGTGGAGATGAACGTTTCTGTGAGATTATGTTTTCTAGGAACATTGTGTTAATTTTTAGCTGAAGTTTAATGAGAGAATGAATGAGTTTTCACAGTTGGTTTCGCTTTGGCTGATGAGTATTTGAATATGGCAGAATGTGTCACTGCACAAAATTATACACTTTTAGGGGCCGATCACACCGAATGCGCTTTTCCATTTTAAAAACGCAAGGGGCACAACACTGCCTTTATTGTTGACAAAAAAAAAGTGTGCTGTGCTTTTTATGTCGCTAGGCAAGACTAAATCAACTGGGTATTGTGTGAGAGTGTTGCTGTTGATATTGGTTAATTTTAATATTTAATAATATTGTGATATTCAAGATTTGTCATGCAGCACCGGATAACGCAAAACAGCGACCACAAGTCTCTCCTCCATCTTCAAAAGTCTACGTAGTTGTCTTGACAACACAAACACTGCAGGCACCTCAACGGAAACCCCACATTTGCTTTCATTTGATTGGAGAATGAAAAAACACGCGACTGACGTACCACACTTTTTTCGCTCAGAGTTGACTTGTTTTCAACTGCGAGAGCAACAGCAAAAACGCAAGGCGCATAAGCTTAAGATCATTAATATATTGTATTATAAGTTCTTTTCTAATTTAGTAATTTTTCTTTAATATAAGAAAGTGTCATTCTGGTATAATTGGGATTTGTGTTTATGTACTTATTTAAATAATTTATTTTGTATTAAATTAATTATTATAATCAGCTTATCATTATAATCAACTTATTATCATTATCGTCAACTCAATGTTACATATAGACAATTAGCTGAAACAGCTATTTAAAAACATTTTAAAAAGTCAAGGCTTTTTATTTCAAGCAACTTTTTAAAACTTTTATAAACCTGGGTTTTAATTAACAGATTACAAACTATGTCTAAATAATTCAAATAAAAATTTATAATAATACTTAATTTCTCCAAAAATATTTTAGAATGTCAAGTAGATATCTTGGGGCGGCATGGATGGTGCAGTGGGTAGGGCTGTCGCCTCACATCAAAAAGGTTGCGGCTTCGAGTCCCAGCTGGGTCAGTTGGCATTTTTGTGTGGAATTTGCATGTTCTCCCCGTGTTAGCGTGGGTTTCCTCCAGGTGCTCCGGTTTCCCCACAAGTCCAAAGACTCCAGTTGGCGTTGATTGTCCTGTCTCTACAGATTTGGTAAGTGCGTGTAATCGGTGTTCTTTGTTTATGTTTATTCAGATGGCAAAGTTAGTTCGAATCGTCAGCAGTACTCTTTCAGTTTCTAAAGAGATAGTTTAAAGGATAGTCTATACCAGGGGTGCTCAATCCTGTTCCTGGAGATCTACCTTCCTGCATAGTTCAGCTCCAACCCTGATCAAACACACCTGAACCAGTTAATTAGGACCTGAACAGCACTTGATAATTACAGACAGGTGTGTTTGATATGGGTTGCAACTGAAATCTGCAGGAAGGTAGATCTCCAGGAACAGGATTGAGCATCCCTGGTCTATGCACATGGCTTTCTGATGCTACCTACCGAGTGCATCTAAGTTACCGAGAAATGCAGAGTTTTTTTTTTTTCTCTCTCCTTTTCGTCGTGCAGTATCAAACATTCCATTAAAATTACATTCTTCCAGCAGTTCCTCACATACAATATCTCGTTTGTCATGGGAACATGCATGAAATGTTCCTGAATGAAAGTAAAAGTGCAAACTGCAGTTAAAGTCGAAAAATTAATAATTTGGCAAATAATTCGATTACTGTTGTTCATGTAAACACAGTCACTGTCTTTCTCCTCTGCATCTGTGTTTGTTTTGCCTCTGTGAAAATTAGCGCATGCTCAAATGGAAACTCTCATTTTTATGCAAAACCTTCCCTCTTTCCCTCCCCAGACACTCCCACCAAAACAGAGCTGGACACACCCACTTTCCTGACTTTTTTTAAACTAGAGGTGTGAAAACACCCTGCTGAGACACTGCTGGCCCTTTAAAACCTATTGTACACTGATCATGAAGCGCTGCACCACACCATGCCACTTCTTATAAACTTCTATACATTGTGTTCTATGATATGAGTGTAGGCACACCTACCATTCGACATCTGTCCAGCAATGTATTGAAAAAAATGGAAAAGTAGAACATGGCATAGTGTGCTTTAGTTTCCTTGCCTCTCCCATTTTCATGCATAGTAAGTTTAATATATGTTTAAAAAACTTAAATATAAGCGGAAAAATTATTATTGTTGTAATCTCACTAGGAAACTTGGTGACCAATCACACACAGCCTGAGGTGTGCATATTAATAGTCTGTGTTTTGTTCTGACTGGCCTATTTTTCACCAGGATTTTACACTCACAGGATTTACATGAAAAAGAGTCAACAATGGTGTCTGAGGCTCATGGTATGCCATTTCCATGTAGGGATGCAACAATTAACCGGTTTCACTGATTAATCGTAAAGGCTTCTCAACACCCCGTATCTGCACGGAACAAAACTGCAGCAACTAAACAGTTATGCAAACTGTGCGCTAGTTTGTACAATAAGACTAATAACCACGCACACTTACCTATGACTGAGGCTAACTAAGGCAAGCCTGTGCAAGTTCGTTATTTCCAATGGAGGGACACGCATGCGACGCAACGCGCTCACGCTTTTCAGATGCACCTCGTTGAGATGACAGGGGGCTTTTGTGACCGCGGGAACTGCAAACGGCTGAAGATAAGATCGATCATGATGGGGTGAATGTTGATCTGCCAGCCGAGGTCAATTGAGTGATTTAGGAGAGTGCTGAAAGATGCGTTGCATCGAGAAAATCTAACACTGTATACATAATCGCCAAAGAAGCTCGTCTTTACTAAGTTTAAAATGAAACTGTGTCACAGGAGACCCAAATGCAAGTGAATGCAAGTTGATTTATTAAACAGGGATAACAGGAATAACAGCTGGTATCGATCTCACCAGAGAGTTAGAATAAAGCCATGATGCATCTCTCAAGGAATTCGACAACGCTTAACAGCGGTAACAGTCTTTCAATGAGCCAGATCCAGGGATATCTCTCATAGAATTCCACAACGCCAAACAGCGGTCACAGTACTTCGGTGAAATCAAACAGTGCTGACAATTCCAAAAGCAACAGTCTCTATGATCAACTCACCACCAGCGGATACAGCGGGAAGAGCTGGACAGGAACAGACACAGACGTGAAACAACAACGAACTGACAACAAGAGACGCGAACGCTGAACAGAAATCGGTGCAGTAATGCGCTGCACTTGTGGCGTGCTGATTGACAGCTGAGCACGTGACTGCCCAGCTGACAACATGTAAACACAGACACCATTCGGTGAAAGATACCCAAACAAACACACCCACAAACACACACATACTTACGCACACACACACAAAAGGAACAGACAGATCCCCAACGGTGACAAACTGCGGCTCATGACAAGGAATGGTATTGCGCCGGTGGTCATTGCGAGAATCCTGCTCTACCCCGCTTATATATTGTGTCAGCTGACTCGCCTGCTTTACTCCACAAACACAGAAAAATGAAGATCAGCTCATAACGAGACTGGGCATTTAAAATGACCAAACCAAAACTGAAACTTTTAAAGAGGTGCAGAAGTGAGACTTTTCTTCCTTTCTTTTGTTGATTATTTCAGTTTATTTAATTGTCATGAATATAAAACAATATTGCAAAATAAATATTTCTTGCTGCAATGCTTCATATTTGTTAGATGCAAACCATAGATTTATTTATGTAACAGCAGGACTTTTTATAGCAGATAACTCACATTCAAGCACATTCAAGGCAGAATGATAATGAGAAATGTAATTCTTTGTTAGCATTATTGTCATCTTCATCATCATTAATATTTTATAATTATTAGACATTCATTTTGGAATTATTGCACAAATATCAATAAGTCATCACAGAATTAGATAGATAGTTGTTTCTGGTTTTTGTTAGTCCTGATTGATGTTGTTTTCAAATACAATAAATCCGTTAAAGGTGCAGTATGTAAGTTTGACACCCAGTGGTTGAACTGGGTATTGCACTCCTAGATCAAAATAAACACACGCGTGGGATGCCAGAGATTGAGTACAGGAGCGAGTGATTTAAACCGTGTTCTAAATAAAATCAACGACACGCGATAGAAGGAATTATGTTCCATATTAAAAGGAGTTTTAGTTCTAACCAACACCTCGAATTGAGATATTAGAAACGGTTTCTATTTCTCACAGCTCAACATGTGAAACCTATGACAGTGCACCTCAGGTAAGCCTTGTGTGTTTTATTCAGTGCTAAATGCTAACAATGTGAGTTTGAATGGATTCTAAACCTTACCGTTTCGTGAGTGAGTGCTTATTCTGTGCTTCTGAAAGGCTGTATTTACATTTTTGTCGTGTTTCGTCTGGTGCAAAGAGTCAAACTGCTGTTTGCGTGTTGTTAGGACACGAGATTACAATGTAACCTGCTCACCTAATGTTTACGTTCGTAATATTTATATCATTTGCTAATTAATACCCTCATGTGGAACTGAATCTGTCTCATTTCGACGTCTGATACTGTCCATTTCGGTCACGGGCGCATGCTTTCAGAGCCTTTCTGAATGAATGAATGAAATACGCTGTTTTCCAACAAGGCAACCCGGAGTGCTGAAATATAATTGGCTAAACTGGCATTCTGCAGGCTAAACAAAGACAGCGTTCCGGCACGGAAAAACCATTTTCAAAGCAGAATATCTGACTTCAGCATTGTTTTTCAGTTAAACAAGTATGTTCACTTGGGATGTTTCTTAAATATCTGCAAACATATTATGGTATTTTTATGCTTTAGAAGAATCAAAAACTTACATACAGCACCTTTAATATACAATTTGCAGTGGTGCTCATTCATTTTTGGTGGCTGCTCCTAAATTTTTTCTGGTGCTCCTACATTTTTTTTTTAAGTTGGGAGCACTGGTGCTACCAGGTAAAAAAGTTTATTTCAAGCTCTGCATTAGACAAATACTGTTTTTTTTATTTATTTTAATTTATTTATTAATTGCTCTGTCATTTATTTACAGTGTAAAATATTTGTTTAAATGTCAAAAACATTCACTTATTTTTAAGCACAAAGAAAGAAATGGACTATTGTTTGTTTCTAATATTATTATGTGCTGTATTAATTAGTTACTGAGCAGCATTAAATAACACTGTAAAATATAAAGAGTTTTCATCTTATTTTCTAAACTAGTGGTGTTTGAAATTAATGAATGGATAATAATCGTGATAACCGTGAAACTGTGAATATTTTGTCAGACTATAATCGTACAACCAAAATCTATAATTGTTGCATCCCTATTTCCATGTGCTGAACTCTTATTATTCAGCTATGCAAATTTATATCCGTATTTTCATTCTTTAAATTTCCAATGGAACATTCAATTTAAGTGATAGACAGTGACACTCATCTTGTGTAAAGATGGTCCCTCTCAAAGCATCTCTTTTAATTCCATCCATTACATGCTTGAACACACACTCACTTTGTGACTTTCCAATACTTTCTTGTATTAACAGACACCCCTCCCCTTCCTGCTCTCCATTCTCTCTCTCTCTCTTTCTCTCTCTCTCTGTCACAAGTTTTGATAGATGACTGATTGCCGAGCTGTGCAGGAAGATTTATTAGTGTTTATCCAGCGCTCGGTGGTCACCTGCGGCTTAGAGACCTGGACCCTGTGCACCATGAACAGGGAGTGTGTGTGTGTGTGTGTGTAGCCACACTTATATGTACCAACCTGCACTGAATGATTATTTGTTTGTGTGTTAACGTGCCATGTATGAGTAACACAGGGTATGTACTTCATTTTCTGAGCTGATTAAATGCCTCGCTATGCTTAACCGAACACTGGATAATGGAACAACAAACTAAAACATAATAGAGATGACTTGTCATGCTAAGTCCTGCTTTTACAGCCATCCAAAAACCTTACCCATAACCCCATGACCTGTGATTATGGGTTAAGTGGGGTGAGGTTTGACTGTGTAAACTGTAATTGTAAAGTTGGATATTAGTTTGACACTGTTCTGTAGCAGTCTGTGGTCTCACACGTGCTTGAAGAAGTTAAAAGGCATTTCAGATGCACTCTGTCAAGCAGAGTACTAATTCCTTGTCGTTCAAAATTAGGATTTTATTTTGAGGTTTTTAGTAATAAATGTTTAGTAGGGTTGTGTGATCTGTGGCCATATCTGTATCAATACTTCTTTTTAATGTTAGTATCTATCTATCTATCTATCTATCTATCTATCTATCTATCTATCTATCTATCTATCTATCTATCTATCTATCTATCTATCTATCTATCTATCTATCTATCTATCTATCTATCTTTTTAATCAGTGTGTGTGTTTTCTTTGTAAATGACATAATTGGGAGACGTTCTTGATGTTTCCTTCCATTGTTTTTGTTTTATGCAATTAAGGTTTTAAAATAAACCCTATATCCAAGCACAAATGTCTTGATACCTCAGGCTGTTGCCATCCACTCTGCAGAGCTCTCGCACGCCCCCATACTGAATGTAACCCCAAATCATGACTTTTCCTTCACCAAACGTGACTGATTTCTTTAAGGATCTTGGGTTCATAGAGGTTCCAATATGTCTTCTGCAGTATTTGTAATGATTGGGATGCAGTTCAACAGATGATTCATCAGAAAAATCTACCTTCTGCCACTTTTTCAAATGATCAACCAGACCCTTCTTGTTTAGTTTGCACCAATACTGGGTTTTATGTACCATGAAGCTCAGCTCAGCAGCTGTCCTTAATACCATGGCAACAAAGAGGGATTAAAGTCAAGCTGCCTTCATGTTACCCAAGTTAACTGGTTGAAACTGAAACTTAACTGGCTCGCCATCTAATCTGAATCTTCATGGTACAGGCCCCTATCCTGCTTTCGTTTATTTTTTTAATTCTCATGTTTTTTCCTATTCCAGGTGTTCACCAGCTACTCCATTATTATCTGTGAAGTCAATAATCCCCAAACAAACTGCGCTCATTCATAGAAAAGAAAGAGAAAGCTGCAATTCAGATTGAAAGTTACTTCTCCCAGGGACACTTTGCATTGCAGTAGTTGCCATAATGTGTGCAACAATAGCATATATCAGGGATGGGCAAACTTGGTCCTGGAGGGCCGGTGTCCCTGCAGACTTTTTTGACTAGTGTTGGAGCAAAAGTCTGCAGGGACACCGGCCCTCCAGGATCAAGTTTGCCCATCCCTGGCCTATATACAGAGTTCAAAGGTCAACTGCCAACTTGTGAAACTGGATGGGATTTGATTGGACATGTGATGATGATGACTGCCACTTAATGAAAACATTTTGGTTGGGAATGCATTTCCTATGGGTTTGGCAATGTTATATAATTTGTGGTCTTGTAATATTACAATGATCTGCTCTTTTGCTTTTTATGAATTTAACTGCTGTATTGAGCAATATAAAGTGTGTATGAATGATGTACTTTTGACCACTATGCTTTGTTTATTAAAGGGCCACGAAACCCCCCCGTCTCAGCACGGTGTTTCCACACCTCTAGTTTGGAAAATGTCAGGAAAGTGGGCGTGTCCAGCTCTGTTTAGGTGGGAATGCCGGGGGAGGGAAAGAGGGAAGGATTTGCAAATATGGGAGTTTCCATTTGGGCACGCGCTGATTTTCAGAGGCGAGGCAAAACAAATTCACAGACGCAGGGGAGAAAGACAGTGACTGTGTTTACATAGACATCAGTTATCAAATTACTTGCCAAATTATTAATTTGTCGACTTTAACTGCAGTTTGGCACTTTCCCTTTTTATTCAGGAACATTTCCTGCATGTCGCCAGTGACAAACGATATATTGAAAGCGAGGAACTGCTGGAGAGTGAAGTCTTAATGTAATGTTTGATACCGCACGGCGAATGGAAGAGAAAAAATCCTCCGCATTTCTTGGTAACTTAGATGCACTTGGTAGGTAGCATCAGAAAGCTGTGTGTATATAGACTATCCTGTCACAAAATGCGGTGAAAATTCTACACGACAGTAATACTTAGATTGCTGTGTTTACATGTTTACATTCGGAGAGCAGGATTTACAATGGATCTTTCAGTCTATAATATTGTACTATAATATTGTAATGATATTAACATACTGTTAACTAAACTTTAACTAAGTCATTTTGAGTATGGTATGTCTTTAAAAACTGAAAGAGCACTGCTTACGATACGAAGTAACTTTGCCATCTGAATGAACAAACAAAGGGCACTGATTGCTTACTTACCAAATCTGTAGCGACAGGACAATCACACTGGAACTGTGTCTTTTTTTTTAAAAGGAGACCAGCGGCAAATCCAGATTTCATCATTTCCAGATGTGAAAAGCTCTCGGGTAAAAAATGTTCCTTACAAACGCATTTCTGTCGCGTGTCACGTGCACTGTAATCCACATGTGAGTCCAGCTGCGCTCTCATAGCGGGAAAATGAAAACAAAACCTCTGTTGCAGCACATTAATAAACGCAGCACACTAATATATGCAACACTGATGACTCGTGTCTCCAAATTCTTGTTCTTTCACTTGTTTTGCCAACACAACGTGGCGTCTCTCTGTCGCCTGAACACTGTAACAGATAAAACAGTCTTCGAAGCTATCATGCATATTAATGAAGTTGCACCGCATACACAATAGAGCGAGCTGATTGGTTTTAACAGTCTTTCTCATGAATTAATGCCGCACACTCAGAGACATCACGATGTACTTGCAGGTACAGACAGCCACTCTCCACGCTGGATTACACGCAAGTATCTAATCATCTTGACGCAGCTTCAAAAATTAATTTCAAACCGGAGGGACGAATTTGCTCAAAATAACGCAAAAACAACCAATTTTCACTTTTTAGTGAAATATTCGTGTCCTAATAGTGTTTATAGCAGCGTGGGACACATATATGACTGTCAATAGCTCAAAAAATGTGTTTTGGTGTTTCGTGACCCTTTAAGAGCTTAACATTTAAAAAACTACTTGTAATAATATAAAAGTCACTGCATGTTTTAAATGTGCTCTGTTTACTTTTTTTAATAAAAGCATTATATCTTTTTCTTTAGTACTAGTAATAAAATTACTCTGCAAATACAGTTCAGTTACATACATTCAGTATGAATAGTTACAAATACATCAGTTACAAAATAGTTTACACAGCAGAGAATCTTCTTATACATAATAAAAGATGAGTGCACCACTACCCTCTTAACTGTTATTAAATTAGACACTTGCTTTTAATGCGCTTTCTGCTTAGAATAAATGTTTAACCTTTGAATAGCCAGATTGTTGGTGATTACATTTAATTTGCCCCAGTCAACTAGCTAGCCAATTTTCAAAGACTTATGTTTTTCTGCAGAGTATTTGTTCATGTAACCATATTTTTATCCAATTCAAACACTATAAAAAAATGTAAAAGTAGAAAAATCACAATATCAGACCTTTGCTGAACCAAATCATACAATTTGTGTAAGGTGAATTCTGCCTTATTTCACACATACTGTGAAACGATAACACTTTAGAATAATTGTCCATTATTAACAAGTCACTATACACTACATTAACACAATACTATTAACTATAGAAGGATAAAAAACTAGGCATTAAGTAATAGCTAATTTAGGACAATAGTTTCTTATTATTATGGGGGGAGGGGGGGTAATAATATTAGGTTTAATATTAATAATTCATTCATTCATTTTCTTTTCGAAAATTTATTAATTCAGGGTCGCCAATGCGGAATTAACCGCCAATTTATCCGGCATATGTTTAAGGCAGCGGATGCCCTTCCAGCTGCAACCCATGTCTGGGAAACATCCATACACACTCATACACTATGGACAATTTTAGCTTACCCAATTCACCTGTACTGCATGTCTTTGGACTGTGGAGGAAACCGGATCACCCGGAGAAAACCCATGCGAACACGGGGAGAACATGCAAACTCCACACAGAAACGCCAACTGACCCAGCCGAGGCTCGAACCAGTGTCTTTCTTGCTGTGAGGCGACAGCACTACCTACTGCGCCACCGCGTCACCTAATAATAATAATATTAGGTACTAATTAATTAGTTTTACTTATATACTACTACTATAATGATAATATATATATAATTGTACGTAAATAATCATAGACATACTGATGATTTTATTATTTTACTATGAGCTCCAATTAGTTCAATTAACAAAGGATAAAAATAAAATTAACATAATGTCAATGTAAATTACTTGAGAAATCCCTATTGTCCTCTCCTCTTTCTATTAACTCAAGTGTTACCATGATTTTATGTAAATTTACATTCAAAAAAAGGTACAAAACTCACCCTTGTTTACAGTTCACAAAAACAAAATGAAGTAACAAGCAAGTAACAAAATGAATGTAATTATGTTATTTGTACAAACATTGCTCTCATTCTCAGTGTTTAAAATGGTTTGGCTGGTCAGTAGAGCATTGTCAAGTAAAATGCAAAGCTATATAAATTTGGCCCTTACTGTAGCTTACGGGAAGTGCGGAGCAACAGAAGAGAATGGAGCCAGTTGAAAGCACAAAACACGAACAAGAGATGATGGCATATGATTAATATTTTGTTATAGTTCTTTACCATCCTGATATATACTACCTAGATAAATAAGTGTTCACAGAGTTTTATTAGTTTACGTTCTAAAAAAAGGCTAAAAAATGTTTTTTAAACTACGCTTGATTGTTGCACTTATTTAACAAATAAATCAGAAAATAAATCAGAAAATCATTTGTAAAACGAAGCGCACATTTCTAAGTGTAACAGTATTATCAAGCAAAATGTACATGTAACTGATGTTATAGAAACAGACCTAAGTGGTTTCTATTTGCTCAAAGAAATGTCATTAACTGTACCTCAATTCCTTTTGTTCATAAAATAAGCTGTTATTTTCTAGAAACTACTCAATATATTTGTGTGGAAGTGCTTTTTCGTGTAATTTCCTCAACTTTTTTTTGTTGGATCCAATCACTGCAGTTCTTTTATGTTGAACATAGTTCTCGCTGTGTTATATGTTGACGAACTGAATTGAGCTCATAATAGTGAACTAATCCAATCATCAGCTTGTAGGCATAATTTTCTAATTATTTACAATTTATATTAATTATTAATATAAAATTAATAACAATGACAATATTTTTCTTTAGTAAATATCAGTCTCTTCTCTCTGATATCTATGCAGCTACTGTGAAGGAATGAGATAAAACATTATCAGAGTAACACCATAAATACTGAACCGGTTTCCCAGAGAAGCCTTAAGGCTAATGTTAATCCTAGACTAGATTGCATTTTTGATTTTTCTCAGTTCATTTTAAGTTATAGCGAGATATATTAAAATATATCATAGAGTGCCATTGTTTTGTCTACAGACACCAATTTTAAATAAATAAATAAATAAATACACTAATTTAACTAAGGCCTGGCCCTATCTTTTTGCTGTTTGTGAAATCAGCCCTATGTCATGGGATGTAACAGATATATTACAATAACAATTTTTATTGCTTATTATTAAATGCTTACTTTGCATATTGCCATTTTGTTTCGCATTTGTTCTTGACGTTATAATGTCAGATTGGTGTTCTTGTGTTGTTGTTAACTTGCTTGGGTGTATTTACCATTGACTGTAAAAGATATGGACGAAGTGTCCGTGACGTCACCCATAGGTTTCTGAACACTGCAAAAGAAGCCACAAGTAGGCGCGGCCAACCGTCGCCATTTTGTTAGCGCGTCATCGCACCAAACGCGGCATACCAAATAAGGGCAAAGAGGCGGAGAGTGAGCGAAGTTACAGACACATGCTGGATTCTCAGCATTTTGCTTGGACCTGGATTAAAACAGACTTATTACTTTGGGAGAACGTTTAATACTTCATTGCCTGCGACTCGTTTGTGTTCTGACCACATGTGCTTGGTTGTACACTATATTAATAAAGTGTTTAGACTTTTAAAAACACTGTTGTAACACATTGAGCCACTAAACATTGTTCTTATGACGTTTTTCGACAGGAGGAAAACGCGAATTACTATCAAACACTTCAGATATAGTCTGTGTTAGTAAATGCAAGGCTATTTATAAAATCCAGCACTAACACTGTATGACAACGCTTCAGATGACTGTTTTATAGCCTACAGCTAATCAATCTGTCAGATTCTGGAGTGCAATACTGGTCTAAGGAACATTTAAATGATAAATGATCTTAAATAAAACATATACATTTATAGAGATGGTATAGAAGTATATAAATTCCCTCACCTGTGAAATGGAGGCAACTTGAACGGTTTGTAAGCACAATTAAGTCCACACAGCATGCCATATCATCTGATAATTGCAGGAAATAATTCCAAAAGGCAAATGACGGTGTAAAGAAACATTAACCAAAACAAATACACAATTTATATGCTGAGCTCAGCGGCTAATTAGCCAGAATCAGCTGAGGTGACGAGACAGCGACCAGCGAGACCTAGCTGTCACTCAAGTGGCCACGCCCTTAATTATGCAAACTTAATATAACCTAATAAAAACGAAACGGAGTTATAAAAAAATTCACCCCCCTCAGAGTTGTCATGAAGGGTAATCATAGCTATATGCACCAAAGCCATCGTTTGTACCAGGCTGTAAACATGTTTTTATCAGCTGTAAAAATGGCCAATTTACCAATGCAGAAAGAAAGCCCTTGGACTTCCTGGAGCCAGCCCCCCAGGCGAGTCGATGAACTGAAGTTTTAGTTACTTCCGTATTGGCTTCCCGAGGGACAGCGGGAGGTTGCCGCTTGGTATTTACATATGACATGTCTATTTATGTTCTTGCATATTTGACAGACAGACTGTTGTGCTGCTTGATGTGATCACTTTGTTTAGTTCATTTTAATGTCTTTACACACTAAAGCCATTTTAAAAACTCAGGGTTGTTTCAGTAGTTACAGTGTCCACAAATGGTTAAATTGATTACTGTACCTTTAAGATTGCTGAACGGTGCTGTGTGTGATGTCAGCCATTCCCGGAATTTTTTGTAGAAGCGTGCATGCAGCGTGACCTTACAAATATATGCTGCTTAATTTAAATAAAACAGATTTTAATACAAATTTCAGAAAATAAACACCCTTAATGTGTTTATTCCTTTATTAGGATTTTCATGGTAATGTTTATATTCACCGTTTCATTTAGAGAAACTCCTGAGATAAATAAGTAATATATCTGAACTTGAATAATAAATCTATATAAAATGCTGCGCTTCCCACCTCCAGTCGCACTGACTTCTGGGACTTCTAGAGCGAGTTCAGTACTCAAGTCTGCATCCATGCGTCCTCGATATCAAGAACACGTCCAGGAAGTTTTACGCGTCCTCCGTTCTTGCGGTCTTGAGTACTGGAACTGAACTTTGGCAGTTGATGATGAAGATCAGGAGATAGATAGATAGATAGATAGATAGATAGATAGATAGATAGATAGATAGATAGATAGATAGATAGATAGATAGATAGATGATAGATAGATAGATAGATAGATAGATAGATAGATAGATAGATGATAGATAGATAATAGATAGATAGATAGATAGATAGATAGATAGATAGATAGATAGATAGATAGATAGATGATAGATAGATAGATAGATAGATAGATAGATAGATAGATAGATAGATAGATAGATAGGACATCCTCTAAAATCACCCGACACGGCTCAGGGGGGTGTTCTGATTTCATGCTGGATGACATGGGTCCACTTGGGCTGCTCTGCGAACACATCCCTGCATTGACTGAACAGGGTAGCCAGTTCGATCTCCAGTGCTGTTGACAGCTTTTTATCGAGGTGGACGATGGGACTGGTGTCCTGAGAGAAAACAGCGAGCTGGCCCGATGGTTAGGTCAATTTATTTAACCATGGTATATCTATTGTTCCCATCTCTCAAACTCAGTATGTATGGATCATGAGGTCCCAGTCACACCCATCCTCTGCCAGCACGCATCTCAGCATCCGTTTGAGCATTTGATTGAAACGATCGACCAGTCCATCAGTCTGTGAGTTATAAACAGAAGTTTTTAAGTTGTTTTAACTTAAGTTAGTGGCAGAGGTCTGCCATCAGCCGCGAGGTGCCCACCAGCTGTTTCCAATCCGAGTTCACCCCCCAGGGATATGGGCCCCCTCTCTTTCCAGGGTCACAGGCAAACAACGCCTCTGCCAAGTCCATCAACGTTACCAGGTCAGCAATGGTTGTGGGGTTGTTCATACTCACTGGCCCCCTGAACCGGCAAGGAAGTGCCCAAAACAGATGGTCGATAACAACTTTCTCAGTGACCTGGGTGGCAGTGGGACTCCTCGAGAGAAGCTACAATTGCATGAGGCTCGGCTGGCCTGCACTCTAATGGGAACATTTTCCCAATGTATGCTAATATCTCCATCTTCATTGTCTCATAATCATCATTCTGGGGCTTGTAGGGAATAACATGCTCTTTGGGCTTCATCTTTGAATAAAGATGCCAGCACACGTGCCCACTCTCCCTTGTCCTAGCTCTCCATGGGGTGGCGGGAAGGGAGAGTGAGAGAGAGTCGATGTAAACAACAGTCACTATGTTTACAGTCACTATGTTTATGTTAACAGTCAGGGGTATTTTCATTTAGTTATGCCCACATTCTCCACCAGATGTTGCATGGGAAAATGAAAATACAGACACAATATGTAAAAGAGAACAATAATCCCCATAGGGTGTTTATTGAAAGAATATTGAGTGACATTGAACTGAGTGGTGATGTGCAGTCGAAACCCAGAAGTGCTGTGAAGGTCCTCTTGTGCCAAGTGTTAAGTGCTCCTTCAAGTGAGTGCAAAGGGGATGCTGGTCATCAGCTGCTTGTATCTGTGTGAAGGTCGAAGCACAACTATCCCTTTTCCTCACTTTAAATACGGCAGTCCACATGAGCTTCAGGTGCTGATGACATGGCAGGTGTGTGGTGGTGATTACTAGGTGGTTACACTTGTGTTGCATTGGGTAGCACATCACAATAGACCAGGAGAGGTTGTCCTCCAAGTAGGAGGGGTTGGTGGTGGGCATAGATGGATAAATAAATAGATCCATTTAGTTCTCCAAATTTCAGGGGGTGGTGGTGAGCACAGATAGATAGATAGATAGATAGATAGATAGATAGATAGATAGATAGATAGATAGATAGATAGATAGATAGATAGATAGATAGATAGATAGATAGATAGATAGATAGATAGATAGATAGATAGATAGATAGATAGGCTGACAGATTTTGTTCTCCAAATAGGAGGAGTTGGTGGTGGGCATAGATAGAAAGATACTGTCACAAGGGAAAGTAAAAATATGTGCATGCAAGTTTTGCAGATATAACAAATGATCCCCAGAGGGTGTTTATTGTAGTGCAAACAAGTGATGGTATACGGTAAAGTGCAGGTGTGAGTCATTGTGCTGCTGTACAGCTCTCTGGGGCATGCATGAAAGTGTCCAAATGTGCAGAGGCATCCTTCCCATATCCTGTGGTGCTCAGGTGGTGCCGGTCATCAGCTGCTAGTGTTTGTCACATAAAGATAAGATTATTATACACCCACAGGTGTTATACACCTATAATCTCTCAGTTTATATGGTGTGTGGTTAAGTGGCTTCAGCTGATGACTGGCAGCTGGCGTGCGCTGATTGTGTGGTTTTCAGGGCTATGCTGAATCCCCCTGCACTGCACCCAGGAAGCATTGGTCTGGAGGATAAAAAGGCAACCAAGGGTGTAGAACTGGATGTAGAACTAGGCGTGAGGACAGGGCCCACTTGAAAGTCTGTTCTGACTATGGCTGGCTATGGAGGAGAAATTAGGGATGAAGCCACTATAATAGCCAGCTGACCCAAGAAAGACTTGTACCTGGGTCTTGTTGGCAGGACTCATCGTCCACTGCAATGCTTCCACCTTAGCTGACTGAGGTTGGATGGGACCCTGCCTGATCTGGTACTCCAGCTACTTCTGCAAGCCCAAGATGACACTTCTTGGGGTTAGCGGCAAGCCCTACCTGTCGAAGCTCCAGTAGCACTCCCTGCAGCTTACTCAGCTTACCGAGTGGATGACTACATTGTTTAGTAGTAGTTCTTCATGATGGACGTGTTCTCCATGATGGACGTCCAGCGTTCTCCAGCCTCCGGCGTCTATACTGCAGCTCCACACAGGAAGTTTGGCCAGAGAAAAAATGGTCGTGCCCAACAGATCCTGGTTTCTCTCGAGGTTTTTTTCCTTCACTTCATCAGTTGGTGAAGTTTTTTCCTCACCAGTGTCACCACTGGCTTGCTTGGATTGGGACTTGTGGAGCTGTGCATTGATGCATTTGCTCTTCAGTGTTTCTTTCACTTTCATCAGTGAAATTTAAACCACACTGAACTGAACTAAACTGAAGTTCAACTCTAAAATCTGGATTTCACTAGAACTTCTATGTTAAGCGGCTTTGACACAATATACATTGTAAAAGCGCTATATAAATAAACATGAATTGAATTGAATATAGGTACGCAACTGCACACTCCTAGTGCAGCCTTAGCAAGATGTCCATCATGCCCTGGAATGTGGCTAAGACCCCATGGGCACTTCCAGCTGTCGCATCCTAGAAACCTCCTCATCAATAGCCAGTTGGCACGCTTCAAATACCCGGTTGGTGCGCTGCCTGATGATCTCACCAGGGGGTGTCCATATCTCATGCGGGATGACATGTGTCTGCCCGAGCCATTCCATGAACACATTCATGAACTAACTGACAAAGGTGTTCATCTCCTGCTTTTGGAATGCTTTTCGAATAAGCTGCTTTCTGAGATAGATCACCATGGGATCATTCTAGGCGAAAGCAGTGAGCTGGTGCAGGGGAGAGGTCCATTTTTTTCATCAGGTTAAGATGATATATCTGTGTTTTTTGGCCCACCTGACGGACATGGTAAGTGACTGGCCCTAGTTTCTTCACTACTGTGTAGGGACCTTGCCATGATGCCAGATACCTGGAAGTGTGAGAAGAAATCAGAATTGGCATTTTAACACCAGGATTAAACTCAGATGCTTGGACTGGCCGGTCATAATACCACTTCCTGGCGTGTTGGCGTTCTGTCTGATGTTCAGAGTTCAAAGGGGGTAAAGTCAGTCAATGCTTGGGGCACATACAGGATCATCAAGTCCCAGCCACAGCCATCCTCTGCCTCCAATTGATGCAGCGTTCTCTTCAACGTCTCATTGAATCCTTTCAACCAGACCGTCTGTCTACACGTACAGTATGCAAGTTGTTTCACCTTCAAGAGGTGGCAGAGGTTCACCATCAGCCAGGACATGAACGGGATCTCCTAGTCAGTCAGTATTTCTGAGGAGATGCCTACTCAGATGCAAAGTAGAAAGAGTTCCATGACAATGGAACTTGCTGTGGTTTTACGGAGAGGCACCACCTTAGAGTAGTGGGTGGCATAGTCTACCATGACCAGAATGTGTTTGTGGCCTCAAGTGGACTTTGGCAGCAGCCCACCAGGTCCATTCCAATGCAACTAAAGGGCACCTCAATGATGGGAATGAGCTGGTTGGGGGAGGTCGCTGGGGTGATGTGTAATGACATCGAAGGCTTGGCAGAAGTGTTTGACATTCGCTTTTAGTACAGGCCAGTGGAATCAGTCCCAGGTGCGTTGGGCCATATTGCCAGTCTCTAGATGACCTGCCATTGGTTGGGAATGGGCAATCTCCGTTACAGTGACCATTTTGGCTTGCAGGACAACCAGTATTTTTTTCCCTCCCCCTGCCGCTGGGTGATGCAGTAAAGCAGAGCATTTACTCATTATGCAGTATGGGAGGGGGTGAGGAGTGGGTTGATGAATCTCTCCCTCCACCAATGGCACTTGAAACCAGCAATTTTTAAGCCAGTCATCCTCTTGCTGCTCTTGTCCAAACGAGTTTTTTGCGGTGACCTGCTGGAACAGAATTGCTGCTTTACTGTCAGGCCAGGGTCTCACTACAGCATGCTGTATTAATGTGATGGAGCTGCCGGAGTCCAGTGTGGTGATCACCTTCTTCCCTTCTATCTGTATGGGTCAGGTCATGGGTGCTTGGTGTGACCCATTGTTTGCAATGCAGCTGGTGAGCCAAGCCCGAGCAGTTGGAGATAGAGGTTCTGTTGGCATAGGTTCATCCACTGGCTGGGGACCGCTGGTCTGCTCACTGGTCAGGAAGTGCGCTCCTAGAAGTACTTCCGGGATTGAGGATAAATTTGTTCAAAGTAATATGAGGGCTGTCTGGCATGGGATTAAGAGTATGGCGTATATGAATAGTCTAAAGTGATAAATAAGGACCCAGGTGATCATTCATTGGCGAATGACCTTAACTTATTCTTTACACATTTTGAAAAACACAATACAAGTTATGATCTTAATAAATTCAAACACAATCTCCTCTGAATGTACAGTTTCTTAAAGTAGTTAGGCAGCTGAAAGCTACACTTGTAAATAAAGCACCTGGTCCAGATGGCATTTGAAGAAGAACGCTTAAATACTGTGCAGAGCAACTCAGTGTTGTGTTCCAGGACTCCCTGAATCAGGCTGTAGTTCCTTACTTATAGAAAACATTTAACGTACTACCTATTCCAAAGAGAGAGAGAGAAGTCAAATTCCTTTAATGATTTTCAGCCCATTGCTTTAACATCTTTAGTTATAAAAGCCATAGAGAGGGAGGTTAAGTCACAACTGTTGACAGAAACTGGTCATAAGTTAGACTCTTTGCAGTTTGCATCATCTGCACCTTTTTTGGTGTAATATGCAAAGCGTTTCCTCAAAAATACCATACATCAACACTTACAGAGTGGAGGCACATTTATTTGTAGATTTATTTATAGACAGGGCATCAAATTACGGTTTATTTCGCTAGTGCTGCTCGCTGTCAACACAGCAGGACCACAGTGTCATAAACAGTTCATCAAGGGAATGGAAGATCGTAAGAAAAAAACACCACAGAAGCCTTCGCCTTGTAAACACAGTGAGAGGGTAGAAGTGGTTAGCGTCCAAATCTCCATTGGTGATAAGGCGTACAGTTCATGAGAGTGAATACAGATGTTTAGTCAATGTCAGATAAGTAAAGACTTTTCCCTTTATCAGTGCGATGCACACGAAGACTCAGAAGGATCATCCGTGGAAGAGGAGAAGACAGGGGCGCTTGGAAGAAGACAACCATCAGACTTCAATACCGGCCGATGAGTGAACGAAGGAGGTGAGTTTATATAATGTCCTTGATTATAATGAGACAGGTGTAGATCGTTAGAACTCCGGGGAAGGTTCATGGGATTGGTTGGGACTGGTTTGAGGTGGTGATCTGTTATTGGATGAGCAGGAACGAGCTGGGGATGTGACAATATTATTGTCTTAAGCCGCGGTCACACTGGGCTTACCTCTCCATAGACTTCCATTCATATGCACGCGAATGCGTCAGACCGGAAACGCAGGGTCATGCGTCGAGTTTCGCATTTTGCTGCGGTGCAAAGTTCAAGCTTGGTGAACTCTGACCTGCGAAATCGCATCACTCGACTGCGTGAGACCAATCCAGGATCAAAACGAGACCTCTCTGAACAGAAATTTAAAACATGGAGCAATCGCTCGCTTTTTTAATGTCTAATCATCTTGTTTAATCCCGCCCCCTTTCGCAGCGCCGTACGACAGAATTTCGCAAACTCATACTTTAGTGTGACCGCAGCTTTATTCGGATTAAGGCAAATATTTCGATTACTGATGTCTATGTAAAGGTAGTCATTTGGAAGTTGCTCAAATACATTTAGTCCAAACAAGTAGCACATCAGTTTTTAGTTTTAAAAAAATTGGCTTAGAGATTTGCTTTTTTGCAATTTCAGCTATATACTTTCATATAATTAATGAAAAAGGAGGAAACGAACTAGAGGGTTTAGAAGACATGTAGAGCTGGGTATCATCAGCGTAGCAGGAAAATTGGATACCATATTTCCTTAAAATATGACTAAGACTAAAAATAAGAGTGGGTCTAGAACTGAGCTCTGTGGGACACCAGTGATGACTTAATCTTGATTTAAAGCTTTTTAATTTGAACAAACTTGAGTGCAACCTGTAAGGTCTAAACTGTCACGGTTGGTGTTAGGGAAAAGGAGCGAGGACTCAAGTGCAGGGTAAATAGGTATTTATTAATAGTAAAAATAAAATAAACAGCAAAATAAACTACCCAGAGGGGGAAAACATTAATAAAACAAATAAACAACAAACAAACTTGATTGGGCAGGCTGGCAGGGATCAGGACTGGAAACCACAACAGGACAGGGGAATAAACGACAACGAACTGGCACAGGACAGCAGACATGAGGAGAATATAAGGAGAAATAATTAACACACAAACAGGTGAACCTAATAAACTAATTAGGGGTTAACAAGGAGGGTGGGACTAGACAATAGATGGGAGAGCACATGACACAAGAAAACGCCACAAGCCATGTGCTCACGTAAAGTGGGACAAGAACACGCAGCCAATGAGAGAACTCATTAACAGCGTGTTCACAAGACAACACTAAAGCACAATAGGGAAGCACGCGGCCATAATGTTAACACAGAGCCATATGCTTAGACAACACAGATGCAAGACACGAGCACACGATAGATGAAAACACCTTACCGTGCGCTCACACATATGCAACACGCATGTTTCATCTCAACGCCAACCAAAGGCAACCAGACTGAGACACTGAGAATGAAATAGCGAGATGCCGACAGAACAAAACACAAACACGAGTACAAGAGCGCGCGTCCCAAGCACGCACAGACCTTGCGCGCGCCTGCATCAAGAGGGAGTGTGCATGGTCTGAGCGCACTCACGACGACGCCCATACAGAGACACAATGACAGAAAACGAGTGCTCGACCCAAGAATACTCGAGCCGAGCACAACACACAGGACAAGACAGAACTAGTGTCTGGACTCTGCCACCAAAACAAGAATTTACAAGTCCAGAGTGGCAGAACCCTGACACTAAACCAAAAAAGTGGACTATCATTGATCCTTATAGTGTCACATCCTTGGTCTGATCTTGCTATCTGTCTTCCCATTTCTGTTTACATGCGGCGAATGCACGTGAATGTTTATTTTGATCGCTTTCTGTATTGCTCCTCCCTCTCATTAGCCTATTTTCCATCTAACATGATTAATATCACTCACCTGCATTCTATTAGTAATTCCTCTCCTGCCCTATTTATTCCCCTCTCGTGTGTAGTCCTGTGCTAGATTGTTGTTTGTGAGTGCGCCAACGTCAGGCCACTCTCGTCTCGTCTTGTCTCAACTCCTGTTGTTTATCTCTTGTCCTGTCTTGTTGTGTTGCTCCACGCCAAAACCATCGTCTTTGCATTTTGTTTTTCCTTAACTTCCTCTGTTCACAGGCCGGGCTGCTTCTACTTCACGGAGCCAACAGGCTTCATTCGACTGCCGGCTTCCTCTCGTTCTCTAAAGCATCACTTCCGCATTCCCCACACGGCCACGTTTCAGCACGCCCCCTGCCGGGTAACACCGATATAGACTCTGTTTTTTTTTGCATTCATTTTTTGGCTCACCTCGGCTGCCTTTTTGATTTCTCCTTTTGAAGACTTTGAACGGTGCGCCCCTTTTGGATGTGTCTAAAGTCAGGACACGGCTTCTGTTGTGGAGAACTCTTCGGTGCCCTCTTCTGGGAGTTATTTACGCAGCTTTTGTTTTATTTTTTTTTACCTTATTTTTCCTTCTCTGCAAACTCCCAGCTGTATTTTGATTTTTTTTTCCCCTTCAAGGGTTACTTTTTGAACATTTAATAAACTTTGCTTAACCTGCAATTGTGTCCGCCCTGACATATAGAGCAGTGGTCTCAAACTCAATTCCTGGAGGGCCGCAGCTCTGCACAGTTTAGCACTAACCACCTCCAACTCACACCTGCTTAATAGTCTCCAGTAGTCTTGAACACCTTGATTGGTTGGATCAGCTGTGTTTGATTAGAGTTGGAGCAAAACTGTGCAGAGCAGCGGCCCTCCAGGACCTTCAGGATTTAAGTTCGAGACCTATGCTATAGAGACTAGACTCTCCAGAAGTACTTTGAGTATCAAAGACTGCACTCAAGTTGAGAAGAATAAGTATTGTTAAAAAACTAAACAAAATCAGCTTCCAATAACATTAGTTTTAGATTGCTAATAATTTTGACAAAAGCAGTCGCAGTAGTATGGTGAGGGCCGGAATCCGGATTAGAATTGCACATTGTTAGTAATGAGTGAAGTAAGAGAAGAAAGGCAAACTTGATCTAGAAAGGTGGGCAATGGACCAAGCTGATACAGTAGGTAGTATTACAGTAGTAGTGACCAATATGTCTGTAGTAGTAGGATAAACGATGGAAAACATGGTCACTGGAGTCATAACCTGTGCTGCTCGAAAGTAATTGCTGATGAATAGTTTTAATCTTTGATTAAAAGGTCAGAAAGTTTATTTTTATAGAGAGATTATTTTACAGGCAAAACAGACAAAAGGGGTCTCTTCGTCCCTAGATTCATTCATTCATTCATTCATTCATTCATTTTCTTGTCGGCTTTGTCCCTTGCGGGGTCGCCAACTTATCCAGCACGATTTTACGCAGCGGATGCCCTTCCAGCCGCAACCCATCTCTGGGAACTTCCACACACACACATTCACATTCATACACTATGGACAATTTAGCTTACCCAATTCACCTGTACTGCATGTCTTTGGATTGTGGGGGAAACCGGAGCACCCGGAGGAAACCCACGTGAACGCAGGGAGAACATGCAAACTCCACACAGAAACACCAACTGACCCAGCCCAGCCGAGGTTCGAACCTGCAACCCAGCGACGTTCTTGCTGTGAGGCAACAGCACTACCTACTGCGCCACTGCGTTGCCCTCGTCCCTAGATACAATTATATTAGATTAGTGGTCTGATTTTGCTTCACACAATGCTTCTTTATTATGCTTAATATGGTCAATGAGCATTTCTTTATCTATTCCTTCAGAGGAGAAATGAGCTTTATTAGCAAAGTGTGGCATGACAATGTGATGAAATTAAAAACTTTTGAATATTTAAGATGCTGATTACCATTAAATGCATCATTGCTGTGACGCTGTGTTATGAAAAGGGTTTATTGTTGCTGATTATGTTCTTTCCTTTATGACCACAGTGTACCCGAGTTTGAAGGCTGTGTTTGGTAATATAGGACAATGCATCTTATCAGAAAGCTCAGATCATCTCAAACTGTTTTTTTTTAACATGACTGTAGTGAGTTCACTACTCAAATGACCTCCACAGTCACAGAAACACCAGAATGAGAGATTTGGATCATGGATGTGCAGCTGACAAATCTGCTGCATGAGGTATGTGAATAAAAATGGTGTAGAAGCCCCAAACCCTAAACTTGTCATTAACTGTACACCTATTCCTCAAGCCTGACTGATTGATCGGGAAGTTACTAAAGGATTGACAAAGATGTTGTAAAGTAATACTCCGCATAGCTCTTAATATAGTGTTTTATAGTATTTACAACACTTTGTCAATGAATGCTATACTGCGTACTGCAGAGTTAACTATAGTGAACTGCTATAAATACTGTAATATACTTTGTAGTTTTACTACAGTAAACTGCTGTACTGGGTAATCTTATATTATATCTATTTATTATAGATGTTAAATTACCACAGCAACTGTAGAATTACTACAACTAATTATTTTAAGTACTTTACTATGGTTCAGAAACCCATAGACCATTTTGAGAGACATAAATAATAACAATGTTCCTAACGTATTTCCTGTTTTACACATTTTCATTTCCATAGCTTCCAAGAATCCAAAAGGGTCCACTCATTGATAAATAATGATAGCTGTTTTAACATCGAGTTATGATTGATTTCCCTCTTTTAACAGTTTGACAACAAGCTGGAAATGTTCATGGGCCAGTGACATCACCACATTGAAATGGTCTATAGTGTTTACTATAAATGACTATACAGTATATTCTTTTCTTGTGGGCACTGCTGTTGATTATATGTAATTCACATTCCTCTGATTCAGATGAAAACAGGATTGTGTTAGTATGTATTTGACATGTGACCCTAAGTAACCATAAGTGTACATTTTTGGAAATTGTGATTTATACATAGTCTGAATGGTGAATAAAAGGATTTCTATTGATGTATGGTTTGTTAGGAGAGGTCAGTATTTAGCAGAGATACGTCTTTTAAATATCTTTAATGTGAGGGTTCAAAAACAATTTCAAAATACTGAGAAAATCACATTTAAAGCTGTGCAAATTAAGTTCTTAGCAATGCATATTACCAGTGTTGGGTAAGTTACTTAAAAAAACAAAACTTTATTTTAAGTGGCCTTAACTACATGTACTTACATTCAAAAAATAAATACAATGTACTTACTGTGTTCATTATGTATTGCAGATCACTTTTGGTGTTAGTTAGGGTAGGGTTGGAGACAGGTTTGATGGTATGGGTAGGTTTAGGGATGGGTTAAGGTGTAAGGGATGGTCAACAATGAAATTTTAGGTGTAATTACAGAAATTAGTAACAATGTAATTACATAGATGTATTTAATCAAGCATAAGTACAATGTAAAAACATGTATTTATGCAATAAGTACATTATAACAAATGATTAATTTCAATGTAACTACATATTAGTTAAGGCCACTTGATATAAAGTGGGACCCAAATGGGTGGTCACACTTTATTTTGATGGTCCGTTTGTTGAATTTAAGTTACATTGCAACTAATTATCATTAGATTATAAGTAGACTGTTAGGTTGGGATTAGGGTTGGGGTTGGGGTTAGGGTTAGTGTAAGTTGACATGTACTTGCAAAGTTTCTTATAGTCAGTTAAATGTCTGTTGAAGGACTGTTAAATGCCAGTATCAACAGATATTAAGCAGACAGTCTACTAATACTCAAACGGACCATCAAAATAAAGTGTTACCAAATTAAGTACTACTTACATCATTAAAATTGTATTTAAATTACTTTTCTAATTACTTTGTCTGAAAAGTAACTTAAAGAAATTCAATAAGTTATTAAATCACTACTAAATAGCTACCAATCCACATAATTCTCAGTGCAAATACAAAAAAAAAATAAAAAATAAACTCCTAATTCAGTTTTTTAAATAACACTTAAAAATTTAAAGAAGTATCAAAACATTTCAAAACAATGTCACATTATTATATATTCTATACATAATATAGGCAACAATATAAATTGCATTATTTCTTAAGCATATTCAGTTGTCGGACAAATCTTTAGTTGAAAATTAAGTTAATGTGCAAAATATCTGAATAACCCTAAAGCTATATTTATTACTACTCTGTATATAATTTTCATTCATAATGAATTCATTACATTCATTCATTTTCTTTTCGGCTTAGTCCCTTTATTAATCTGGGGTCGCCACAGCAGAATGAACCGTCAACTTATTTTTTTTTATGCAGCGGGTGCCCTTTTAGCTGCAACCCCTCACTGGGAAACATCCATACACACTCATTCACACACATACAATACGGACAATTTAGCCTACCCAATTCACCTATACCGCATGTCTTTGGACTTGTGGGGGAAACCGGAGCACCCAGAGGAAACCCACGCAAACACACGATGACAAGACGAATGTTCCACTGCGCCACCGTGACACCCCTGTACGTATGTGTCACACCCTCGACTCGTTCCTGCAGTTCTATCCACCGCTCTCCCTCACATTCCACCACACACCACATACGTGAACTCTCCCATGATTACCGATCACCTGCACCCGCAATCACCAGCCACCATATGTACGGTACTCACCTCACTCACTCAGTCTTGGGCTGGAATCAAAGACGCATGGTCCCCCTTGTCTTCTCCTTTGAACTCTCCTGTGCTCCTCCATGGATGTTCCTCTTCTCCTTCACCTGCGAATGCAGTGGCATCTATTTAAGGGAAGTGACTATACTTATATTGGCGGTTAACCACAGCATTGAGCTTGTCTACTGAACTGTTTGTGTTTGAGATCGCTCACCCTCCTCAACACCATTCACCTGCTTCTCCTACTGTTGTTGCTGCGTTTGAATAAACGTCATTGAAGTTTTTACCTTCCTTTTATCTTCCTGGTGTGGCCGTGATAGTATGCAATTTTAATGCAGTAGCCTTGAGAAAATGATAAACACTTTAGTTTTAAAATATATATTACACTGCTTCTCTGAATTGATTTATGCAGAACTGTTGAATTACCTCAAAATAAACTCATTCATTCATTTTGGCTTAGTCTCTTTATTAATCTGGGGTCGCCACAGTGGAATGAACCACCAACTTATCCAGCACATTCCATCTCTGGGAAACATCCATACACACTTATTCACAACGGACAATTTAGCTTACTCAATTCACCTGTATGGCATGCCTTTGGACTGGGGGGAAACCCGGAGGAAACCCACGCGAACGCGGGGGAGGAAACCCACGCGAACGCGGGGGGGGGAAATGCAAACTCCGCACAGAAACGCCAACTGACCCAGCCGAGGCTCGAACCAGCGACCTTCTTGCTGTTAGGCGACAGCATTACCTACTGTGCCACCACGTCACCCTCAAAATGAACTGTGATCCCTTATTTTTGCTTGATCAGCCGAAAAATAATTGGAAAAGTAATACTTTGTAACTAATTACATTCAACTCTGCATGTTACCAAACAAATTTCTTTTTTTTAAATCAGTTTGATAAGAGATTTACAAAATGTCTTCATGGAAGTTAAGCTTTACTAAATCTTCTAATGATTTTTGTCATAAATGAAATGCAATGACCCATACTATGTATTTTTGGCTGTTCCCACAGATATACCCTTGCAGCATTAGATTGGCTTTGTGGTCCAGGGTCACATATCCATTTGATCTAGTACTCCCATCAAATGTGAACAAATGAAGTTGTGGAAGTGTTTAACATCAGATGCATGTCGCAGACAGAGATATTAGCTCTCTGTCATCTGAGATAGCGATGTCCATCAGTCATAGCGCGTGTGGTGTATCTACATGAGTGTGTGTGCGTGAGCCCCTCTGCACATTCTGTATTGTAAAACAGCGGCCCAAAGCAGCTCCGTACACGCTCTTCCTGTAACCTTTCCGATGTGTTGCGGTTCTGCTTGACGAGTGAGTGAGACGGAGAAGAGAAGAGGGAAGGCGAGGGTGAGAAAGACAGGCAATCATTTCTCTCTTTGAGGGCAGTGGAGCGGGGAGGCGTGCAGATGAAACCCCATTTTCCTCTGATTAAGTCCTCTGAAAATATTCCATTTGTCAGTGCCAGCGTCCTGACGGCTGCCCCCCTCACAGTCAGCCGAGTGTGTCTGTTGACTATGTATCGCTGTGATTTACATCGGTCACTGACAACATCATCTACTCACTAATGTCCTCCACTTCTGTCTGCTCCCCTCCTGCCAAACCACCTCTACCCCGTTCCCCTCTCTCTCTCTTTCTCTCTCAGAGCACTCAACAGCCTATTTTAGCTTGATCTGCCCTCATTGCAAGGTTGGCTGCTGTGATTTCCTCAAAAAAGAGAAAAGAATAAAGGGCCTGTCTCTGTCATAGTCACTCTCAATGTCATCAATTTCAATTTCCAATCTCCTCTCCTTTTTTTCTCGCTCCCACCTTAGCCAGCCTTTCCTGCCCCCCTTTCTCTCAGGGAATATTTCTCGTTCTGTTTTTTTCTCTCCCTCGCTTTCTCTGCCCCACGGCCCTCACCTCCGTTCTCCTCTCTACACCTATTACCCATTACCTAGGCCCGTGCTTTCTTAGGCTTTGCGAAATAGAATGCAATTTCTCCTCGCGCGCCTTGTGATGAGAGCCAAATGAAAGATCATTAATATTTTGTTTAAGAAAAAAACCCAACGGAATTGTGTTTGAACGTTGTTTTTTTTCCCTTCCTGCTTCCCTCATCATTACGCTCTCTTACACCTTGTGCATTTGTTTGACACTATCGTCTAATGATCGACCCTGTCTGTGCCTCCTCCTGCTCCCAAATAAACAACAAAAAGTCTGCCCGCTCGAACGTGTAAAGGGTTTTAAGATTGAAATGAAGCCGGCGGTGGAGATGGGGGCGCAAAACGGAGAGAGAAACATTAGCAGCCCTAGACAAACCTGAACTTGGTATGTCATTTGTAAGAGGTTGTGACTGATGTGTTTGACTGGCATAGTGTTTTGTGTATGCGACTCTTCCTTATAATGTGTCTAAGGCGATTCTGAATATATGTACACCTCATCTAAATATGAGAGATATATGAATGATTTTAGAAGATAGAGACTAGAAACGGGCAACGCAGTGGCGCAGTAGGTAGTGCTGTTGCCTCACAGCAAGAACGTCGCTGGGTCGCAGGTTCGAACCTCGGCTGGGCTGGGTCAGTTGGCGTTTCTCTTTTCAGTTGCATGTTCTCCCTGCGTTCGCGTGGGTTTCCTCCGGGTGCTCCGGTTTCCCCCACAGTCCAAAGACATGCAGTACAGGTGAATTGGGTAAGCTAAATTGTCCATAGTGTATGAGTGTAAATGTGTGTGTGGAAGTTGCCAGAGATGGGTTGCGGCTGGAAGGGCATCCGCTGCGTAAAATCGTGCTGGATAAGTTGGCGGTTCATTCCGCTGTGGCGGAGTCCGCAAGGGACGAAGCCGACAAGAAAATGAATGAATGAATGAGACTAGAAACAAGTCAATATATCTGCTATAAGATATCTGATATAAGATAATTATATTCTGTATTCCCTGAAATAAGAAAATGTAGGGGAGAGCGGGGCACAAAGTGACACTTTTTGGTTTTGGCCAAATAATAAACAAAATAATTGGGTAAGACAAACCATATATTTTTTACCAACAACACACAAGCCTCTCCCACAAATGAGCACTGAAAGAATGATCGCCGGACCTATGGTTTCTGTGCAGTATTGCCAAAAGTACCAGGAGGACAAATGTTACTATTTACCCCAGCTGCGGGGCAAGTTGTAACAGTCAGAGGGTTAGTTGTAACGTGCTTCAATAGTTAGATTTCACACAATTAATTTAAATTCAGTTTACTTTAAATAGTATATTTTCTTAGTACTTAATATATTTTTTAATTCTAGGCAAGGCAAGGCAAGCTTATTTATATAGCACATTTTATACACAGTGGCAATTCAAAGTGCTTTACATAAACAGGAATAAAAGAGACAAGTATAAGAAAAAATAAAATAAAAACAGATAATAAAAAACAGATAAAAACAGACAAAAATGTGTTAAAACAGGTTGTAAAAGAATAAAAAAAAAAAGAAAAAAACGTAAAAGTGCAATTTGTCGGACGTAGCACAGTGCTCATTCAGTAAAGGCACAGCTAAACAGATGTGTTTTCAGTCTGGATTTGAATGTGCCTAATGTTGGAGCACATCTGATCATTTCTGGAAGCTGATTCCAGCAGCGAGGGGCGTAGTAGCTGAAAGCCGATACACCCTGCTTTGACTGAACTCTTGGAGTTTCTAGTTTATATGATCCTAAAGATCTGAGTGATCTATTAGGCTTGTATTCAGTAAGCATATCTGTAATGTATTGAGGTTCTAGGCCATTTAGTGATTTATAGACAAGTAATAGTACTTTAAAATCTATTCTGAATGTAACTGGGAGCCAGTGTAGAGACCTGAGGACAGGTGTGATGTGCTCTGATTTCCTGGTTCTGGTCAGAATCCTGGCCACAGCGTTCTGGATGAGCTGCAACTGTCTGACTGTCTTTTTGGGAAGGCCCGTGAGGAGGCCGTTACAGTAATCCACCCTGCTGCTGATAAAAGCATGAACAAGTTTCTCTAAGTCTTCACTGGAAACAAAGCATCTGATTCTTGCAATGTTTTTGAGATGATAGTATGCTGATTTACTAACTGCTTTGACATGACTATTGAAACGACTCCAGAGTCACACCAAGATTCTTGACCTTATTTTTTGTTGTTTGACCCTTAGTGCCAAGGTACGCATTCACCTTGAGAACCTCATCTCTGTTCCCAAACGCAATGACTTCAGTTTTAATTCTACATAGCACAGCATGTTTATTTATTTATCTATTGGATAAACACCTTTATTTGCATTATTATCCATTATTATACAATGCATTTATTTCCATTATTAGCAATAAAATTTATTTTTTCTATTCAAAAATATTTTCGAACATTACACTCAAAATATTTTGTGTAATTGGTGTCCAACAGTGTGTGGCTTATTTGTAACACCATGTTAAACTAACCCTGTTGTGTTGTGTTTTCCTCAAAACTGGCTCGCAGTCACTGTGTGTTTTTTTACATCTTTCAAAAAGGTTCCATCTTTTAGCCTAGAAGACGATAATCACAACAACATAAGATTTTACGTACATACTTTCACATATTTTTTTTAAATAAAAAAATTGACTGTAATAAAAAATACTTTTATGCTGCAAAAATGGTTTCTCCTGTGTTTCTCATCCAAATTTCGTTGAACTTTTTCAATAATTGGCATCAAGACAGTATGGTGAAAACCTCGGAAACATGCCAGTTAACTCGGAGCAAATACTTTAAAACTCAGTAAAATTTTACCCAGTGATATACTGGGCTTTAGTAAAGAACCTAATATCTCTAGTAAAGAACGATAATAGTCCAATTGGGTCACACTTTATTTTGACGGTCCTTTTGTTGAATTTAAGTTACATTGCAACTAATTATCATTAGATTATAAGTAGACTGTTAGGTTGGGGTTGGGGTTAGGGTTAGTGTAAGTTGACATGTAATTGCAAAGTTTCTTATAGTCAGTTAAATGTCTGTTGAAGGACTGTTAAATGTCAGTGTCAACAGATATTAAGTAGACAGTCTACTAATACTCAAATGGACCATCAAAATAAAGTGTTACCTCTAATTGTCTTAAAACTAGCTTCTTAATTGTTTTTTAAAACTGTATGCTCTTCATATTTTGTGTGAAATGGTTTTAAAACTAGTATTACTAGAATTACTCTTAAATTAAGTATCGTCATTCAGTCTTAAAATGAGCCAAAACATTTTAACTTAAAACAAGATTATTGTAAGAATAAAATCAAGATCAGACAATATAGCACATGCCCATTTTTTATTCAAATTAAAACATGACAGTAGTTACAATCCAAAATGATTACTTTCTCAAAATATGTTTAATGCAATAAAACATAATAAAATGTAGTTCGACACTAAAGCACATGTTTATTAAGCATTTTTAATGGACAAATGTAAAACAAGTTACTGTTACTAAAATAAATACAGTAAGTGCACTGTAAAAAATTCTGGGTTCCACACAATTCCTTCATGTCGTCCCAAGATAAAAAGATTAAGTTAACTTAATAGTTTTTACAAATTTAATTGGATTGAATATAAAACAATTACGGTGACATGGTGGCTCAGTGGTCACCTCACAGCAAGAAGGTCGCTGGTTTGAGCCTTGGTTAGCATATCTGTGTGGAGTGTGCATGTTCTCCCCATGTTGGCGTGGGTTTCCTCCGGGTGCTTCTGTTTTTTCCACATACACTCAAAAAATATATATATTTTTGCTTGTTCAAACTACTTATGTAAAATAAGCTGAAACAACACAATTCTTCAGATTTCATTGGGACAACGTCATTTTTTTATGCTCAATCCACATAAATTTGTTAAAAGTGTTAAGGTAACTTAATCAATTTGTGTTGGAACAACATGAATGAATTGTGTGGACCCTGCATTTTTTACAGTGTACAAAGACATGTGGTAGGTGAATTAAATAAACTAAATTGGCCATAGTGTATGTGTGTGAATGAGTGTGTATGACTGTTTCCCAGTACTGGGTTGCAGCTGGAAAGGCATCCGCTGCATAAAACACATGCTAGAAAAGTTGGTGGATCATTCCGCTGTGGTGACCCCTGATGAACAAAGGAAAATGAATGAATGAATGAATGAATGAATGAATGAATAAAACAATTGTCACACCCAAAAATAAAGAATTGTGTTGTTTCAACTAATTTTAAATAAGTTGTTTAAATAAGCAGCAAAGGTCATATTTAAGTGTGTGATTATCATGCATTTTTATTGGGCAAATATTAATAAAGTTATTACAGCTAAAATAATGTCTTAAAAAAGTCTGGTCTTTATCTATGTCTCTGATATAATTAATATCTGATATAAATAATATGTAATTAAGCTAAATTTGATGGTAAAATACCTATACAATCTGATCTTGCGTATCATTTATTCTTAAAACAAGATGAATATGATTTTCTGGCTAGAAATACGATTTTAACTCTAGATAAGAAGTTTTTGCAGTGTAATAAATAATCAGTTTAAGGAGTACAACCCGAAACAATGAAACTGTAAGTATAATTAGCAAATGTGTGGTTTAGAAAGAATGCGAAAGGGGAAAAGCAGAGAGAACAGTTGTGAAATTTAATTTGGAAATCAATCAGTATTCATTAGCCCAGAGGGCATCCATTCACTCCTCCCTCCATCCCACACTTTCTCTCTTTCTCCCTCGCTAACAAAACGTTTCTGCACTCAGCATGGCACCAGTCGTAGTCACTGCTCACCCAGCCATTTCCTGCTTCCTCGCTGCCTCGCTCTCTAACCAAACTTTACCCACCGCCCACCTCCCTCAGCCCTCATTAGCATTCCATTAGCATTTCATTTGCATGGCCTTTTTTAGAACTTCCCTTCTGCTTTAATTATTTTTTTTTTTTGTTCTCGTTTGAGGAGAATGTCAGAATGGAAAGTCCTGGGAAGGCCTGTGTAATGGAGTCACTGAAGTAAATCTGTAATGACTGCAGCTGAAAGGAGCCATATGCACAACTTATGATCAGGGTCCGATGAACGATTGAATGAACGATTATGCTAATCTAGAAAGTTGTTGGTCTTTTAACTTATGGGCGTTCAGATAGTTTGGAGTAATTTAAACTTACCTAGGCTGCATTTGTTTGATCAAAAATGCTGTACAAGCAGTAATTCATACTGTACATTCATTCATTTTTCTTCGGCTTAGACCTTTTTATTTATCAGGGGTCACCACAGTGGAATTAACCGCCAACTTATCCAGCACATGTTTTACAAAGTGATGCCCTTCCAGCTGTAACCTAGTACTTGGAAACATCCATATACACTCATTCACATACATACACTATGGCCAATTTAGTTTATTCAATTCACCTATAGCGCATGAAAATGAATGAATGAGTCTTCGGACTGTGGGGGAAACCGGAGCACCCGGAGGAAACCCATGTGAACACGGGAAGAGCATGCAAACTCCACACAGAAATGCCAACTGACCCAGCCAGGACTCAAAACAGTGACCTTCTTGCTGTAAAGTGACAGTGCTAACCACTGAGCCACCGTGTCGCCCCACAAACAGTAATATAATTCTAAATTAAATAGCTGTTTTTGGTTTTAAAATAGTTTTATTTAGTTCTGTAAATGTAAAGTTCCTTTATAAACAAAGGTCACGCTTTATTTTGATGGTCTGTTTGTTGAAATAGGTTACATTGCATCTACATGCCAACTAATTCTCATTAGATTATAAGTAGACTGTTAGGTTGGGGTTAGGGTTAGTGTAAGTTGACATGTACTTGCAAAGTTTCTTATAGTCAGTTAAACGTCTGTTGAAGGAGCAGTATCAAAAGATATTAAGCAGACATTCTACTAATACTTAAATGGACCATCAAAATAATGTGTTACTGAAAAAAAAAACATGAGCTTCACATGTGAAAAATTCAAATAAGTGTGATTACCTAGCATTTTTTCGTTTAAAAGAAGTTTAATAGACATTTAAACATAGACGGCTAGGTTAAAACAAGACTTTGGACTGTCAGAATCTAATAGACGTCTAAGAATAGCCCAAAACTAGACTCATCATCAAATACATAGGAATGAATGACTACACGTGAACTTTGTATTTGATGACTAGTTAAGTTTTGTGCTATTCTAAGATGTTTATTAGATTTTTACCAATAGGCCAAATTTACATCTACTGTATTTTTAGATATCTATTACATGTGTATCATCCAAAAACCACATTTCATACAGTAGGTGTTTCACATGTATTTCACATTTGTTTTACATTTTCAGTTTTTAACATGCAATTACACCTGTAAAGCTCATGTCTTTTTTCTGTAAGGGCAGATTTTTTTTAGCTAAAAAAAGTCCATTCTGCTGCATTCAGCCCCAGCAAATCACTGCAAAATGTTGCAACTATAGAAGCTGAGAAGTTTTTGAAACCTGATAAAATCAGTTTAATTATGTGTTTAAAACAAGAAAATATGCCTGATGTTAAAGTCCCTGTTCTTGCCATACCAGGTTAAAAGAGAACATCTCTATCAGGTGACAGAAAGTGCGAACAATTTATTGTGATCTAAACATGATGTAAAGCTAAACATTTCAGGTGCAGGATTTGAGACTGTGACTGATCTATATGACCTTATTATGTTTATTGGGAGTATTAGGCTTATTATTTTGATCATTGTTGATGTGAAATGATACTTTAATATCAGAGGATCAGAGACATTGCAATTCCTACATAATTTTTAGACAAAGTCTTAAAATGTGCAAACAATATACTTGGTGTACTTACCCATTGTGCAAGCTGTCTCTTTAATACCATATGTTTCATATATGTTGCTGCTGATTGGGTTGATGTTTTTGACATGTCCACCAAACAAAAGAAAACATCTTGAACCCCATTGAGCACCATTTCCAGGAAACGTGCTGTTCATCCCAGAAATTGTAATACGCATCAGTTTGAGCTTGAATGTGCCTCAGTTTTTAATATCAAGTGATTTTAATATGCTGATTTGCTGCTCAAACATTTCTGCTTCCTAATGTTCACAACAGCTGTGCTGCTTAATAATTTACTTAAATTCATTAGTTTGGAACTGTGGTCAATTTTTAGTATACTTTCATATTTTTTTCCACAACAAAATAATAACAAAGCTTTTGACCAATCGTGTCTGACCAAAACATGCAATTCCATAACACTTGATTTGTTTTTACAAAAGATTTTTTTTATGTTTATGAAGTATTAAGGTTCGTTTACATGACAATGTTCAATCTACGAAATACTGAAATGTTTTTTCTTAGAATGTTTGAAAAGTTTTGTGCAAAGATACTAACCGATTCCTGTTAACATAGATCATGTAAAAACGTATTTTGTATGCCAGGCAAGTAGTTGGTACTGTCTCTGTGTGAAGAAGCACTAAGCGACTCTATTGACCTTATTCTTCAATGCGGAAGTGCGCTCGTTTTTGCGATTGTTTTAGAACTTCTGATTCAGTTGCCTATGGGAGAAATGACTAGGAATAATAAATGGCAGAAAATGGTCAAACTACGTGCTCTACAAACAAGTGTGTCCATGACTTTACAGACTAAGCAAAATAATATAATAAGAAAATATCAGTTTGCAACATCAAGCAGCAAAACAAGCTGTTTTGAACATCTAAAAATGAATGGAAGTGAATGAGACCGGAAGTCTCGAGCCAAAAAGATTCAAATGGCTGTGCCCACTCGTACGCAAGGCAAGGCAAAGCAAGCCAAGGCAAGGCAAGGCAAGGCAAATTTATGTATATACCACATTTCATACACAGTGGCAATTCAAAGTGCTTCACATAAGCAAGAATAAAAAAGACAAGTATAAGAAAATAAAAAAAAACATAATAAAAATGATTAAAACAGAGAAAAACAGATTAAAATGTGTTATAACAGGTTATAAAAAAATGAAAAGGAAAAGAAAGACACAATAGTGCGATCTGTCGGATGTAGCACAGTGCTCATTCAGTAAAGGCACAGCTAAACAGATGTGTTTTCAGTCTTGATTTAAATGTGCCTAATGTTGGAGCACATCTGATCAATTCTGGAAGCTGATTCCAGCAGCGGGGGCATAGTAGCTGAAAGCTTATTCACCCTGCTTTGACTGAACTCAGCATATCTCAGCATATCTCAGTCAGCATATCTGTAATGTATTACAGAGGTCCTAGGCCATTTAGTGGTTTATAGACAAGTAGTAATACTTTAAAATCTATTCTGAATGTAACTGGGAGCCAGTGTAAAGACCTGAGGACAGGTGTGATGTGCTCTGATTTTCTGGTTCTGGTCAGAATCCTGGCTGCAGTGTTCTGGATGAGCTGCAACTGTCTGACTGTATTTTTGGGAAGGCCCGTGAGGAGGCCGTTACAGTAATCCACCCTGCTGCTGATGAAAGCATGAACAAGTTTCTCTAAGTCTTCACTGTAAACAAAGCATCTAATTCTTGCAATGTTTTTGAGATGATAGTATGTGGATTTAGTTACTGCTTTGACATGACTATTGAAATTCAGATCTGACTCCAGAGTCACACCAAGATTCTTGACCTTATTTTTTTGTTGTTTGACCCTTAGAGCCAAGGTACGCATTCACCTTGAGAACCTCATCTCTGTTCCCAAATGCGATGACTTCAGTTTTCTCTTTGTTTAACTGAAGAAAGTTTTGGCACATCCAATTGTTAATTTCATCAATGCATTGGCAGAGGGTGTCAATGGGGCTGTAGTCATTAGGGAGTAAGACTAAGTAGATCTGATTGTCATCAGCATGATTTGGTTCTTTCCAGTGCCTAAATTGTGAATTGCGAGGTCCCGGAACAGATTGGGGTAACAGATCTGGCATGTTACCCGAGAGCGGGGGGGTGATGGTGCGGTGAATGGCGGAGGGGTGTCGCAGATGAAAATGAGCGGGGCGGGGGTGTCGCAGACGACAGTGAAGAGGGTTGGGGAGTCGTGAAAGAAAGCGAAAGTGAACAGTGGACGGGGGAGAAGATCGGTTAAGGAGGGTGATCGGTAAAATGAGGTGCCGGCACAAATTAAGCCCTGGGTCTTTCTCATTATTTGGCTCAGAGGGAGCATATAAAGGTTGAACAGGAGAGGTGCCAGAATTGACCATTAAGGGACTCCACATGTCATGGGTGTCCACCTCGACCTATGGTCACCTATACTGACATAGTAACCTCTCCCTTCAAGGTAAGAACACGAAGAATAAGGTGAATACATACAGTCCTGTGTTACACCATTTTTATTTTGATTGTCAAGTACTGAAGCATACCTTCACAAAATAACGTTTTTGTGATTTAATTTGAGAATATAATATTATTTTTCCAAAAACTTTAAAATCTCTTTTCAAAAGTTTGTACTCCAATGTCATGTACTGTATATGAAAAGCTAAAAGGCAGTTGAAAATATTCTCATGTTAACACCCCCTTGGAGATTGTACATAACTGAACATTTGACCAGTTTAATGCATATATCTGAATGCTTAATAAAATCCTAAATTTCCTTTTAAAAGTGAACTGACGCAAAAACTTCTGTCTAGTTCCATCAAATAAAGATATACAATTTTATCAATTAATCAAGCCACTTGACAGATTTGATCACTTATAAAACACTTTTCATTCATTTCTACAGCATTTTGTCCATTTTCTGTGACTAAACTTGCTTATGAGTGATTTTGGTCTCTCATTCTCTCTCTCTCCCCCTCACACACCTCTCAAAGGGGGTAATTAGCAGGCTGTCAGGGAAGGAGGCAGGGTCACACAGGCAATTAAGAGTGTGACAGCTTTGTGGAGCGTGTGGTGCAGTGTAAGGCCTCTGCTGTCAGACTGAGGGCTTTGCTTTCGCCACCACACACACACCTCAACAGCAGGAACATCTCTGATTGATTAAGAATCTCGCTCATTTACAGCCCGCCTTTACTGTTAAAAAAGCAGCAATGATAAGAACAGAAACAAACAAATTTCCTCTCAGAGATTTGTTCACGATTGTGTTTTAAAGCTGGATTAAATTAAAGATCTGCATGGCTGATTAACGATAAAAAGATGGAGTGACGCCTTGAAGGATTCCGTCTCTTTGTCTCGCTGTGTTGTATGCACGGTTACATGCTGTGCGGTAATGCTATCGTAATTTGCCAGTCATTGGCTGCGACACTTATTTCAAGCTCGCAACGCCATCAAAGTCCCAGCAAGGAGCCGATCTGCCAGCGAATGTTTCATAACCATCAATGAATCATCAGCAAACCACGATTGATATTTACATATTATAGAATGAACCTGATGTGTAAATGTTAATTAATTTTACAAGTTGACTCGGAATTGGATTTTAATTGATTGTAAGCTGTTTTTAATTCGGGTATACATCCTAAGAACCTCTTTGTAATATGCAAAGATCCCTATAATCCATCAATAACTCAACTCACTAGAGGGTGGGAGATAAGTTGACATTGACTGCAGATGCAGTTTAAGAGTGTCCCCTAAAACTCCATTAAAAAAGCGATGCTTTAGTAGGTACACATTCGGCATGGTTCAGGGGGGAACGCTTTTTCAATCTCTTCCCTATCATTTTTGAATATCATTAGTCAAGAGCATTCCATTTTCCATGCTTGCCAGCTCAAGCCCCAGAGAGATACGGCGGAGAAAGAGACGGAGCTGGAGAGAAAGAGAAATAGGAAGGGGGGAAAAAGCGAGCGAAAGCACAAGAGAGAGAGAGAGGGAGATATCCAAAAGTCTGGTGATTTATGGCAGTGTGTCTGAGGGTCGGTTCTGCGGCGACATTAGTAGCTGATGAGAGGAACATGTTGGGGGATATTAGCGGTCCGTTATCATTTCCAATCACACACACAAACACACTCCCCTCAACCTCCAGCGCCCCCATAAGCGTGTGTGACAGGCGCTCTCTCTCGATGACTGGACTCGATCACCTGTGACAGTTTTGATTTGATGTCACTTCTCCCCCCCGCACGCCGTTTGTCTGAGCGGTTAAAAGGTAATTGTGTGACATTAGCATGGAGAGGGGGCTCTCGCTTTGTCTCTGAACGCGGCGCAAGTTGGGACGGGGGAGTGTGTGTGTGTGTGCGCGTACGCGGCAGTTATAAATGGCCTCCATTTCCCAAACCACTCCGTTCTCCATTGTGGAAGGTGTCGCCGCGGGGCAGAAGGGGGTGTGTGGGTAACAGGAGCTGAGAGAAGGCCTCGCTTGCTCTCCGGGGACACGTGGTGACAACACAGGTAGTCTGGTATCAGTCAGAAATATGAACATCTTCTCATCATTATCTGTTGGTATGTGAGTGACTTTACAGCTGTGTGTGTGTGTGAAGTCTTGTCTTGTCGAAAGTGTGTTGTGCATTGCACTGATGTGGCAGGAGAAGATTGGTAAATCCGAGTGGTGTCAACAGCATAATATAAATGCATGAAAAATAGCACTAGATTTTCTTTGTGCATTATACATCCAGGCCCAGAATCCTTTAACTGTGGGTCTGGAGCAGGACTGTTAACTATTCCCTAATTATTTCACATTTAAGTCATATTGTTCAGTTCTGTGTTTCACAGAAGAAAGTCATTCATTTAAAAAAAACGAGGCAAGATGTGTTTCTTTTTAAAAAATCTTTGATTGTTTGTGATTATTATTAGCAGCATCCTGGCTTACCAAACCTGCATTTATTTCACAAAATTAAAACAGTAATATTGTGAAACAAACAAATTACAAGCCAGTTTATATCCTAAAGTGAAGCAAATCTTTTGAAAGTTCGCAAATACAAACACATACAAAAGAAAATTCAAAAAGTCTGTTCCAGAGCTTTGCAGCTAAGTGTAAAATGCACCTCCTTCATTGGTTCTACCAGAAGTCCCAAGATTTTGCGACCTTAATGAATGCTTGAATGATTCCTTTCATTCATTTTCCTTTGGTATAGTCCCTATATTCATCAGGGGTTGCCACAACGAAATGAACCGCCAACTTATCCAGCATATGTTTTACACAGCGGATGCCCTTCCAGCTGCAACCTATCACTGGGAAACACCCATACACACCCATTCACACACATACACTACGGACAATTTAGCGCATGTCTTTGGACTTGTGGAGGAAACCCACGCCAACGCGGGGAGAACATGCAAACTCCACACAAAAATGCCAACTGACCCAGCAGAAGCTCTAACCAGCGACCTTCTTGCTGTGAGGTGATATTGCTACCTACTGTGCCACCGTGCCGCCCCAAGATGTGATTCTTTCTTTTTTGGTAAGCATCCTGGCTTATCAAATCTGCATTTTTTTCACTTATTTCACAGTAACAATATTACTTATTTCACAGTAATATTGTGAAACAAACAAATTAAAGCCAGTTTTTATCCTACAGTGAAGCAAATCTTTTGAAAGTTCGCAAAAATATTGAAGTAAAAACAAACTCATACAAAAGAAAAGTCAAGAAGTCTGTTCCAGAGCTTTGCAGCTAAGTGTAAAAATGCACCTCCTTCATTGGTTCCACCAAAAGTCCCGAGATGTTGCGACCTTAATGAATGCTTGAATGATTCCTTTCATTCATTTTCCTTCAGCATAGTCCCTATATTCATCAGGGGTTGCCACAACGAAATGAACCGCCAACTTATCCAGCATATGTTTTACACAGCGGATGCCCTTCCAGCTGCAACCCATCACTGGGAAACACCCATACACACCCATTCACACGCATACACTACGGACAATTTAGCCTACCCAATTCACCCATAGCGCATGTCTTTGGACTTGTGGGGGAAACCAGAGCACCCGGAGGAAACCCACGCCAACGCGGGGAGAACATGCAAACTCCACACAAAAATGACAACTGACCCAGCAGAGACTCTAACCAGCGACCTTCTTGCTGTGAGGTGATATTGCTACCTACTGTGCCACCGTGCCGCCCCAAGATGTGATTCTTTCTTTTTTGGTAAGCATCCTGGCTTATCAAACCTGCATTTTTTTTCCACAAAATTAAAACAGTAATATTGTGAAACAAACAAATTACAAGCCAGTTTTTATCCTACAGTGAAGCAAATCTTTTGAAAGTTTGCAAAAAGAAAACAAAGTGACTGTAATATTGGTAACCTTGTAACGAATCAGTAAAAAAACGTTAAGCATAATGGAGACCGCTGATTAGTCACGTTTGTTACATCAGTTTATTTGGCAAATGTTTCCACCTACTATTGTTTGCATTAACTCTTTTTTCCACAAATCTAAAACCACCTTGTGAGCAATATATATATATGATTTGCTCTTCAGTGTTTGGACTTTCAGCAGTGAAAATTAAACCACACTGAACTAAACTGAACTTCAACTCTGAAAACTGGACTGACACAGTTTCAATTTACTAGAACTTTTATGTTAAGCTGCTTTTACAATGTAAAAGTGCTATAGAAATAAACATGAATTGAATATATCTATATGTATATACCAACGCTATCTCGCGGCCAATTCGTAACTTTTTGATTAGTGGCTAATTCGTATGAATTCGTACGATCTAATTCGTACAAATTAGTACGATTTGCCCATCACCCAATGACGGTTGGGGTTAGGGGTGGGGTTAGGTGCCACGCCTCCTTTTTAAAATCGTACATTTTCGTACGACTGAACTCGTACGAATTCGTACGAATTAGCCACTAAACTGACAAAACGTAAAATACTTACGTTTCCTCGTGAGATCAGGCTGGTATATACACACACACACATACATATAACACAGGGTGATGCAAACACAGCTACAGTAAATAGCAGTAAAACAGTAATATTTTTTAAAAGTTCAATTAAAATTCAATATAAAAAAGGTGTTTTATATTTGAATATATTTTTAAATCTATTTTATACCTGTGATGGAAAATTTGATTGTTTTATCATTATTCAAAACATCAAAACAAGTTTACAAGAAACCATGTTTCTACTATACAAATAAAAGCAATGTGAGCAATCAACTGTCAAAGTAATGTCCACATACAGCAGCAGAGTTGTACAGTTTCAGAATTATACAAATCATATGCATGTAGTTAATAGCATATTCAAGCAAATTCAAACACATACAAAGAAAAGTCAGAAAGTCTGTTCCAAAGCTTTGCAGCTCAGTGTAAAAATGCACCTCCTTCATTGGTTCCACCAAAAGTCCCGAGATTTTGCGACCTTAATGAATGCTTGAATGATTCCTTTCATTCATTTTCCTTCAGCATAGTCCCTATATTCATCAGGGGTTGCCACAACGAAATGAACCGCCAACTTATCCAGCATATGTTTTACACAGCGGATGCCCTTCCAGCTGCAACCCATCACTGGGAAACACCCATACACACCCATTCACACGCATACACTACGGACAATTTAGCCTACCCAATTCACCCATAGCGCATGTCTTTGGACTTGTGGGGGAAACCAGAGCACCCGGAGGAAACCCACGCCAACGCGGGGAGAACATGCAAACTCCACACAAAAATGACAACTGACCCAGCAGAGGCTCTAACCAGCGACCTTCTTGTTGTGAGATGATATTGCTACCTACTGTGCCACAGTGCCGCCCCAAGATGTGATTCTTTCTTTTTTGGTAAGCATCCTGGCTTATCAAACCTGCATTTTTTTTCCACAAAATTAAAACAGTAATATTGTGAAACAAACAAATTACAAGCCAGTTTTTATCCTACAGTGAAGCAAATCTTTTGAAAGTTTGCAAAAAGAAAAAAAGTGACTGTAATATTGATAACCTTGTAACGAATCAGTAAAAAACGTTAAGCATAATGGAGACTGCTGATTAGTCACGTTTGTTACATCAGTTTATTTGGCAAATGTTTCCATCTACTATTGTTTGCATTAACCCTTTTTTCCACAAATCCAAAACCACCTCGTGAGATATATATATATATATATATATATATATATATATATATATATATATATATATATATATGATTTGCTCTTCAGTGTTTGGACTTTCAGCAGTGCAAATTAAACCACACGGAACTAAACTGAACTTCAACTCTGAAAACTGGACTGACACAGTTTCAATTTACTAGAACTTCTATGTTAAGCTGCTTTTACAATGTAAAAGTGCTATAGAAACAAACATGAAATGAATATATGTATATGTATATACACACACACATACATGTAACACAGGGTGATGTAAATACAGCTACAGTAAATAGCAGTAAAACAGTAATATTGTTTTTAAAAAATTCAATATAAAAAAGGTGTTTTATATTTGAATATATTTTTAAATCTATTTTATACCTGTGATGGAAAATTTGATTGTTTTATAATTATTCAAAACATCAAAACAAGTTTACAAGAAACCATGTTTCTACTATACAAATAAAAGCAATGTAAGCAATCAACTGTCAAAGTAATGTCCACATACAGCAGCAGAGTTGTACAGTTTCAGAATTATACAAATCATATGCATGTAGTTAATAGCATATTCAAGAAAATTCAAACACATAAAAAGAAAAGTCAAAAAGTCTATTCCAAAGCTTTGCAGCTAAGTGTAAAAATGTGCCTCCTTTATTGGTTCTACCAGAAGTCTTTAGATTTTGCGACCTTAATGAATGTGTGAATAATTATAGTGTGGTAAAATACTTCTGTTTAGTACACAGGAACTTTTTAGCAGTAGCTGTTTTAGACTAGTAGCAGTTTTCTGTTATCATTACAAAACTTGATTGCCCAGTTTCACAAACAGGGCTTAGATTAAGCCAGGACTTAGATAAATTAGGCTATTTAAGCCACATTTATAAAATGGCCTTAGAAAAATATATTACTGGGGTGCACCTGGAGACAAAAAAATGACACTGACATATTTTAAGACATCTCACTGCAAGTTATGTTGAGTTGAGACAGCTTAAACAAACAATTTAATCTTGACTAGCCTTAAACCTTGTTTGTGAAACCGGGGGAATATGTATTAAGTGTGGAGAAGATAACATTGGGGTGATATGATACAATTATCTTGACCTGTTGAGAGCACAGCTACAATCAAACATGTTTCTCAGCTTGATGAAGTTTTAGGGGATAGAAGAAGGCTGTTCAGCTTGCTGATCTAATTAAACACAGGTATATAACTGTAGAGGACGAAGAGTACCAGTGCAGTCATACTGTTAAATGACTACAGACACAACTTTCTATTTTATTTGATGTGCTGTGCAGGTAGGACTGGGCCGATAAACGATATCATATCAAATCGCAATAAAATTGATGTCAATAACAATGATAAGCTCTGGACTTTTTTTTTTTTTACTCTATATTGATTTAAGAGCCAATCACACAGAAGAAATGTGCAACAATGGGAATCTAAAAGTGTGCTGATATTAGAGATGTACTGAATTTTCATCCACCAAAAATGTATCTAATTTTGTGGCTTTAGTCATTGTTGGGGTACTCTTTTAAATCTGGAAACATTAACAACTTATGCTGAAATATATATCGTTATCGTTTAATATGGAAAATAATTATTGAGAATGCATTTGCCATACGTGTAAGCATCTTATTAAAGAATGTATAGTTTTATCAAGAGGTCACACATTTTACCACAGTTTTATATAACATGTAATAGGGGGTCTCTGCTCTATTTCTCTATCCACTAAGGGGTCCTTAGCCTGAAAAATGTCGAGGACCCATGAACCTCCACAGGCAAGGAAATGCTAAGACGCCTAACACCATTTGTGCTCACGTTAGAAATCCAGGTTAGATTCTTCCTCAAGGACATAAGTAAAGATCCCCACCTGAGATGTGAACCTAAAATGTGAACACAAAAGCAAGCCTATAAACCCGTAGCCAGTTTGGAAAGAGCCATACGAGATTTGTGCAGGAATTCACCATGATGAAAATCAATTTTAAAGATGCCATACAATAAAATCTGGATATACCTAGGCATAGCTGAATAACAAACAAAAAAATCAGCACATGGAAATGCCATACCATGAGCCTCAAAACAATATTGTTTCCTCACTCTCATGTAAATCCAGTGAGTGTAAAATCCTGTGAAAAAAACAAGCCAATCAAATCACTGAACTCTGAAAATCCACACTGGATTAATATGCATACCCCCAGCAGCATTTGATTGGCCACAATATTTCCTTGTGAGATTACAACAATGATAATTCCCCCACCCCCCTTATTTTAAAGCTAATCTAATCTTGTATTAAAGGTGAAATTGGATAAAATTTTCACTTTTTGTGTTTAGTTTGTGCTGTGTTTGCTAGAAATTGTTGTTTATCAACTGAGAGTATTTGTGCTATAACTGAATAGTTTGAATTTCGTGAATTTTGCAGGTTTATACATAACCAGCTCTTTACATGTGCCCTCACTTTCCTCCCACCTCTTTTTATAAATAGATAGCAAACCGACTAAAAAAGGCACTTTTCATTCCTCTGTTTGAACAATAAAGTGATTATGCATTCCAAGGTTGTAGATTTGCTATTGATATTGGTAGGGACCTAATGTTACCCATGTGGCGCATTAACCATATTATCTCGATTATTGTTTTTTCATAATTGTTGTGGAGGGCAACATGAAAACAAAAGTTTGATTAATTGCACAGCCATGGTTACTATTAGCCCAGCGGACACAGGATGTCAACATGACATCAGATTTACGTTGTGCCCCAATGAGTGGGGACGTTGCATCTTGTTTGGAAATGAAAATTGGGTTGACGTCAGAACTCAATGTCAGGCTGACATCAATGTCCAACCTAAAATCAACCAAATATCAACGTCTAATAATAATACAGCTTGACGTTGTGTTGATGTTACCACTATGACGTCTATCAGACGTTAGATTTTAGTCGCCATACCCGATTAATAAATGTAAGTATTTGACATCAATATGACATTGGTTAAAGTTGGCTCGACGATGGATTTTGGTCACCTTCCAACACAACCTAAAATCAACCAAATATCAACATCATTTCACATCCTTATTGGACGTCAAAATAATGTTGTCCTTAGATGCTGGCTAGACATTGAATTTTGGTCACCTGACATCATGACCTAAATCTAACCTTATACTAATGTCTTATAATGTTTTGTGCCTGCTGGGATGGTAGACTCGTAGCGAACTTGACTTCATGTGACTTGTAAAAGTAGCTCCTTATGTCCATGTCTCACCTGAGTCTTGCACAGTAAAACCTGATTGGAAAATTGCCTTGCAGTTTTGGTGCTGTAAACATCCAAACATAGCGTAACAGCCTCTCATTTGACAGCAGGGAAAGGCTGCCAATCATAATGTCCATATGTGTTTTGGGGGAGGTAGGACTCGAGTAGAGATTGTGATTTAACCCTTTGTGTTCTTATGTGTTAATGAGAGTTGGTATTATTATTTTATTTTGGAGATGATTAAATTATTGGTCAGGACATTCAATAATCAGTTAAAACATGGGAGGTGTCATGTCCCCTCTGTCCATGCTAATTCTATTTGGATGTAATCCCAGCTTCAGAAGAGACAATGGCAACATGGATTAGTTTTCATTTTAATGTCTGAAACCTAAGTTAAATGGGTTTTTTTTAAACACTGATAAATTTAGGACAAGCACTGCAAAGTTATTTCTATGGCTCAGCATGAGTGAAAACATCTGAATTTAGCAGTTGATGACATGCATTTTGGATGTTCTTATCCAGGGGTGCTCAACCCTATTCCTGGCGATCGACCTTCCTGCAGTTTTCACTTGCAGCCCTTATCAAACACACTTGCCTGTAATTATCAAGTGCTCCTCACGTTCTATATAATTGGTTCAGGTGTGTTTGATCAGGGTTGGAGCTGAAATCAGCTGGAAGGTTGATCGCCAGGAACAGGTTTGAGCACCCCTGTTCTTATCACATCGACGTGAAAAGGTTGATATTCACAATCCTTTCAAATATGGTCAAAATCAACCATATCATATTAGGACCAATTAGACTTGTAAATGGACCTGTAGATCTGTTTCTAGAGAATTTTTGCACTAACCTAAGCGACATACCTTCTATATGGACATCAGAGAACAGTTTTATATATTGTATCAATGCATTCTATGGCACCTGTAACAAAAACTAATCTGTTGTAAGGTGTTCTAAGGTTAATCATAATCCCTAACCAGTGCTATTGTATGCTAATGTATGATGATTATAATCAAGGTAAAGACAGGGCTTAATTTGTGCCGGAACACACCAGATCCGGCACCTCTGAAATCTGATCCGGCACCTCATTTTACTGACCCCCCTCCTCAACCGCCCTCCTCGGCCGTCTGCTGTTCACTTTCACTTTCTTCCGCGACTCCTCAACCCTCTTCACTTTCGTCGACACTCCTCCACCATCTGACATTCTGCATTCTCCAATCCCACCACCAACACCCCCACCCCCACTTTTCACTTTCGTCCGCGACTCCCCAACCCTCTTCACTTTCGTCCACGACACCCCTCTGCCATCTAACGCCCCACATTCTCCAATCCCACCACCAGCCCCCCCACCCCCACTTTTCACTTTCGTCTGTGACCATTCTTTTAGCCTTTATCTGGACAACCTGCCATCAGAGTCACTTGAGCAAATCCATTGAAACCTGATTTTGTAGTTAGCGAGGCTGTCAGTTAAACAGATTTGCCAGATAATAAACAAAATTACTTTAATCTCATTGAAAAATCAATACCTAGGAGTAATCTGGGGCCCTGTCCACATGTAAATGGGTATTTTCAAAACCGCATACAAGTGCAATATTGGTTCACTAAAACCAAAACATTTTGAAAACCCCTGTCTGAGTGAAGATTTTCAAAAATGCCAGAGTCTGTGTAGTTGCGTAGGCTGCGAAACAGGAGCTTTTGGCTTGTCTGTGTCAGCATTTTCTTTGTGTGATGTCAGATAGTGTGCTGTAATTTGTTGTTTACAAGACCTGCGTTTATCCAGTGGCCAGTGCGCCATGTTGACAGCCAACCGGAACCGTTAAAAGCATTTATGGAGGCTTCTGATTAGACAACATGACTTTATGGTTAGGAGTAGATCACCACCTAACCACCTGTTGCTTTGGCAGTTAATAGATTAGTTTTTAGACTGCATATGTGTATTTATGTATTTTACAAAAATAACTGTGTATGTGTGGACATACTTGTAATCATTGTTCTACAGGAAGGTGAGCAATCAACAGTAAAATAATTTTTTCAAAACAACTTTTTAATTTTGATCAACGGCGCTACTTTTTTCAGTAACGAGTAATCAAATGAATTACTGTTTTCTCCAGTACAACGCCGTTGCTGTTACTAACAATAAAATGCTACAATAAAATGTTACTATAATTGAGAACACTGACGCAAATATCATGGAAGCAAGGTCTCTCTCAGCCATAGGACCTCTCTTTCTCTGGGGTGGGTGTGTGTGTTTGGGGCTGGGACACATAACCAACCAGTGATGGTGATTGGTGTCTGTGAATGTGGTGTAACTGAGAATGTGATGATTGGCTTAGATCGAGTACATTTTCATCTATGCCAATCAGAGCCAAAGCAGTGCGGGTGTTCACACACAAGCGCACACACACCAACGACCAGGAGTCAAACGATGGCAAATCATAATTCATATGTATATGTATTATTATTATTATTATTATTTGTTTCTTTTTGGCACATTTCTCAACAAGAATAATTTATATTTAGATTGTTGACAAGATATTTAGATTGTTGAAATCGACAATTGTTTGTTGACAAGTCTTGTGAGTTGTGGTCTGTGCAAGTTCTAAACCATCTATTATGTTTTACTGTGCAACTATAGTAATGATAATATTTATAATGGACCTGTTTCAGTTAGGAGGTTCAACCAACTCGGAGTTTAAGCTTGAACTCTGAGTTCACTTACAGAGAGATTAAAAAGTCATCTGTTTCAGAACAGCTGATCTGAGTTAGGTTAATCAAGTCTGAGTAGACTGATTCAGAGTTAAGCCGCAGTCACACTGGAGTTTGAGCTTGCGAAATTCTGTCGTACGGCGCTGCGAAAAGGGGCGGGATTAAACCAGATGAATAGGCATTTAAAAAGCGAGCAATTGCTCCATGTTTTTAAATTTCTGCCTTTAAATCTCTGTCTTTAAGCCGCGGTCACACTGGACTTTTCCCTCCATAGACTTCCATTCATACGCACGCGAATGCGTCAGACCGGAAACGCAGAGTCATGCGTCAGATTTCGCAGGTTGCTGCGGTGCAAAGTTCAAACTTGGTGAACTCTGACCTGCGAAATCGCAAAACTTGACTGCGTGAGACCAATCAAAACATGACCTCTCTGGACAGAAATTCAAAACATGGAGCAATCTCTCGCTTTTTTAATGTCTAATCATCTTGTTTAATCCTGCCCCTTTTCGCAGCGCTGTGCGACAGAATTTCGCAAGCTCAAACTCTAGTGTGACTTCCCTTTAAATTGGGAAATCAGGACTAGGACAAATAATGATAATAAATAATAATGTTAATATACTTAGTAGAAGAAGAGAAAAAAAGAAGAAAGAAGAATGAGAATAAAAGAATAAATATAAAAGGAAAGGGAGGAAAAAGAAAAAGATGAAAATTACTAGAACGTAAGCGGTACTAAAAAATAGTTTTTAGAACGAGTATTAATCCCATTAATCTGGTTACAGTACATGTCCCTGTTGAAGGTCAGTGAATTTAAGCTAATAATTTCTTTTTTTGCAGTAATATCAAAGCTTAAACTTAAAACTATGGTATTGAATCTAATTGTAATTTTCCCAAAAAAGGACAAGCCATTCTTGTAACTTTGTTCTTTGTGTGACTGAAATGTAGGCAATGAATGACTAAGGCTAAGGTGAGAAATACACTTCTTTCTGACCAGGTTAGGTTCACTGAGAAAGTTACCACGGTAACTGACTCTAAGTAAAAGTTACCTCTCTTTCAGAAACAGGCTTGACTTACCCTGCTTTCTCGAGTTTGACAAACCTGCCATTTTGAAGTGGAAAACCCAAAGTTTCTCTCATTTTAGGGTTAACATACTCTGAGTTTTCACTTAACCTCCTTTCTGAAACTGGACCAATGATATGTTGAATGTAATGTAAGATGGTCTTACATTGCCCCACAACAACATTAAAATAGTGTAGATTATTGTATTATATATTTTTTTTTTGTCATTTGACAAAAAAAATTTTTTTTTTAAGTAACGCTATAGTTACTTTCTATGGAAATTAGTTACTTTTATAATTATGTAACTCACTTACTATTTGTGAGAAGTAACTATAACTAATTACTTTTTTAAATGAATGTGCCCAACATTGTTTAACACATCATATGAGTCTTATTCTCATACCGAGTATCCTGCCGGTCTGCAGGAGGAAAAGCCAGTTATTAATGTTACAGTTTGACTTGGGAAACTGAGATACTTTTACGTAAGTTTAAACGCAGCTTTATATCTTGTAAATATTGTAGAATACAATGCAGACAGCAATTTAAAAAGTCAAAAATGAAAATGAACCTACCTTCATCTTCATGATGTCTTTCGTAGGTAATTTACTGCTGTTTTTACTTTTAAAGTTTGTGATTGTTTTCCAATCATGCACTGATAACCTACAACAATAATAATACTGTGAAAGTAAAACTTATTTACAGTGATGCTGATTGCTAGGTTTGAACATCCAATCAAAGGATCAGAAAATGCTGACGTTGTCTAATGCTTGCTAGATGGCCCTGGTGTAACCAACTTGAAATCTGATTGGTTAAAACAACAGGTTCATTGCCATATATTCTTTTCTGTCATTTCTTTAAATATACAATCTTGCACTGCTGTATTGTCCGATTTTTATTCTTAAAACTGTCAATTGTGCTTATAAAAGTTTGTAATGTTGTGAGTTGGTTCATGGTTTATTATTCATTAACAAAGACCAACATTTTTAACAAAATCCCTATGGGAAAAATTCTATCGGAACTAACGCTGCTGAAAAAATGTGGTCACAAATGCACTGTATACTATCATCCTTCACAGCAACAGGCATCTCTCACGAGCCTAAACGAACGGGATGCTCTTCAACCAAATGACTCTTCTGACTCCAGAACAGAAGCTTCTTAAATATTGATGAATTCCAATAGGTTCCTCCCCTCAGCTTCAGGCAGACGGGTGATAAACTGTCAGCCATTAAACACACCATGCAGAGTGTGAACAAACATCTCTAATCACAGCCTCTTAAAGACTCTTAATGAGCTGATGTAATTAGCCTGCACAGAGTAAATCTTTTCTGTCCCAATCTGTTTGCCAGGCTAATTTGTCTGGTATAGATTAGTGGATGAGAGGAGAGCTGATGGGGCTGTTTGTGTGTGTGTGTGTGTGGCTACTTATTTCATTCGCATTGATCTGTTAGAGATGCAACTGTGATGTGTTAGTAAGAATCTCTGGGCTGATATCGCTCTTATCTCGATCACAGCATCCCCAATACAAGAAACACAATAAAAGCACCAATCCCTACCAATGGCATACGTTTACAATCCATCCCTTTTAAAAACACCAACCCTCTCACGCAAATCTGATAAGAGTAATAGTTCTATTGTGAGGCGATTTCCCGCTCAAGTCCAGCCTTGATCCCGAATATGTCCTCTTCTCCTCCACTGGTGTGGATTGTGCTGGTATAAGCCGCAATCCTCCTTTCTGCTGGGGAAAAAAGGAGAGAGAGAGAAAGGAAAAATCCAAGAGGATCAAGAGCAGTTGGAGAATCGGATCTGGCGGGAAGGAGAGTTAACGAGCGGCCTGTCCTATTTCTGTCTGCAGTGCCTCTTCCGGCCACCGAGCGCTGCTGTCCCGCTTCAGGCTGCTGCGATCACATTCCTCTACATGATGGGCTCATCCATTTGTGTGTGTGCTTTTTTTTTCTTCATCTCAATCCTGGATTTAGAGAGATACAAAGCTGATTAGGCAACAAAAGCATATGGGAAGATAAAGGACACTTAGGTAATGGGTTTTGACAGCCTCTTTGGCATGGCAAAAAAGGCTCATCCTCTTTTTCTTGCTTTGCTCCAAATATGTTTGTTATTCTGATTCTTTGCCAACTACTTTTGAGGTGGTTAGGGTTGGGGGAAGTTTGTGGAAATGGCTTACCAAAGAGTCGACAAAGTCGGTTATACTTGTGTAAAATAGAAAGAGGAGAGGGATTGATATCATCGTGTCTGATTTTCTCAGTTGAGCAAGTGCAGTAGGCAATTATGAACCGTATGTCATCATGAAGCATTGTCACTTAATGTGTATGATGATTTGAGTCATTATAAAGTTACTACACTGAGACCAAAGTCTTCCTTTCAGTCTGTGGGCAAAAGAGAACAAATAGTATTATCAGATTTGTTTTTACTCCATAATAGATAGAATCTAAGATTCATTTACGCAATAAGAGACAAAAAAAAAGTGAACATATATTTTGTGTCAGCTCTTTCCATACACTCTCAGAAATAAAGGTTCAAAATTTATCACTGGGGTGGTACCTTTTCAAATGGTACAATTTGATAACATACTGTACTGGTGGACCTTAGTACCTTTAGTCAAAGTCAAAAAGTCAGCTTTATTGTCAATTCAACCACATGTACAGGACATACAGAGAATCGAAATTCCGTTACTCTCAGAGTAAAGTAGAGTTTTAGAAAGAATTTACAATAAATACAATTATATAAAATGTAATGTAAAAATATACGTAAAAAATAAAAGGGTACACTTTTGTAAAAAATTTAGGGTACACTTTTGTTCCTTTAAGGTTTACTGAGTTAATGTGAGGTACACATTTGTATTTTTTGGTATTAATATGTACCTTTTAGGGACCTGTTAGGAACAAAAATGTACTTTTTGAAAAGGTACCGCCCCAGTGACAGATTTATTTTTCTGAGAGTGTATAGTCAATATAGTTCAAATACATTTTGGTATGCGCATGAAGTTAACTTTACAAAAATCATTTTAAATGCAAGTATCTACTTTAATGTTTCAAATACATTTTTAAATATTGGGAAAAAAATTTCCATTTTCATTCAGCATCAGGGGTAGACTGGGACAAAAAATTAGCCCTGGCACTGTAGCCACACCAAGCCCACATTACCACACCGACACAGCCCCACCCACGGACACGCACAATCACCTCTTATATTGGTGTACAGATGGTGAAATAATATAAGCAGTACCATATGTAATAGATATTTAAACATTTAATGTATGTAACTGGAACAAAAACAACCTGTTTAAACAAATTTGTACATACATTAATTTCCTTTTCGGCTTAGTCCCTTTATTAATCTGTGGTCGCCACAGCAAAATGAACCACCAACTTATCCAGCATATGTTTTGGGAAACACTCATACACAATGGACAATTTAGCCTACCCAATTTACCTATGCACCCTGAGGAAACCCACACCAACACAGGGAGAACATGCAAACTCCACACAGAAATGCCATCTGACCCAGCCGGGATTCAAACCAGCAATCTTCTTGCTGTGAGGCGACAGCGCTACCCACTGCGCCACTGCGTTGCTCTTTTTCGAGAATATTTCAGTTAATTTTATGCATTTGGCAGTGTCTGATTTTAGAGCCATTTTTTTGCTTTCTCTGAGCTTTTCAGCACCGCCTTTCCCTTTTTACCATCCATCTCTGACAATTAGTTTGTGTTGCACTTACTGTTTGTTTGACATTCTCTCCAGATTTTGATTAGGTCCACGTAACCTCTGATTGGTCAGATTGGGTCGGCCCATCTCGAAACCAGCCGGCCGCTGCTGATTGGGCCAAATGTTTAACATTTGTTATTGTTATTACTATTATCCTCATCATTATCATAATATTCACGTCTTGCAAGAGATAAAAGCTGCCTGCATGTAAAAACAATACTTAAAAAAATTTTAAAATTAAAAAAACTGACCACCCCACATTTAAAAAATGGTCCGGATTGGTCCAGATGGCCAATCCGCCCCTGTTCAGCATAACTGATATGCTTATGTAAAGATGAAACAAAATAGTTATTCTATAGTTATATATAAAAGAATATCATTCATTCATTTTCTTTTCGGCTAAGTCCCTTTATTAATCTGGTGCCGCCACAGCGGAATGAACCGCCAACTTATCCAGCATGTGTTTTACGCAGCAGGTGCCCTTCCAGCCGCAACCCATCACTGGGAAAAAGAATATATCAATATTACTTAATTTTAATATATTTTCTATTATTAATAATGTCCTGCTAACAGATGTATTTGAGTGAAAATGGTAAATTTTGCATTAAGTCCTCCTGGGACATTTGTACTACAAGTTGTCAAGTCTTAATTAAAATGTCAGGCATGTTAAAGTCACTTATGTTTGCACAAGATTGTGGTGTACCTTTTTAAAATATAAATTACAAGAAATTACAGCAGGGTTTGTTAACTCAACCTACAGAAAATGAAGAGCAAATTTTAAATATATATTTTTCTATAATTTATATAGCCTCTTTGGGCTAATCAAACACATTAATTGGTATATTATGATCCTGTTACATTCAAAAATGTAGTTATTTATTTTTTGTAATTAAAAATCCTGCCGTTGCTTCAATCGATTCAGGCATTTTAATCTTCCCATATTAATAATTATCTTTATATTCATTCATTCATTCATTCATTCATTTATTCATTCATTCATTTTCTTTTCGGCTTAGTCCCTTTATTAATCTGGGGCCGCCACAGCAGAATGAACCGCCAACTTATCCAGCATATTTTTTACGCAACGGATGCCCTTCCAGCTGCAACCCATCACTGGGAAACATCCATACACACATTTACACACACTCATACACTATGGTCAATTTTAGCATACCCAATTCACCTGTACCACGTCTTTGGACTGTGGGGGAAACCAGAGCACCCAGAGGAAACCCACGCGAACAATAGGAGAACATGCAAATTCCACACAGAAATGCCAACTCACCCAGCCAAGGCTTGAACCAGCGACCCTTTTTTGTAAGGCGAACGTGCTACCCACTCCGCCACCGCGTCACCCTATCTTTATATTATCATATTAATCTATAAATTTCACCCCAATTCAGAAACTCAAGGCTTAAAGTAAATATCTAGTTACCTACTCGTAATAACTACTTTGTTGTGGCTTCCATGTACATTCACCTTGTAATTATGTTTTATCCACCATGAATTGAATGCACCGAAAGTATTTAAATCGACAAATAGCTATCGACAAATAGCTAGTCTTTTGGAGCTACAATTTTAATACGCCATCAGATGATTCTTGTTTGAAATAAATCTAACCCTATTATTGGTGGTTTATTCTTAGTGACATTTCAGTATGTGTCGTCTGTATATAATTTGACCATGTGGCCTGTTTAAATGTATTTTTTATTCATCATACATTCTATAAATTCATCCCTGCTGAATTATCTCTGAAAGATGAAAGCTGTTTTCGTTCTTTAAAACAGAAAATAACTGAACATCTCAATAAGCCAATGTAAGCATAACAAAGTATTCAAAATAAATTCGATTAATTCACCAGATAAAAATGTGGATTGACAAACACAGTGCAGCGTTTACACCATCTTAACATTTCATTCACCCCACCAAATCAGACAAACACCTTCTTAAAGACCACATGGTCAATCAAAAGCTTCATGTCAATTCCACTTAATGCTAGAAAAAAACATATTTATCTTCCTCCTCCATACATTAGCTTGTTGAAAATAATAACCCTGGAAGATGCTTACTCACTTAGTCAAGATCAGGAATGAGATAACAGAGTGTGGATTATAGAGCGCCATGGTGATTAGGACTGTTTGTTTCCGTGTTTGTGTGTGTGGTTGGGTTGGTCGCTCGGACTATGGCAGTGAGAGAGTATTAATCTGCGCTCAGTGGGAGCAGGACCTCGGCAAACAGCTAAAGCAGACAGAGCTTAAGGAAGGCCAAGCCTGAGAGAAAGTCCTAAATCTTCACATTAGCTCCCCGCGTTTCTTCTCCCGAACTCGTAAGCTCTTTTTCTAAAGGGGAGCACAAACAAGTCGCAGCCACCCCCCACCCCTCGACGGCAGCCAGTTTCAGCCCATGAGAAGAGAAGGCACGCCACGACCCACCGCCCGACACCTCCTTCCTGAAGCCCGCTGAGAGTCATGAAATCAGGGGGATTTGAAACGAGATTGGACTGGGTCTCTAAACCTCCCGAGCAGGAGAAAGAGGGAGGGAGGCGTTTCAGATCTCTAAGAGTCCTCTTCCAAAACCACGGCACTCCTCGAAATCGCATCATGCCTTTCTAAGCTCTGGCCCACTTTACATATTAGTTAAATCCAAGTTCAGGTGATTTTACAGTGTGAGGGCCAGGCCTTCAGTCTTTGAAAAGAGAAAAAGATGCCACACGTGACAACAAGTCCAAAAATAAAGACTGATCTCATTTTTCTTTACTAATTCCCAGTCATAATAAAAGTTCTTGAGTTTTAATCACGAGGCATCGTATATTCAATATTTTCAGAACCTGTTCATCAAGTAGAGGAAATTAGGCTCAGTGGCACAACAAGATGGAATGATCATGTTGCTGCTTTTTGTGGAATCGAAATATAAATTGGATTATGGCTTCGGGAAGTCATGGCTCATTTAATGCATTTCTCAATAAATGTAGTTTTTTTTTTCCTGCTAATGATGAGATGTATTAAGCAATGAGACATCTCGAATTAAATTTTTCAGCGCCTATTGTGTTACATGGCTTTGATTTAGGAAATGTTACGTGCCCCAAAAACTAATAATTAATAGTGTAGCATACTCATTAGAACTGTATGATGGGCAATCAGGGAAGTAAATAGTGATGATCACATTATAAGATTTGATGATCAGACAAAATAGCTAATTTTGTAGACTGTGATAGCATAGTGTATGTTATATGCAAAAAGGTTGTTCTGGCCAAAATAGAAATTCTGTCATGATGTATTTACTCACTTTTATGTCATCCTAAACTTTTTCTAACAGCTTCAAATTTGGAATTGAAAATAAGAAGACATTTTTATGGTGACGCAGTGGCGCAGTAGGTAGTGCTGTCGCCTCACAGCAAGAACGTTGCTGGTTCGAGCCTGGGCTTGGTCAGTTGGCGTTTCTGTGTGGAGTTTGCATGTTCTCCCTGCGTTCGCGTGGGTTTCCTCTGGGTGCTCGGGTTTCCCCCACAGTCCAAAGACATGCGGTACAGGTAAATTGGGTAGGCTAAATTGTCCGTTGTGAATGAGTGTGTATGGATGTTTCCCAGAGATGGGTTGCAGCTGGAAGGGCATCCGCTGCATAAAACATGTGCTGGATAAGTTTGCAGTTTATTCTGCTGTGGAGACCCTGGATTAATAAAGGGACTAAGCCAAAAAGAAAATGAATGAAGACATTTTTATGAAATCTGAATGATTTGTTAGTCCAGTGACAGTTTATTCATCCAAAACTCTCATTACAATTACACAAAGACTAAATTGCTAATTTTTTTTAGTGTAGCGCACTTTAAAAGTTTGCAAATGTATGAGATTGACAACGTATGTTTGGTCCAAACTCACATTACAATGTCAGCTAATTGTTTAAAATAACTTAATAACTGTGGCTTTCTTGTCACAGAATGGGCCAGACATTTTGGCCCAGTTTCACAAACAGGGTTTAGCTTAAGCCAGGATTAGACCTTAGTTAAATTAGGCTATTTAAGCCACATTTATAAAAACAGCCTTAGAAAAATACATTACTAGTGTGCACCTGTAAACAAAAAATGACACTGACATGTTTTAAGACATCTCACTGCAAGTTATTTTCAGTTAAGACAGCTCAAACATGCAATTTAATCCAAGACTAGCCTTAAACCTTGTTTGTGAAACCGGGGGTTTGTATAGTATTCCATACAGTGATAAAGTATTTGCATATACAGTTGCAATCAGAATTATTCAACCCCCTGAATTATTAGCCCCCCTGTTTATTTTTTCCCCAATTTCTGTTTAACGGAGAGAACATTTTTTCAACACATTTCTAAACATAATAGTTTTAATAACTCATCTCTAATAACTGATTTATTTTATCTTTGCCATGATGATGTAACATCCCCGGCTCGTCCTCACTCACCCAATCCAGTTTCACCATCTCACACCAGTCCTATCCAATCCCGAGAACCTTCCCCTGATTATTAATTATCTGCACCTGCTCATCATTAGCCCGGACACTTTAAATACTCACCTCCTCCGTTCACTCCTCGTCCGGTATTGAAGTCTTATGGTTGTCTTCACCCAAGCTCCCTCGTCTTCTCTTCTTCCATGGATGTTCCTTCTGAGTCTTCGTAACCATCGCACTGATAAAGGGAAGTGTCTTTACTATCTTATCACATCCGAAGATCTATATTCACCTACATGCACTTTGTGCACACTACCACCAACGGAGGTGTTGGAGTTGTTAACCCAGTCTTGACTGTCGCCAGGTTTACCCGGCGAAGACTTATGTGGTGTCCTTCGGATGAACTTCCATTGCCCTGCACTGTGTGATATCCTCTTGTGAATTACTTTGAATAAACCTAATGAAAAGATAACCATCTCTGACTTCTTTGTATACCAGCGTGACAGAATACCGGACCCGAAAACAACAACATGGAAGCTAACGCCACGCTACCCGGAAGTGAGTTGCCTTCCGCATCCATGAGCGCTAGCTCCAACCTGGTGGTGACACCGAGTACTCCACTAGCTCGGCCAATGAGTTACTCTGGGGATCCGAGCACCTGCAATGGGTTTCTACTACAATGTTCTTTATATATTGAAGCCAACCTTGTGCAATTTCCTAACGAACTTTCCAAAGTTGCATTTGTTATTTCCCTTCTCTCAGGTCGAGCCTTGCAATGGGCAGATGCATTGTGGAGTACTCGTAGCCCAGTGATAACCACCATCCAATCCTTCGTCACTCACTTTAAGGAGGTATTTTCAGTTCCACTTACCCCTTTATCAGTGCACGACGAACTCATGAATCTTTCCCAAGGGAGGATGTCAATTCACGAATATACGTTGCAGTTTCGGACACTTGCCGCCAGCAGCGGGTGGAACCCTGTGGCGCTTCTGGCTGCTTACCGTAAAGGGTTGAAACCCTCCCTCCGTAAACAGATGGTCATTTATGATGACAATGCGAACCTTGAATCCTTCATCAAAAAGACTATTAGTGTGTGTCAACACTTATCTGCTTGTTCTTCTCTCTTTGATGATTCTCCATCACCGTCCAAATCTCCCACGATTACGCAGGACCCTGAAGAACCAATGGTCACTGACTCCTACCGGCTCGATGCCACGGAACGCCAGCGGCGTATTCAACATCAGCTCTGCCTCTACTGTGGAGAATCAACTCACCGGATAGCCACCTGTCCCATCCGTCCACCTCGACTCGTGGTGAGTAAAGTCATCCTCACACCCACAGTATCCACCATACCTCATATTGTTGCAGAGTTGGTAATACACGATCAAACTTTTCCCGTACATGTTTTGTTGGACTCCGGAGCCGCTGGGAACTTCATATCCTCCACCTTTATCTCCCGCTATAATATTCCATCAGTGAGGAATGAAGTTCAGTACCGCATCACCACCATCCAGAGCTCGCCGCTAGGAGAAGGAAAAATCAATCGCCGTACCAAGCCTATCACCCTTCGTCTGGATCAGAATCATCGAGAGAAACTTACCCTACTTATCCTTCCTCGTGCTAATGTGGACGTCATCCTGGGACGACCGTGGCTTATTCAGCACCAACCCAGTATTAACTGGGAAACTGGAGATATCCTCGAATGGGGATCCAAGTGCAAAAGTAATGGTCATATTACCCCCTCTACTGGTCACTCCACTTCATTACCTCTGCAGAATACGAGCATACAAGCCACTTCTCCTTCCAGCCATCCCATTCCCTCAGCATATCATGAGTACTTAGACGTCTTCAGCAAAGAACGAGCCACCCAATTACCCCCTCATCGGTCCTGGGATTGCTGTATCGATCTGTTGCCCGACGCCAAGTTACCACACGGAAGGATTTATCCTTTATCCCGTCCTGAACATGAAGCTATGCACAACTACATCAGTGAAGCTCTCCAGCATGGGTTCATCCGACCGTCTACATCTCCTGCCGCCTCCAGCTTCTTTTTTGTCGCAAAGAAAGATGGAGGACTCAGACCATGCATCGATTACCGAGTACTTAATGCTCCTACCGTCAAGTTTGCCTACCCTCTGCCTCTAGTCCCAGCTGCCTTGGAAGAACTGAGAGAAGCTAAGGTGTTCAGCAAACTAGACCTCCGGAGTGCATACAATCTCATCCGCATCCGCCAGGGGGACGAGTGGAAAACGGCCTTTGTTACACCTTCCGGCCACTATGAGTACCTCGTTATGCCCTACGGACTGGCAAATAGTCCATCCATTTTCCAAAGTTTCATGAATGAGATCTTCAGAGACTTCCTTCATCGTTTCACTATTGTCTACATTGATGATATCCTTATTTACTCCCGTAATCTTGAAGAGCATCAAGACCATGTGACACAAGTACTCCAACGTTTACGACAGAACCATCTATTCCTCAAACCAGAAAAGTGTGAATTCCATCAGACCACGATATCCTTCCTCGGGTATGTCATCACCCCACAAGGAGTGAGTATGGAACAGTGCAAAGTAGATGCTGTATCGAAATGGGAATACCCGAAAACCATTAAAGAACTCCAGCGTTTTCTGGGATTCGCCAACTTCTATCGGCGGTTCATTAAGAACTACAGTGTCCTATCAGCTCCACTCACTTCCTTGCTCCAAGGAGGAAAGCGAGTACTTACCTGGACCCCTGAGACGTACCGAGCCTTCGATCACCTCAAATCGAAGTTTGCCACAGCACCCATCTTACGTCATCCTAATCCCAACCTCCCGTTCATCGTTGAGGTGGACGCCGCAGACACTGGAGTAGGCGCTATACTCTCCCAATGGTCTGGTGAACCCAAAGCCCTCCATCCTTGTGCGTACTATTCTCGGAAATTGACTACTGCGGAACAGAATTATGGGATCGGTGACCGCGAGCTATTAGCCATCAAACTGGCACTAGAAGAGTGGCGTCACTGGCTTGAAGGAGCCCAACACCCCTTCACCGTCATCACTGACCACAAAAATCTCCAATACATACGAGATGCCAAACGTCTGAATGCTCGCCAAGCTCGTTGGTCTCTCTTCTTCGCCCGATTCAACATCACCTACCAACCTGGGCACAAGAACGTCAAAGCCGATGCCCTGTCAAGACTTTACTCACCTGATCCTCGTAACGATTCCCCCGAATCTATTCTTCCTCCTTCCATCTCTGTGGCCCCTATACTATGGCAAATTGATGAAGAGATCCGACTAGCCACCTTAGAAGAACCAGTTCCCCCTGGTCTCCCTCCAGGCTTGTGCTATGTACCCACGAGATTTCGCATACCACTCCTGAATAGCACACACACCTCCCTCGGCTCAGGACACCCAGGTAGCAGGCGAACCCTCTCGCTCCTCAGAGAAAGGTATTGGTGGCCTAAAATGGCCCACGATGTCACCCAGTACGTTAAGGGTTGCTCGGTCTGTGCCATCACTACCACTCCACGCCATCTACCTGAAGGAAAGCTGCTGCCGTTGCCCACTCCCCGCCGACCCTGGACACACCTTGGTGTTGATTTTGCCACCGATCTGCCTCCCTCTCAAGGATACACCACTATCTTAGTGGTTGTAGATCGGTTTTCCAAATCCTGCAAACTAATACCTCTCAAAGGTCTTCCCACAGCCCTTGAAACAGCTGAGGCCCTGTTCCATCACGTCTTCAGAAACTATGGTCTCCCCGAAGACATCGTGTCGGACAGAGGTCCGCAATTTATCTCCAGGGTCTGGCGGGCGTTCTTCCACCTTTTGGGTACCACCATCAGTCTGTCTTCTGGCTATCATCCGCAAACCAATGGTCAGACCGAGCGTAAAATCCAAGAGATTTCCCGGTTTTTACGCTCCTACTGCCATAACCATCAAAACACCTGGAGCCAGTATCTTCCGTGGGCTGAGTATGCACAAAATTCTCTTCGTCAATCCTCTACTGGACTAACCCCTTTTCAATGTGTCCTAGGCTACCAACCATCCTTGTTTCCCTGGAATGGGGAAACATCAGAAGTGCCCGCGGTTGATCACTGGTTCCAGGAAAGCGAGAGGGTCTGGGACTCAGCTCACGTCCATCTTCAGCGGGCAGTCCGGAGGTATACCGAGCAAGCCAACCGTCACCGGCTACCTAATCCCATCTACCAACCAGGAGATAAGGTATGGCTCTCTACCCGAGACATTCGCCTCCGGCTGCCCTGCAGAAAGCTGAGTCCCCGCTACCTGGGACCATTCACCATTCACTCCCAGATCAATCCTGTCACCTACCGTCTCAACCTTCCACCACAGTACCGTATTGCATCATCCTTTCACGTCTCCCTCCTTAAACCCTACACTAACCCTGTGTCTCCTCCCTCTACAGAACCTGAACCACCCCCCCCCTCCCGACCAAACGGAAGTCATCAGCGATAACATCTACCAGGTCAAGGAAATCCTCAACTCCCGGCGGCGGGACGGTCGGCTCCAGTACCTCGTAGACTGGGAGGGCTTTGGCCCTGAGGAGAGATCCTGGATCCCTCGTGATGACATCTTAGATCCATCTCTCCTCGAAGAATTCCATCAGAGACATCCCGGTCGTCCAGCTCCACGAGGACGTGGCCGTCCCCGCCGTCGATCTAGGGTGCCAGGAGTCACCCATGGAGGGGGGGGTACTGTAACATCCCCGGCTCGTCCTCACTCACCCAATCCAGTTTCACCATCTCACACCAGTCCTATCCAATCCCGAGAACCTTCCCCTGATTATTAATTATCTGCACCTGCTCATCATTAGCCCGGACACTTTAAATACTCACCTCCTCCGTTCACTCCTCGTCCGGTATTGAAGTCTTATGGTTGTCTTCACCCAAGCTCCCTCGTCTTCTCTTCTTCCATGGATGTTCCTTCTGAGTCTTCGTAACCATCGCACTGATAAAGGGAAGTGTCTTTACTATCTTATCACATCCGAAGATCTATATTCACCTACATGCACTTTGTGCACACTACCACCAACGGAGGTGTTGGAGTTGTTAACCCAGTCTTGACTGTCGCCAGGTTTACCCGGCGAAGACTTATGTGGTGTCCTTCGGATGAACTTCCATTGCCCTGCACTGTGTGATATCCTCTTGTGAATTACTTTGAATAAACCTAATGAAAAGATAACCATCTCTGACTTCTTTGTATACCAGCGTGACAGATGACAGTAAATAATATTTTACTAGATATTTTTCAAGACACTTCTATACAGCTTAAAGTGACATTTAAAGGCTTAACTAGGCAGGTTAGGGTAATTAGGCAAGTTATTGTATAATAATGGTTTGTTCTGTATACTATTGAAAAAATATATAGCTTAAAGGGGCTAATAATTTTGACCTTAAAATGTGTTTTAAAAAATTAAAAACTGCTTTTATTCTAGCCGAAATAAAACAAATAAGACTTTCTCCAGAAGAAAAAATATTATCAGACATACTGTGAAAATTTCCTTGTTCTGTTAAACATAATTTGGGAAATATTTAAAAAAGAAAAAAAAATTCAAAGGGGGTTCAATAATTCTGATTGCAACTGTATGCTATAAATGTACATTATCCTCATGAAAATACCTCAGATGGCTTGAAGAACACTGCATGCTGCATATACATGTTACAATCAATTCAATTCAATTAAATTCATCTTTATTTCCGTAGCAGGTTTACAATGTAGATTGTGTCAAAGCAGCTTAACGTAGAAGTTCTAGTAAATTGAAATTGTGTCAGTCCAGTTTTCAGAGTTGAAGTTCAGTTTAGTTCAGTTCAGTGTTGTTCAAATTTCACTGCTGAAAGTCCAAACACTGAAGAGCAAATCTATCGATGCGCAGCTCCACAAGTCCCAAACCAAGCAAGCCAGTGGCAACAGTGCCAAGGAACAACCTTCACCAATTCATAAAAGTTAAGGAAAAAACCTTGAGAAAAACTAGGCTCAGTTAGCCATAACCATTTCTCTTCTGGCCAAAACACTTGTGCAGAGCTGCAGTCTAGGTGTCGAAGGCTGGAGAATGCTGGACGTCCATCATGGAGAATCATTTGTTTCATAAGTCAAAAAATCTCTTTCAGCATTTTACTTAGCTGTAAACTGGACTTGTTTGTCCATATAATGGCTCATATTCAAAAAATTTTAATACACAGCTAAAACAAGACAGCATAATAATACAATTCCGCTGCACAGCAATGAACCTTGGTTGACCTAAGAGTTGTAGACCTTCCTGTGCATCATCAGTAAAGAAAGAGAACATAGGGAACTCACTGGCATGGTAATAAAGGAAAAGACACTAACATGTCCTCCATTGTTGTTAACAGCTTACTTTACATTACGTTGATTACAACTTTCCGGCATATCAAGTGAAGTCAATCAAAACTACCTGGCATACGCCATGCCTACCAAAAAAGAGTACTATTGGCAGTGGAAACGCAAGCCTGATCAGGGTTACCTGTACCGATTTTACTGTACTGTTCTACCAATTTATTCAAACAAACCATAAGCAAAGTTTTCTCACTCCTACAAGTGACCAATTAGCGACTGTGCTTCACAAATAATGCTTAATTGGTTATATTTTGTATGTATTCATTTTTAAATATCATGATTATCACGAATACCAGTATATCTTTTTATAGACATTTTAGAATGTCCAAATTTTTGTGACAAAACTTTCAATAAAAGTAGAAATTTTATTAAAAATATCTTCAGAACGATTTCTTATGGGTTTGGCACAGTATGAGGGCGTATACAGTGTATAAGATTTGTTTTATTATTAAAGAAGTGTTAGGCTGAACATTTCCCAAAAGGCATTATAATTTGAACGACATCTACACTTATGTTAGTCTGCTTTTTCTTATCCCAAGGTCTCCATAATCCTGGACCAGGCCGTATCCTGAGCAGATGCTGTGGTGGTCATGGAGGGGTGGAGACCTGAAAGACCACAGTGACAGACAAGTCTCCATATTGATTCCGTAGGCCAGCCTATACACCAGCTAGGTTTTTTTTTCCTTCACTTTCGTCAATTGGTGAAGTTTGTCCCTTGCCACTGTTGCCACTGGCTTGCTTGTGAAGTTGCACATCAATGGATTTGCTCTTTAGTGTTTAGGCTTACAGCTGTGAAATTTAACCCACACTGAACTGAACTAAACTGAACTTAAACTCTAAAAACTGGACTGACACTGTTTCAATTTATTAGAACTTCTATTTTAAGTTGCTTTGGCACAATCTACATTGTAAAAGTGCAATGTATAAATAAATAAGAAATACAAATAAAGAAATAAAGATTAATTGAATTGAATTTAACCCTTTAAACTCGACGAAACACTGAAAAGAATATACTGTGGTTTAGAACCTGTTTCCACAAAGCAAAAAGATACTGAGATTAGAACACCTAAAGCCTTTCTTTTTCTCACAAACATAGTCCATTAGGCTAAACTTTGTTTCAACATCAAAAGTTATATTTTTTATTCGATTTATTGTTTTAATGAAACAATATCCCAACCCATAAGCTCTCATTTGTTGAAAGCAGAACATTACTAAATAATGAGCATCCATTCTGATGCCACGAGTTGTATTTAAACGCTATTGATGGTCTGCGTCGTCCTGGCATTGATCACAGAGAAGGGGCAGCGGAGGCTTGAAATAAGTTTTCTTTTAAGGATGGAAATGACTCCACTCATGAGAGGAGCAGGAGGGGTGAGGAGATGGAAATGGAGAGAGGATGACACTGAAAGAAGGACGAGGACGGCATCGGGCTGAAATGAAGGGAATCCATAGAGATTGTGCCGTCTATCTGCTTATAGCCTCGGGCGACCGAGGGAGTAAAGTTGCTAATGATCTCATCGACGTCAAATCTCTGCGATGTCAAACGGCAAGGAGGTACATCAGGGAAATGAGACATTGGACACCATATGTCCTGAGGTGCATCAAGGGTCCAAAGTTACTTTACAGCCAGCCAGGCAGCCAGATTAAATAGAGACAGAGCAGATTCTCTCAGGATGCGCAGGTCCCTCACACCAGCACGGGCTCGCTGAGCGGATGCTAATAACTAATGAACTACATGATAATGACACGCCGATGTAAGTAAAATGAGGGCTGCTTAAAACCAGATGTAAAAATGGTGTTATTCATTTTTTACTTTCACTCAACAAAGGAACAGCGGGGTCTAAAAAATGTGAGAGCAGGGGTTATTTTTTTTAATAATATTAAATGGTTTCAGTACACACATGAGCAAACACTATAGTAACTTTAAAGTAAATAGTGTTTTGATCCATGCTATGGTCAAGTGTATTATACTCTATATATTATAGCTAGGGCGACGCGGTGGCGCAGTAGGTAGTGCTGTCGCCTCACAGCCAGAAGGTCGCTGGTTCGAGCCTCAGCTGGGTCAGTTGGCATTTCTGTGTGGAGTTTGCATGTTCTCCCCGCACTTGCATGGTTTTCCTCTGGGTGCTCCGGTTTCCCCCACAATCCAAAGACATGTGGTTCAGGTGAATTGGGTAAGCTAAAATTGTCCGTATGTGTGTGAATAAGTGATGGGTTGCAGCTGGAAGGGCATCCGCTGCGTAAAACATGTGTTGGATAAGTTGGCGGTTCATTCCGCTGTTGCGACCCCAGATTAACAAAGGGACTAAGCTGAAAAGAAAATGAATGAATGAATATTATAGCTAGTTTTTACAACACTTTTTAAATAAATGCTACAGTATAATGTAATATTAACTACAATACACTGATAAACTGTAATAAATACTCTAGCACACTTTAGTTTTTACCACAGCATTGTAGTATAATATACCCTACAATTTTAGAAATCTACAATATTGGGTCATTTGTTTACTATAGTTAAATTACTATAGCAACTATGGAATTATCACACCAGATTAATTCAAGCACTTTATCATAGTATGATTCAAAAACAGTGTAGTTTTTACTATAAATTACTATAGTATTTTTCCATATGAGTATATGACTCAGTGTTAAAACTAGAAGAATTAATCTAATTTTGAAAACATTTTAAAATAATAATCCATTAGTTAGGCAACGCAGTGGCGCAGTAGGTAGATACAAAGAAACACATTGATAAATATTTTCTGGGATGTAATTACAATGTAATAGCAATGTAATTGCATTTAATAATAATACTTTGTAATTACATTACATGTGTATTCTGTATATTCACGTAAATAATTATAAATACACAAATACAGTACATAAAATATACACAGAAACATTTAGGTTTATATATATTATCTTGGATGTTGTTACAACGTAACAACACAGTAATTACAATATAACGACACAGTAATTACAATATAACGACATAGTATTTACAATGTAAAGACACAGTAACTACAAGATAAAAGTTTGCAAATAGATCTCAGATGTAATTACAATGTTATAACAATGTAACTACAATGCCATTACATCCAAAATCAAAGTTTGTAATTACATATGTACTATGTATATTTACATATAAATACAGACATACTGTACTTGAAATATACAAAGAAACGTATGTTTATAAATATTATCTTGGATGTAATTACAATGTAACAGCAATGTAATTACAATATAATGACATAATATTTACAATGTAACGACACGGGAATTGCACACAAGACGAAAGTTTGTAATTACATGTGTACTGTGTATATTTACGTATACAACTATAAAAAACCAAATACTGTACATGAAATATACAAAGAAATATTTACATTTATAAATATTATTTTGAATGTAACTGCAATGTAATTACAATGTAATGACTTAGTATTTACATCCAAGATAAAAGTTTGTAATTACATATTACATGTGTACTGTGTATATTCATGTACTGTATATAAATATAATTTACAAATACTGTACATGAAATATACAAAAACACGTTTACATTTATATATATATATTATCTTGGATGTAACTACAGTGTAATTACAATGTAATGACAAAGTAATTACATACAAAATAAAAGTTTGTAATCACAAATTACATGTGTACTGTTTATATTTATGTATTAGCTACAATTTACAAATACTGTACATGAAATACACAAAAACATTTACGTTTATAAATATTATCTTGGATGTAACTACAATTTATTTACAATGCAATTACAACGTAATGACATATGTAATTACAATGTAACAGTAATTGCACACGCACAAACATGTTTATAATCAAGATTAAAGTTTGTAATTACATATTACATACATGTGTACTGTGCATATTTAAGTATAGAACTATGAATACACACTGTACATGAAATATACAAACATGTTTGTGAATCTTGGATGTATTTACAGTGTAATCACAATGTTATTACAATGTAACGACATAGTAATTACATTTTACATTTACATTAGTTTGTAATTACATAATACATCTGTACTGTGTATCTTTATGTATATAACTGTAATTTACAAATACTGTATGTAAATTATACAAAAACACGTTTATATATATATATATATATATATATATATATATATATATATATATATATATATATATATATATATATATATATATATATATATAGTCTTGGATGTAACTACAGTGTAATTATTGTAATTTAAGTATAAACTATAAATACACACTGTACGTGAAATATACAAAGAAACACACTGATAAATATTATCTAGGATGTAATTACAATGTAATAGCAATGTAAATATATTCAAGATAGTAGTTTGTAATTACATTACATGTGTATTGTGTATATTTACGTAAATAACTATAAATACACAAACACACAGTACATGAAATATACAAAGAAACATTTAGGTTTATAAATATTATATTGAATGTAATTACAATGTAACGGCAATAATTGTACACACATACAAAGATGTTTATAAATCAAGATAAACGTTTGTAATACATATTACATGTGTACTGTGTATATGTATGTAACTATAACACACACATACTCTACATGAAGTATACAAAAACACATTTACAATACTATCATAGATGTAATTACAATGTCATTACATCCAAAATCAAACTTTGTAATTACATATCGTCGCCTTGCAAAAAAAACAGGGCAAATGCAAATGGAAAAGTCATTTTCCACTTGGAATTATAAGGTTCTTTCTGGCATATCATTAATTGAAGCGTTACTTTTCAAGAAATACAATCAGCCTGCTTATCAATTTCATTTAAAAAATAAAAATTGGTGTCAGTACCTGGATGGGAGACCACATGCGAAAGCTAGGTTGCTGCCGGAAGTGGTGTTAGTGAGGCCAGCAGGGGGTGCCCAACCTGCGGTCTGTGTAGGTCCTAATGCTCCGGTATAGTGACGGGGACTCTATACTGCTCAGTGAGCGCCGTCTTTCAGATGAGACGTTAAACCGAGGTCCTGACTCTCTGTGGTCATTAAAAATCCCAGGATGTCCTTCGAAAAAGAGTAGGGGTTTAACCCCGGCATCCAGGCCAAATATGCATCCTGGCCATATAAATCAGAACATGTACACACATCTTTTCAGTTTCAGGTTTCTTCTTAATTTTGTGTGGTGCAGCATTATTTAATCGGAATGAAAAAGAAAGCTGATCTTGATTGGTCCTCGTGCGTGCATTCGAAATGCTGATTTGCTCACAGAAAGAACCTTAAAGAGCCAAGCTAGAGTTTGACTTTGTAGATTAAACCTTTTTGTTTTTTAAATAATAAGTCTTAAAATGTAAACAACTTATAAAAAAACATCACATAATGCAAAAAAGTGGTCATTTAATAAGAATATGTCAATAACTCGATTTTGACAAAAATGTCAGATAGAACCTTATGGTTAACCTTAAGGTGATGATATCTCAAAAAAATTTAAACCTGAGTTGAAAGTTTTTGACCAGTCTGTGGATTGGAGTATTATTCAATATTTTTGTCTCATGCTGATTAACTATGTCAAAGTTTGTAATTAACTATAAAGAGCCTCTGCAGATCAGCTACTGGCATTTGAAAGAGCAAATAAAGTACTGTAGGTATCGCCACTGTAGGACCTTTTTATGTTGTTTGCCTTATTTTCCTGTCTTATTTTGACTTGCTCCCAAATCTACCCCTACTATCTGTCTGTTACTTTCTTTATATGTGATGCATAATTTCCATCCATACTCCTAGCATTGATCAACTTATTCAGTATTCTTCAATTTTCTAGTCTTATCTCAAGCCTTGGCAAATAACTGAGAAAGCACCAATGTAGACTTCTTACAAAATATTTTACAGTATTTTAAAAATACAAAAATACAAGACACTAAAGTATTTTGATACAAAATATTAAGCCATTTTCATAAACCCTATCAAATACAAATTACAAGATACTACAGTATTTTGTATTTAAAATACATATTTGAAAAACATGTATTATAAATACTGACCATCCTTGTAAACAATACATGTATTACAGTATTTATTCATCTTTGCTAACATTAAACTGTAAAAAAAAAAAACATTATTTTTTGGGGGTTTTTTTACGGCAGCTGGGGTAACAAAAAAAACTCTGTAAAATAACATTGGTTAAATTACAGAAATTTACCATAAATTAACACATGATAAATGTCAGAAATTGAACAAAAATGTAAATTTAAGGAAATTGCTGTAATTTAACGTCCGTTATTTTATGATAAATTTCTGTAATTTAACGTCCATTATTTTATGTTACATTTCTAATTTTACAGTCGTTATTTTACAGGGTGTTTTTTTCGGCACCCCATACTGCTAAAAAAAAAAGTAAAATAACAGATTTTTTTTTACAGTGTAGTTAATGAAAATGATGTTCATTGTTAGCTCTTGTTAACTTGCAGCACATTAAATAATGTTAACAAGCACAATTTATATAGGATTTTAATAATACATTAGTAAATTTCTGCAAACTTATTATGATTAGGATACTATAATTGATGAATGCTGTACAAGATTGTTCATTCTTAGTTCATGTTAGTAAATATATTAATTAACATTGACTAATGGACCACTATTTTAGTGAACCCACATTTCTTCATAAGTCTGCCTTTTGCAATTAGTGACCATATTTAGATTTTACAATAAGCAATTTTGGTTTTGTATTTTAGTTTTTAGTTTAGTTATTTTATATTGGGCAAAATTACAGATTTATATATATATATATATTTTTTTTTTTTTTTTTTTTTTTTTAATTTCTTAAATGACTATTTCAGCTTTTAGTTTTTTTTAGTTGGTTGTTTTTATTACGAATGAATGAAAATGAGAAATATTTCCTGAGGATTTTTTTTAATGATTATTCATTCATTTATTAAATTTCCTCCGGCTTAGTCCCTTTATTAATTAGGGGTCGCCACAGCAGAATGAACCACCAACTTATCCAGCATATGTTTTACACAGCGAAGCTGTACTAGCTGCAACCCAGTACAGGGAAACACCCATACACTCTCCTTCACACATACAGTACGGCCAATATAGTCTATTCATTTCGCATGTACCGCATGTCTTTGGACTGTGGGGGAAACTGGAGCACTCGGAGGAAACCCACAGGGAGAACATGCAAACTCCACAAGGAAATGCCAACTGACCCAGCCGGGACTCGAACCAGTGACCTTCTTGCTGTGAGGCGACAGTGCTAACCACTGAGCCATCATATCAGCCCGGATTTTAGTTTTTAGTGATTTAGTGATTTTATATTGGGCATATATATGTTATTTATTTGTTTGTTTATTTGTTGTTTTAAAATTTCTTATATGACTATTTCAACTTAGTTTTTATTTTTTATTTTAGTAGGTTATTTTTTATTATTATAAATGAATAAAAATGAGAAATATTTCCTGGGGATTTTTGGTATGATTATGATTATATAAGTTTTTATTGAAGCACTTTTTAAAACTAATGTTCAGATTTTGCATGTTTTTATTAATATTTTTCTCATTGTCATGTTTTTAAATGTCGAATCCTAAACATTTAAATCCCACATGAACGACAGCAATGTTGATATTCCTAACTGTGTGTGATATTCCTAATGAGACGTAAAGTAAAAAATCTCAGTTTATGCAAAACAAATGTGTTTTTCTGGTGAGGATTAGCATGGTATACTAACACAAGCAAACATAGGTCAGTTTCAGAAAACATGCGTCCAGATGGACATGTGAAAATTAGTTGGTCAGTGGTGGTCAACATCTTTACAGAAAACATGTTTCTCTACAGTTTAGCCACGCGATCCCACTAATCTCCTGCGTGATGTGGTTAAAAGGGGGGGGTTTGTGGAGATTAACAGTGAGAGTGGGAAAAATATGGCTCATAAATGCACACGGAAGAGTCTACATAACAAATTTATCACTGTGTTTTTATCAGTGAAAGGAAAACATTTGAAAACAGAGCAAGTGATGGAAAATATTTACACTATATAGTTCATCAGCGAATGAGAACGCTCAACCCTATTTGCATGCAAATTGTAGCACATCAGAGCAATTTTCAGAAGCCACGTCCTCAAATTCCTATATCCGTTCCACTAAAACGATATTTATTTATGCACATTCCTATGATGAGCATCATTTTTTTTTCCTCTTTGCATCGTAAGGAGTTTTTCGCCACAAAGCTCAGTTCTGAAAATATTTTTATGGCCTATATTTATACACAAAGCAGAAAATTCCACTCTGGGCCTATAAATAAATAAATAAACAGACGCTCTAAATAAACGGATGCCTTAATAAGGTTAACTATTTTGGCTTTTGAGAGGCTTCTCATATTTTTTTTTTTCCAAGGGCCAGGCCAAATTAATGACAGTAGATCTAATGCCATTGCAGTACTTGGGAGTGTGTCCAATACTTTAAGGCTTGGCGTTAATATAGACTTTGAAAGAGATTGATTTGAACATCAAACAGTACCTTATAGGCCGGCCTCTTTCAAGCTGCTGGGGTTTAAAGTTCTGGTGTCAGCACTGGAGCTCAACCTGCTGTGTAGATTAACATAATTATGCTCGGAGGAATTCGGTGGTATAGTAACCATAACCACCCATCCCTGAGTATAGGATTGGGAAGAGGCCTGACCCTATGGATCAAAAAAAATTATGATTACCTAATAAATAAAATGATGTGGAATCAGTTTAGAGCATGAACTGCTGTTTTATTTATTTATAAGTATATTTTAGAGCAAACTAGTTACTGAAATAGTGCATTAATATTGTTTTTGCTAATTGTCTAACTATTGAGTTATTTCTGATATATTTTCTATATGTTACTGAATAATTACTAATAGTTTCCTCATCTAGTTTGGTAGCTTTATCTCAGAATAATGTCATTAACTGTGACCTTCTAAACTTATAAGATCATCTTCTGAAGTGCTACTGGAACTTAACTTTGGCTGAGGGTTTTGTCAGGATGGACGCTTCAGCATTTATAAATGTATTTCACGAAGAGAGAACAGAAAGGGGTCAAGCATAGAGCGTGAAGGTTGAATATGTTTTTGAACTGGACACAAGACATGACTCAGTAATGAGGAAAGGTCATAAAAGTGAGTGTGTCACCCCTGAAACTGAGGTTTTATGATAAATGTGGGAGTGCTACACAGGTCACGTACACACTGCGTATCAATTCAATTGTCATTTGAATGCTTTTAATGCTCAATCCATGTTTTTTACACACAGTATTACATAGTAGGGATGCATGATATGAGAAATCGTAACCAATAATCTATAATTAAATCCTTCTCAGAGCCTATTTTGATATACAGGGGGAATAAGTATTCAGTAAGTCACCGTTTTTCTGTGTTTTAGATCATCGTCTTGCTGAAATGTCCAGCCTGCTTTCATCTTCACCATCCTGCTAATGTAGATGGACTGAAGCAACTAATCTTACAATGACAAAGGCAGAGGGTTGCTGAATAACTACTGAGAGATTTCAGCTGCTGTCTGGGCTTTCACTACCTTTTTACACCTCCATTTCTTCATGTGTTCAATACTTTTTTCTTCTCCCCGATAAACAGAAATTGAGGAAAAAAAAATAAACAGGGGCGCAAATAATTCAGGGGGGCTAATAATTCTATACAGTTGAAGTCAGAATTATTAGCCCCCCTGAATTATTCGCCCTCCTGTTTATTTTTTTTTTTACCCAATTTCTGTTTAACGGAGAGCAAATTTTTTTCAGCACATTTCTAAACATAATAGTTTTAATAACTCATTTCTAATAACTGATTTATTGTATCTTTGTCATGATGACAGCACATAATATTTTACTAGATATTTTTCAAGACACTTCTATACATCTTAAAGTGACATTTAAAGGCTTAACTAGGTTAATTAGGTTAACTAGGCAGGTTAGGGTAATTAGGCAAGTTATTGTATAACGATGGTTTGTTCTGTAGAATATCGAAAAAAATATACAGCTTAAAAGGGCTAATAATTTTGACCCTAAAATGGGTTTTAAAAAATTAAAAACTGCTTTTATTCTAGCCGAAATAAAACAAATAAGACTTTCTCCAGAAGAAAAAAATATTATCAGACATAATGTGAAAATTTCCCTGCTCTGTTTAACATCATTTGGGAAATATTTAAAAAAGGAAAAAATCAAAGGGGGCTAATAATTCTGATTTCAACTGTATATATATATATATGCATTGCTCTTGACGTGTTGCTAAGTCCACTTATTATATACCACTATGCACTTCTACACTCAACCATGTAGTGTATGAGTTTAGTGTCATCACAAATGAAACACTAAAGTTTTCTTTTTACTAATTAAAGTTGAAACAGTTTCCCAACCGAAGTTGCCAAATTAGCAAAATAAACGACAAAATAGTACTTGTCATTTTATCGGTTGAATAAGTGCATCATCTGGGTATTTAAAGTGCGCTTACTCTTTAGAATGAAAAGAATATTACTTTTTATTTATCACTTCTCATACTATTTATCTAACAAAATGTCATAAAACAGTGCATAAGCATGCGATTTAAGCACCTATTTTAGAGTCAATTAAGTAGGTGCATGTTGGGATATTTTGGTATGTTGCCATTTATTTGTCGTTATGATTTTGTAAGAGGACTTATGAGAGGACAATTTTCAGTTCCATAACACTTGAAATACCACCATTTTACAACAGTTTTAAAAATGTTGTGCAAATTTGTGCTCCACTGTACTCTATATTACTGTATATATAGCGACACACTTAAGAAGCCATTTGAATCTTGCAGTGTCAGTCTATGAGTGTCTGGGCTGCAGCTGCTCCTCCAGCGGCTCCGGCCCCAGGCTTCAGTCCTCCACGGCTAATCACCCTTTCCCAAGACACTTCTCATCAAGACAGCCTTTACAACAGATCAATCTTCTCCTGACACTTCATTTAGACTGAATTAATTTGGAATTAGGGGCCATTACCGCAATTGGCAGCCACTGATATTCCCAGGACTCTGTCTGTTATCCTCTCTGTATGAGAACAGGCCTTTTGAATCGACTAGATAAGGCTCTTTTCTTTTTTTAAGTGCTGGCTTACAGCTCAGCATAGAATCTGATTGTTTAACCAAGTCATCATTGTACTAAATTGACTACAGGTATGATGTTTTTAAAAGTGAGGGACATTTTTATTTGTATTTGTATTACGCTGATTATGGTCAAACAATGGTCACAGAAAATGTCAATAGATATCAAGCTGCAGTTCGAGATTCCTCAGAGTAATGTTAATATGGATGTTAAGCTAAAAGACACGTCTCCCATTTATACAAAAGCTTAGTAACTAATACTGTAGAAAATACATTCATTCATTTATTCTATTAATCAGGGGTCGCCACAGTGGAATGAACCGCCAACTTATCCAGCATATGTTTTACGTAGCGGATGCCCTTCCACCTGCAACCCATCACTGGGAAACACTCTCATACATTCTCATTCACACACATACACTATAACCAATTTAGCTTACCCAATTCACCTATACCACATGTCTTTAGGCTGTTGAGGAAACCGGAGCACCGGATCACCTTCTTGCTGTAAGGCAATCGTGCTACCCACTGCGCCACCGTGACGCCTGTACAGAATATATATGATGCAAAGGAAATGGAACTAGTACTAAATACCATAATTGAGGATGAGGTCTAGATTGAGTTATGTGAAGGATGTCATAAAGGAATTAATAGTCAATTATGGAAAGAATTGGATTGGAAAGTAAACATGAGGTACTTTAATATCTCCTTTTGTCATTTTTACATATGTAAAAGGACCATCTGTTGCTTTCTGCTGGAGAAACTGTGGTAAAATTGGAGATCATGCCCACATTATTTGGGACTGCCCTAAGATTCAAGAATTTTCGAATAATGTTAAAAAATAAATAAATAAGATATTAGATATAGAAATAGCCCTTGATCCAGTTGTGTGCTTTATGGGAGCACTGTACAAAGAAATGTTTAATGAAGGAACAAGATTTGTATTAAGGATATTCTTACTGGTTGCAAAAAAAAATGATAACAGGACATTGGATGGAAGAAGATTCTCCAAAAGTGGCTCAGTGGATTCAGAGACTGAAACAGGTCTATGTAATGGAAAAATGACTGCATGTCTACAAATGAAGACTGATATTTTTCTGAAGAGGTGGATATTCTGTTTCCTTTTTGTTATTCAAAACATCACTATAAATTGTAATGCAGAACGAAATTACGTTGCATCAGACCCAACAAGAACATAAAAAACATTGAACACTATAAAAACCTAACGTAATAACTAAGCTTTTATACTTTCATAAATATATAAAAATATAGTTATATAAAATATTTCTCGGAGATGGGTTGCAGCTGGAAGGGCATCCGCTGTGTAAATCATGTGCTGGATAAGTTGGCGGTTCATTTCGCTGTGGCGACCTAAGATTAATAAAGGACTAAGCTGAAAAGAAAATGAATGAATGAGTTATATAAAATATAACCCAATTTTAAAAAATCACAACGGAATAAATTAATACTTAAATAACTATTGCATAGTTTGTTATAATAGTTACAATATTAACATTTTGTGCTAATTTGACTATTTAATGATTTATTATTACATACTAGCTATTCAATAGTATACAGTATTATTCAAAAGTCTTATAATGACAGGATGAAAACTATCATGAAACCGCACTGATTTGCTCCTCAGGTTTCTTTAACGCCTGCCTGATGAGCATGACTATGGCCTGGATCCCTTAAAATGCTATTTGCCCTAGACAGACAACATTGTTGATACAATTCCTCAATAGATGTCATTTTGACTCCAACAGACCTTTCAGCTGACTTTATTAACTTCTTAATGGTGTTCTTGTCAGATAAACATATTTAGATATGTACATTTAGAGGTTAATTAACCTATCACCAATGTAATCTGGGGTAACTAGAATGTAACACGTGTAACTTGATGAAGTTATTTTGTATTATTTTTATTTTTTATATTATCTTTTTTTTTTATTAATTTATCGATTCCCTCATCTGTAAGGCATTAAACTGCTGGGGAAGGGGTTGTTCTGAATTTTTTTTTTAACAATCCTAAATAGTAAAAAAAAAAAAGTTAAAATAATGTAATGTTTGTACATGTTCTGAATAAAAAGTGTTAATATATAATAAACATTTCTCAAAATAATAGTAGATTTTATTATTCATTTTAATAAACATTTATTAATAATAATAATAATAATACTAACTATTGGCGCAGTGGGTAGCACAATTGCCTCACAGCAAGAAGGGCTCTGATTCGAGCCTTGGCTGGGTCAGTAGGCATTTCTGTGTGAAGTTTGCATGTTCTCCCCGTGTTGGTGTGGGTTTCCTTCGGGTGCTCCGGTTTCCCCCACATATCCAAAAACATGTGTGTTATAGGTGAATTGGTTAAGCTAAAATGTCCGTAGTGTATGAGTGTGAATGAGTGTGTATGGACGTTTCCCAGTAATGGGTTGCAGCTGGAAGGGCATCTGCTGAGGCAACATCACTACCCACTGCGCCACTGTGCTGCCCAAATAAGGTGTTATTAATTATTTTCTATCAATTTTAATAACTGTGCAATTATTATTATTTAGTGTGGGCTAAATAGGGTGTATATATATATATATATATATATATATATATATATATATATATATATATATATATATATATATATATATATATATATATATATATATATTGACATTAATGTTAGTTGTTAATAATTTTTTATTAGTATTTTTACAATCATCATTATTATTACATATATTATCTCTATACTATTTACTGTGATTGCATGATTAATCAAATCTCCCATGTACCTAAACAAAAATGATTTTGTGAATTTTTCTGGTCTCCTCATGTCATTTCTTTATCCTGCTCATCTGAGGTGTGCAGCTGTGGTTCATGAACTCAGTGTGGGTTTATCAGTACATGCTGGGAGTCCACAGGGTTCATGGTCAGTGACCCAGTGTGCTGGAGCTCCAACAGCACAGCAATACCTCTTTAAAGAGCTTAACACTCAACGGCATCCTTAATCTCTTTTCAGCGCTAGACCAGGGAATCCCTCGCCCCTCAAGACAGGACGGGGAGGAGGGAAAATCTCAAATAATGGAAAATTATCATATCGCATAGAAAATCTCAGAAAATTCACCCAATTCAGACCAGTATCGCCTTCTTCGTTTTTAAATGTTATTACTTTTGGTATAGAGTGCATTTTTTCTAGTACACCATGACCAAACCAATCAGCGAGGAGAATCACAAATTAAAGTGTGATTTGAAGCAAGAAAATAAATGAAAATCAGACAAAATGACAAAAGTACAAAAACATTAGATTTAATGAGAAAAAATGACTACAATCCCACATTCTCAGAAATAAGAGCAGTCACTGGGTCCGTTTCTTTTTAAAAGGATCACATTTGTACATAAAGTGTCCAAATTGGTACCTCAATACACATATGGTACCTCAACACACATATTAGTACCTAAAATTTCAAGAGGTACATAAAAACCTTATACCTTTTATCTTATAATACCTTTTTTTTTACTTTTTATTAACTAATATAGGTATAAGGTTTTTAGGTATTAATGTGTAGCTTTAAGAAAAATGTATCCAGTTCATTATTGTAATTGTCACGGTTTGTGGTGGGGAAAAGGAGCAAGGACTCAAGTGCAGAAATAAGGGTATTTATTAATAATAAAATAAAACAAACAGCAAAATAAACAACCCCGAGGGGGGAAACATTAATAAAACAAATAAACAATCAAAACAAACTAGACAGGGCAGGCTGGCAGGCTGGCAGGCAGGCAGGCAGGCAGGGATCAGGACAAGGCAGGAAACGATGATGTACGAGGATGAACTGGCACAGGACAGCAGACATGAGGAGAATATAAGCAGAAGTACATTAACACAAACAGGTGAACCTAATAAACTAATAATGGGTTAACAAGGAGGGTGGGATTAGACAATAATCGGCAGAGCACATGACACAAAGAGACAACACAAGCCATGCGCTCACATAAAACGAGTCTAGAACACGCAGCCAATGAGAGAACTCATTAACTGCGTGTTCATATGACCACACATGCACCACAAGTTAAACACAACACCAACAGAAGACTGAACACGAGACATGAGCACACGATAGATGAAAACATCTTACCGTGCGCTCACACATAAGCAACGCGCATGTTTCATCTCAGTGTCAACTGAAACCAAAACCAACCAGACTGAGACGCTGAGAATGAAACAGCGCGATGGCGACAGAACAAAACCAAAACGATTACAAGAGCGCGCGCGGCCAAAGCATGTGCAGACCACGCGCATCCGCATCAAGCGGGAGCGCGCACGGTCTGCACGCACTCACGAAGGTGCGCACACAGAGACACACACAATGACAGAAAACAAGTGCTCGACCTTAGAAAACTCGAGCCGAGCATTACAGGAAAGGACAAGACAGAGCTAATGTCCAGACTCTGCTGCCAAAACAAGAATTTACGAGACCAGAGTGGCAGAACCCTGACAGTAATATATAGGCCAAAACAGAGGTTTCATATCTTATTACATTGATGTTTTTGTTGTTTAATGAATGGTTTAGTATTTAGTAATTGTTAAAACCTTGAAAAGAAATATCTGTAAGTGAATTTCAAGCTTTATGACTCTCTTCTGTCCACAGCAATCTTCAAAAGCCACATGATTTTTATAGTTTTTCATTACTTTTTTTATGATATGAATAACTGCAGGTCCACCACAGAAGAACTGGTTGCCCCAACTGATGCTGGGTTCTCCCAAAGTTTGTTCTCCACTTTCGTCGACTGAGTTTTGGTTCTTTGCGACTGTCTCTCAGGAAGGAGCTCATTCCTCAATAGCTGCGTAATATCACTCCACCTGGTGCAACCATGGTACAGCAGCAGCAGCTTTTCTTGATTATTACGTCAGAATGAGAGTATACTTCCTAGCAATATTGCTGTAGAAAATAGTGAATTTCTTTATTTTTTAATTACACAATGTAACTACAGAACACTGTAAAAAATACTGTGTATGTTTTACTTAAAGTTGAGGCAACTATTTGCATAAGCCTTTTGGGTATTTCAAACTCTTTTTATTTTAGTTTGTCCTATTATGGCTAGAGGCTAAATCGCGATATTCGCGAGTAAATAGACGCGTGAACATTTGAGTTTACTCGATTCATTCGCGCGTCAAACTCCGCTTCATTCGCGCGTCAAATTCACTTCAGAACAGACGCGGATTCGCGTCATGGGCAGGGCTTCTGTCTGCCCGGTGACTGTAGCTTCGTTGCTAAATGGCTAACATGGATTTTATTGATAAAATACCTGTGTTTATGTGCTTTATCAAGGCTGAAAAACAGCGTTGATACATTTGGACCAGTGTCTGAGTTCACTCGATACTTTCTGAGGTGCACCCAGCTCTGTGAGCTCATAAACTCCTCCAGAAACTTAACCTGGATGACTGGGGCTTCCAGCGGTGCTTCTGACTGAGCCAAGCCCAGTTTCATGAACTGTTGTCGGTGTCGGCTGAAGGATTTCCCCCCGGGACACCAACAAAAGGTGCTACGTCACAATCATGCCCCCACAAGAGCAAGCTCCTGATTGGTTAACGCGGCGCGAATGTCCACAGAAGTTCAGATTTTTGAACTTGCACAATTCACGCGATTTGCACGTTAAGCCCGTCAAACGCTCAATTCGCGCATATCGCGCAATTCGCGCCGCACCATTCGCGTGTATCGCGCCGCAGGATGCCTATTCGCGCGTTTGCATTGAGTTAACATGTAAATCACTCGCGCTTGACACTTCTTCTGCTTCTGGTGTGAACGCAGCATAAGACTTTGCATGTTCTCAACTTACACTTTCGGGTAACATCAACTCAATTTGATCAATTTTTGTTTTAAGTTCGTCAAACCTGTTTTTAAGTAAAATCTACTTATTCTAATAATCCACAGTATTTTAAGTTACTACTGTATTATTCTGTGAAACTTGTGCTTTTAAGTAATGCTAACATATTTTTATTATTTTTCTACCTATATTAAGTTTGTTCAATTCTTAAAATTTTGTACAAACAATATTTAAATTTTTTACAAGTATCATACAATAAACACAAAAACAGTCAAATGCATTTATTCAATTCAAAAACTCTTTTTACAGAAGATTTTATTTTGCACAATAAATTTAGCAATACAATTCTTATTGTTTAAATAGGAAAATTATAAAAACTCTTTTTTTTTTTTATCAAATGCTATTGGTCAAATTTGAGTGCTATATATATATATATATAAAATGCTTGAGGCAGGCTTTAAGTAACTCTTAAGTTGCAAATTTAAGATAATGTCATAATGGGTGCCAATTTTAAATGTATAACTCTTAAATTTAGGGCAATCAACACTGACAACATCATTATTGTTTTAAAGATCTATTAATTCATATGAAGATTTGCACTAATTTAAAAATATGCATTTTCAGATATGTTCCTTATCTATTTCTTTGTCTTAATTTACATTATTTTAAGCTATTTTAAGGCATCTTGAGTGAGAAACAGGACTATAAAGTATGCTGCTTTTAACAGTTTCCACTGTCCTTACCAACTTACCCCATAAAGTTGTCCTGTCACAAAAGTTCAATTCGCTGGTTAAGTCATGACGTATGAAATACAATCTCCAGGTCCAAACCGCTACTCATTTGAATTGAGAAAATATTCGTTTATGACCACATTTTAGTCATATCACACATAAAGTGAATTTTATATAAAATCATGGTGTATTCAACAGTCTCAGGACTTGCTGCATCACCACGGCCGGATTAACCAATGGGCATTATGGGCACAGGCCCAGAGGCCCGTGCGCATTTAGGGCCCCTGCGAGGGGGGAAAAAAATGCCGATTTTGGAGTGTCTATTTAGGCTAAGTGCAAATAGCACACCTCGTTGGAATAAACTAGTTGAGTGATTCACGCCCATCACAATTTGACTGACATAGACAACATATGTAAAGAGCGCATAAGACAGCAACGTAAGTGGCGTAGCTTGTAAAGCCCATGGAAACATGTTTTGATGATCGATCATGAACCCGGTTCGAATCCAGCGTCTGATGAACACGTTCTTCTTTTTTCCCCCACTACATATGAGATTTGCCTACTCTTCATCACAAGGAAGACAAGTAGGAATCTTTAATAAGTGTATGTATTATAGAGGACTCAGATTCATAGAACTGGATTGGAGAGGTGTTATATCCAAATCATATGCATTATAAGTTTATAGAAGTTATACATTAAAAAATATAAATAAAATATAAATATGAATTTTTAGTACTGCTTCAGTGAACTTGAACAAGTATATTAAAATCCATTAATATTCACTAGTTGTATTAGTTTTTTTTTTTTTTTCAAAGTGTGCTTTAAATGCTTTAAAATAAGTTAAATCTTTGTAGACTAGAAATATATGTACTTTATATCTTTTATTTTAAAATGTGTTAAATTATTGATTCATTTTGTTTAAAAAATATTATATTAATCTTATTTTTTAATTAAACTATAGGGGTGCGGCCAGGTAGGGGACTTACAAGACATTGTGCTCAGGGGCCTCTGAATTCTTAATCCGGGTTTGTGCATCACAGACACCAATATTTTAATAATTTATAAAAAAATTATCACTTTCTGGCCATCTGATAATAAACATGGATATATATGTATATTAATTTTTGAAAGAATTATAGCGCTTTATAAACGCTCATTATTACCATTTGTTGAGTCTCCCCATACAGTTTGATAATGTTGATTGGACCCGGAAGCCGCTTCGCGTGACGTCACACTTAACAAGCGGATATATCTTTAATGAACTCTTTATTTACTTATAATAAAATGGAGTAAAAAGTCCTGGTTTTCTCCATACTCCATTCGTTCACATCCAAAAGCTTGTGAAAACACAAACAGCTCATCTGAACGAGGTGAGAGAGGTGTGAGAATGAGAGAGAAGGTGAGAGTCTCTCAGCTCCTCTGAACAGGTAAATATTAACACTGACACACTGCTGTCATTCCCAGAGTGCCGTGCAGGAGAGCTTAACAGGAGAAAACTGAGCAGATGATGACAGCTGAAGATCCTGCAGGACAAACATGTCTGACTGCTGCAGACACACACATCGCACAATCTAACACTCCGCTGAACCTGACATTAACTGAAAGGATGCCAAAACGACAACACACCCTGACTTGACCTCTACAGGTTCACTTCCTGCCTACAGAAAATGTTTTTGGTGAAGGTAGTTAAAGGTGATGTCTGAAGATGTCTGTGATTTCAACGGTTAAAAACCTGTAAAAATGCTACAGTAAAAATCTGTAATCTTTTTAACAGTAAGTTTCCTTAATATACAGTGGTGTGAAAAAGTTTTGGCCCCCTTACTGTTTTTTTTTTTTATGGTAGTCACACTTTAATGTTTCAGATCATCAAACAAACATACTATATTATATTATATTATATTATATTATATTATATTATATTATATTATATTATATTATATTATATTATATTATATTATATTATATTAATTGTGATTATAAAATAAAATTAATGATGACAAGGAAAAGTCAATTACTTTCAAGTTCTGCTGCAGAAAAAGCTCCCATAGATAAGGAATAAAAGTACTTGCTAAGTAAATAAATGTTAATGTATTAGTCCATCATTTCAATCCCTTCATTCTCTTAAGCACTTATGCTGTTTTATTCTACATTCTGAACAAGTTACCTGTTGTACTTACAACAATATACAGAATTTGGTAAAAAACAAAAGTTACTATGCAATACCAGCAGTGATTTCAGATCAAATGAAGGCATACATTCATTGAAACAAGGCAAAAGGCTGAAGCTTACCTTCACCTCAAGACTGACCCAGAGTACACACAGAGCCACTGTATTTATTATTTTCCTGTGACGGGGGAATTTTTCAAGGAGTTGTGAAATTTTATAGAATTTCCATTGGATTCTTTAATGTGTGGTGCCTCACTGTGTGAGCTCTTCAGTACTGTACACATTGGTCTGACAGCATGCAGACAGCGAGGCGTTGCACTGAAGTTCATTGGAAGTATTTTAAACGCAAGTGTCACAATTTGACACAGTCTTCATAATAATCGAGTCAACACACACTACATTGGTTTAGAGCTGAGAGGATGTATATGAGGAATCTGTGCTGGCAGATTTGAAGAGAGCTACAAAACTGCTTTTATAGCATGTTTACGCATGATTGACAGTGATGATGGACTATATTACATTGCAACATAGGCTCATTCTGAAAACATCCCTCTATTTTTCTATTTTCAACATTTCTGGAGATCGCAAATTATGTAGGCAGAAGTGCGTATGGCTGCATTTTGTTTTTAAAACAAACACTAGGTGGCGGTATGACGTCGTTCCTTTTTGCTCTTACCAGCTGAATAACTTACCTCCGTATGGATGGCTTTCCCGCTGTTACCAGTTTGCCCGGTAGCTCGCCACATACAGTTGAAACCAGAAGTTTACATACACTGTATAAAAAGGCACCCGCAACTAAGGAACTATCAAATGATTGGAACTAAGATTGAACTGTTGGGCCATAATGACCAGTGTTACATTTGGAGGACAAAGGGGAAAGCTTACAAGCCTAGGAACACCCTCCCAACTGTGAAGTATGGGGGTGGCAGCATCATGTTGTGGGGCTGTTTTGCTGCAGGAGGGACTGGTCCACTTCACAGCATAGATGGCATCATGGAGAAAGAACATTATGTAGAAATACTGAAGCAACATCTCAAGACATCAGCCAGGAAATTAAAACTTGGCCACAAATGGGTCTTCCAAACAGACCATGACCCTAAACATACTGCCAAATTAGTTCAAATGTGCTTTAAGGACAACAGAGTGAATGTTTTGGAGTGGCCATCACAAAGCACTGAGCTCAATCCTATAGAAAATTTGTGGCCAAAGTTGTGCTTGTGCAAGCAAGACAGCCAACAAATCTGACTCAGTTACACCAATTCTGTCAGGAGGAATGGGCCAAAATTCCTTCAAACTATTGTGAGAAGCTTGTGGAAGGATACCCAAAACATTTGACCAAAGTTATACAGTTTAAAAGCAAAGCTAAAACAATACCAAGGAAATGTATGTAAACTTTTGACTGTCTAGAAATTAATAAAACATTCTGAAAAAAAAAATATTTTTGAAATTGTTCTAAAAATTTTTTTTTGTAAAGTCAACAATAGCCAGTATTTTGAAACCTGGTGTACATTGATTGACTGCATGTACCTTGTGAAGTGAAGACACATGTTATTCTTTGACAGAATGATAAGTGTTTTGGTAAAGTTAGTGTGTGCAGAGAAAGATGTGTTCTGTTTTGAAATGAAGAGTTAGTATATATTAAACACAATGTATTTTTGAGAAGAAAATTATCCATTTGGCCAATTGTGTTTTGTAGGTGGCAACGTGGTGGCACAGTATGTAGTGCTTTCGCCTCACAGCAAGAAGGTCGCTGGTTCAAATCTCGGCTGGGTCAGTTGGCATTTCTCTGTGGAGTTTGCATGTTCTCCCCGCGTTCGCGTGGGTTTCCTTCGGGTGCTCTGGTTTCTCCCACAAGTCCAAAGACATGTGGTATAGGTGAATTGGGTAAGCTAAAAAAAAATTGTCCGTAATGTATATGTGTGTGAATGAGAGTGTATGGGTGTTCCCCAGTCATGGGTTGCAGCTGGAAGGGCATCTGCTGCGTAAAACATACGCTGGATAAGTTGGCGGTTCATTCTGCTGTGGCGACCCCAGATTAATAAAGGGACTAAGCCAAAAAGAAAATGAATGAATGAATGTTTTGTAGGCGTGAGTCTGTGTTAAGAGTTTATAAAAAGAAGTATAGGTAAGTTGCTTGTTAGCGAAAAAACTGTAATAATATAAAGTAACATAAAACATTTGTTGGGCGGCGCAGTGGCGTAGTGGGTAGTGCTGTTGCCTCACAGCAAGAAGGTCACTGGTTCAAGCCTCGGCTGAGTCAGTTGGCAATTCTGTGTGGAGTTTGTGTTCTCTACCAGTGTAGGCGTGGGTTTCCTCCGGGTGCTCCGCTTTGCCCTACAAGTCCAAAGACATGTGCTATACAGGTAGGTGAATTGGGTAAGCTAAATTGTCCGTAGTGTATGTGTGTTAATAAGAGTGTATGGGTGTTTTCCATTGATGGGTTGCAGCTGGAAGGGCATCTGCTGCATAAAACATATGCTGGATAAGTTGGTGGTTCATTCCGCTGTGGAGACCCCTGACGAATAAAAGGACTAATCCAAAAAGAAAATTAATGAAAGAATAAATATATAATTTTTATAGTGTAATGACTTGTATTACCTTGTTCTATTACAATTTGAATGATTGCTAAAATGTATTATTTTTGGTGTAAAGTTGCTTTGATTCTGAATATCAAGCTTAGCCAAATCAACATTTTAATTATATGCGAGTCTCTCTAAAATGCCAATTTTGAGATTTGCCCATGCTGAATCAATAGCAATTAACAGCTCAGATTAAAAACTGACTGCATTGGGAAAACAGCTTTATCTGTGTTTTTTTTTAAGTCAAATTCAGCACATTTGTGAGAGGCTTTCCCTATTTTGCGCATTCCTTTCAAAGCCTCGGAAAGGCTGCCAGATAAACCCAGGATTTAAGACTTATTCATCATTAATACCCAAGATTCATGGGAATTTGCCAGGATTATCACAGTTTTGAGTCAGGAAAACATGAAAAAAAAGTGTTTATCTTGTCTAATGATAAAATCTCCCCAGAGGCAGTGAGTGTGTAACCCAGCTACTCTCAGGATTTCACCCCTTTTTCTCCCATTCACGAATATGATAGACCCGGATTTTACTAATCATCTTCATCTAATCTAAGAATCTAATTAAAAACGCTGGAGATAATCAGTTGAGGAGTGACTGTCACACTATAATAGACATCTGACAATTGATAACCATACAGCTACTTAGCTAGAAGGCATCTGCTCTGAATTTACATGACAAATGAATAAAGCTCATCACTCAATCACTGCAGATTTTAATGTACTGTAAGTAACGTTTTGAGTAATTATTGAAGCAGCACTTTAGTTACAGGCAATGCCACAAAATGTATCTTCACTCAAAAAATTACTTTTACTTCTTGTTCAAACTACAAATTTAAAGGGCACCTGTTTTACCCCTTTTCAAGATTTAAGATGTTCTTATGTGTCTCCAGAATGTGTCTGTAAAGTTTCAGCTTTAAATACCAGCTTTAAGATTGTTTATTATATCTTTTAAATCTGGTAAATTTGAGCTGTTATATCATTGTAGCTGTTTTTGTTGCCTGTGTCTTAAATGCGAATGTCCATCGTTCCCATGTGCGTGTCAGAGCCCTACCCTTCACGTAGACAAACAACACAGTGACAGACAAAAATTAGGCAGATCTCCCTTACTACAGTAAGAAGTTTCTCAACAGTTATTTAATGTATTTGTTGTGGAATTAATTCAAGCCTTTCTGCAATGATAAGTCACAATATCATTATAAAGATCGCTTGGTGCATGTGCGCACACACAAACACAGCTTTGCACTGCTTTTGTACGGCAAATGTGACTGGATACACGTTAATAACCACTGCTGTATGGATATCCGTTATTTTAATGTACAAAATAAACCTGATTTAAGTCCACAAACCAGCATTGAAGCATCTTTTTTTATAATTGTACTGACACGGGGCTGTGGTGATGAATTACAGCGATTTTACAGTCATTATTACAAACATGCACTGCTTTAAAAACGTTTTAAACTTGCAAAACTCATTCTTGATCACATTTGATGATGAGTGATGGTCACAGCGAGCTGAACAGACTTTTTAATCCCAGTTGCTTTGCGCACGTCCTGTCTTGTGGATATGGTTATACGCAGGGCTTTACGTTAACACCCGCCAAATGCAGGTAGATTTCAGCTCTGGCGGGTTAGACAGACACCTCCATTAGCCACTTTGGCTGGTTGGAAATCATTTTTAAATTGTAGTTTTCTTAAAAGCAGGGTTCAACAATAGAGATGGCCCAATACTCGTGCAAATGTAATCTTAGAATCGAAAAGCAGCACGACAAAAATAAGTATTCGCGCAAGCAAAAGAAAGCAGGTAAATACCGAACGAGAGGATGATCACTCGCGCACACAGGTGATGTGATGTTAAAAAGCACGAGCGGTCCCGTTTACTTGCGCGAAGCAACCGTGCTTAGCGGAAGCGCAACTGGACTGATCAGTTCCCTTTGAAATAGACTGGACAAAGAGCGATGATCGTGCACCCACAGTCCTGCTGCTTTTAAGAGCTCAAGATTTAAAAAAAATACACATTCTTTTGTAAGCAGCAGCGGTCACTGCTTTCATTTTAATTATTTTTTGAACAGATTATTAACAGTTCTAACATTTACCGTGAGTGCGTGATCATCCTTTCATTATCAAACACGGTATGTTTCACCTGCTTTCTTTTGCTTAGTTATTTTTGTTAATATAGATTAATTATATTTTTTTTACAATAACATTGGTTTAATGGGAGATTACTCCCAGTTTATGTGTAGTTAACTGCTGATCTGGGACTTTTAGCCAGGACAGATTACTGTGCCTATTTTAGATACATGACAATAATTCTTTTTTTAAATGTAAGGTTTTTTAAAGAAAAGTTTTGTTGAATTAAAAAGTGCACATATACAGCTACAGTATACTGTATTTTGCATGTTTAAATAAAAAAAAATTTAAATTGTGGCTAAGAAATACTTATTTGGTGTGGTCAGAGATAAATTTGGTAAATCCTTAATTTTGAGCCCTGAAAAGTCATGTGAAATAAAAACTGATTGTATTGCGACACAACCCATTTGCTCATGCACACTGAGCAAGCTAATACACATGAATGAGGAGGCATGTGGACATAACACAACACCTAAATCAAGTCATTTTCAAGAGTTCACACTTAGCTGATGATTGATTATAAAGCAAGTTTGGCATGCTGTCCCGGGAGAGAGCCCTGAGCTCAAAAGGTCCTTGAGCCCTGGGCTTCCTCCCGTTTGCAGGGCGAGAGGGGAGCTTTGAGCTCAGGTAGATCTCGAGAACTCCCCCCCTTTTATAAGAGCTGATGACAGAAAATGATTGCTATGAAGAGATATGCTGCTGGATGAGAGTTTGACTGTAGTGCTAAATTTAGATTGATCAATTAACTTGTAGTGCATGTTTTTGGAATGAAGAAGGAAACCGGAGAACCCGGGGGAAACCCACGCGAGCAGGGGAAGAACATGCTAACTCTGCATAGAAACGACAGCCAGCCTGTTAAAGGACTAGAACTGGTGACGTTCTTGCTGTGAGGCAACAGTGTTAATCACTGGGCCACCGTGCCGCCCTATGAAAGGAAAGGTGGAAGGGGGGATTCTTCAAATCGAAGATGACTGTAGTGAGAAACCCTGGCTCTTTATAGTGGGTTAGGAATCGTCTGATTGGTTAATCATACATAGTTAATGCAGAACCAGCCATGTTCAATCATAATTACGTGATCCTCTCGAAATTAGTTTATAAATAAACTTCACTTAGCATGTCAGTCAAATTTATGCATATAAAATATATTTTCCCAACAAGAAAAGTGTGGCTAGTGAAAATGGCCAGTGGCTAGTAATGTTGGAAATCTACTAGCCAAAGTGGCTGGTGATCAAAAAAAGTTAATGTCAAACCCTGGTTATACGCATTACTATGGAGACGTTAATATGTGTCTGTCAATCAAATCGTTTGGTGGGGAAACTGCACCCCTACATCACGTTGCAGTGGGCCTCAAAATGGGAGGGATTTGGATCCTGTTTTAGCATCAGGAAATTAAAAAAAAAAGAGACTTAATGTGTTTATATCACTCCAATATGACTGTGGACACACTATAACTACACACAGTTCTGTCTAAACAGCTTACAAAAGATAACGTTTTTTGGGGCGGATAACTTAATTGTTTTATGTTTAATTCACTTAAATTTGTAAAAACATTTAATTTAGTTTAAACGATTTGTGTTGGGACAACATGATTAAATTGTGTGAAACCCAGCTTATTTTTTTACAGTGTTTTAATTCATGAACGAATACATAGGTGAATAAAAATTGGTCACTTTAAAGTCTAAGGCTTTCATTCATACATTCAATCTACATTACAAGTGATTAAACCTCCTCACTCAGACATTACAGTGTATTATTTTAAGCAATAATGGACAATTCATAAACAGTGGCGGCTGGTGTTAAAAAATGTGGGGGGGCGCAAACACCAGAAAAAAAAATCTAACTGTTGGTAAAGTAAGAGTGTAAAAGCCATTTTTCAGGTGATGTATCAAAAAACTAAAATATGACTAAAGCATACTATAAATGCATCACAAATCAGTTCATTTTAATTTCAGTTCAATTTGGGTTTATTATCAGTAATGAAGTAATCCAGATAATCAGTAAACACACACACACACACTGGCCAGTAGCACTACTTGAAAATAAATTTTGCTCTCCTTTTTTTCTGGCTTGAAAATTTCTCAATGACCTTTTGGTTAAAGTCAGTCATCTCAGTCACCAGTCTCTTCTCTATTGACAGCATGGCCAATGCATTCAGCCTCTCTTGCGTCATGCTGTTTGAAACAGCAAACACGGAAATAGTAAAAGGCATGACTTACATCACAACCTGCCAGCCAACTCCTTTTGTCATAACAAGTGCTGGAAAAGCCCCGAGTGTACGCGCGCTCGCGATCACTTGACTACTGGTGAATTTGCAAGGAAGGTCGATCTGGTCCAAGCTTCTTGATTTTGTTTTTCTTCATCCAAACGCCTTGTGAACGGATATCTTTGCAAAGATACAACAGAATTTTCCTTCATCTCGAGAAATTGCATTCTAAGCTCTTTGGTGAGAATGGTCCAATCACATAAGGCCAATAATATAAAAACAAATATGATTCGTTCTAACAACAAAAATGGGAGGGTTCGGGACGCAGAGTGCTGCGCCCCAAAGACAATTTAAAACAGGCCAATTAGAGCTTATCGTCATATCACGTGCATTGCAAATGTTCGTGTACCTACATAGACACCCATTAGTCCGGCGCCCCGCACACATATAAAAAAATATTGTTTATACATTTTTTTTCAATAAATGTTAGTATGACTACAATAAATGTTAGAATGTTATAATTAAATCAATTTATTTTGTTAATATTTGTGATAATAAACATTAACATATTAAAGGGGTCTAACTTGAAGGGGGCGGCGCCCCAGCACCCTCTATTGACCAGCCACCACTGTTCATAAAAGACAAGGCTGAAAAAATACCTTTCTGGAGATGAGTGTTTTTTAACCACAACATGATTTTTGGCAGGAATACATAATAAATCTTTCAAATGATGTTATTACATTTCACTTCTTATGTTTGCTTGTGAAAAAGAGTATACAGTAGTCAACATTAGAAGCGGATCACAGGTTTTAATCAAAGTTGCCCCAAAACTCTAAATGTTTACTATTTTACACCAGGAAGACAATTTTCCTGTTGAAAAGATCCATCTGCAGGTCTACTGTGTATTGTGAACACATCAGCAGCTTCTGTAAATGGTAGGCCAGCGACCTGACGGCTTTATCCTAAATCAGGATTCTCCAATCTTGCTCTTTCTCTTTCAGCAGAGTTTAGCACTGATCAAAAACTCCTGAACCAGCAAGTCAAGGTCTGCAGAATCACTAGACACTTAAGATGCGTCAGAGTCCTAAAACTTCATAATCACCCCCCAAAAAATCCAAAAGGTTACAAAAATAGAGATTTGAAGTGATACCATGGGTGTTGCTAGGCCTATTTTAGGGGGTGTGTAGCAGTATTTCTACTCAGCCCCCCGCCCCTGACATTAACATTAACAACAAGCACAGCATTTGATTTTAATAATGCAGTAGTAAATGTACATGTACAGCAGGGAAAATAAGTATGGAACATGTCAACATTTTCTCATAAAACATTTCTAAAGGTGCTGTTGACCTGAAATTTTTCCCGAATGATGAACAACCAAAGAAAACCATATATGCAAAGAAAACAAATCTAATTAGTTTACAAATTAAGTTATTAGATTAGATTAGATTAGATTCAACTTTATTGTCATTACACATGTACAAGTACAAGGAAACGAAATGCAGTTTAGGTCTAACCAGGAGTGCAATAGCAGCAAGTGCAGGATACTGGTATAAGTTATAAAGTGCAGTTATAGAAAAACTATGGTGATATTTACAGATGGATGTACTATGAACATTATATACAGGTTGTATTAGCTATGAACAGAGATTTACAATAGATGGATATATGTACAGGTTGCTATTAATAATCAGAAGTGTGCAGATAGATAAAAATATTCATAATAAAATGAAATGACACTGGGAAAAAGTATTGAACACATGAAGAAAGGGAGAGCCCAGACAGCAGCTGAAATCTCTCAGTAGTTCTTCAGCAACCCTCTGCCCTTCGTCAGTGTAAATTAATAGTAGCTGCTTCAGTCCAACATCTACATTATCAGGATGATGAAAATGAAACCAGGGTGGACATTTCAGCAAGATAATGATCCAAAACACAGCCAAGGAAACTCAAATGCTTTCAGAGAAAGAAAATCAAGCTGTAAAATAGCCTAGCTAATCACCTAACTTGAATCCAATAGAAAATACAGAATAAAGATCGGATTTGATAGACGATACCCACAGAACCATCAAGATTTTTACATTCTGTTGAAGTGAAAAAATCACACCATGAGAAATGCATGTGACTCATTCTCCACATAAGATCTTTAGGTAACACTTTATTTTGATGGTCCATTTGAGTATTAGTAGACTGTCTGCTTAATATTTGTTGACACTGACATTTAACAGTCCTTCAACAGACATTTAACTGACTATAAGAAACTTTGAAAGTACATGTCAACTTACACTAACCCTAACCCCAACCTCAACCCTAACAGTCTACTTATAATCTAATGAGAATTAGTTGCAATGTAACTTATATTCAACAAACGGACCATCAAAATAAAGTGTGACCGATCTTTAAGTAGCCATCACCAAAAAAGCCTTTCATATAAAGTATTGAATACATTTCAGTAGTTCAGTTCTTTCTCCTTGTGTCATTTCATTGTTATCACACATAACTCATTTTTTCATATTTCTTTTGTTTTGTTATATTTTTGTTTTTATTGATTGGGTTTTAACCAAAAGCTGGTACAATTTCATGTCAACAACTCCTTTAGAAATATTATTCAGAGAGAAAAAATGATGTGTTTACTACTTATTTAGGTGCAATTGAATACAAGAGATGCATTTAAACACATGTTAATACCAAATGGAATGACACTGGGGTGAACCACTTGTGATCATATTAGTAAAAATGTACAGTATATTAATACTAGGTTGACAGAATCTAGCTTTATTTATAGTCATGACTGAACATTTTTTATCAGGTGCACAGTGTGCTTTTCTAAAACCGAGCCTGTGACTGGAAATGAAAATCAAATTCAATTCAATTCAGTTCATCTTTATTTGTATAGCGCTTATACAATGTAGATTGTGTCAAAGCAGCTTCACATAGATCAGGGCTGTCCACACTCGGTCCTGGAGGGCCGGTGTCCTGCAAAGTTTAGTTCCAACCCCAATCAGATACACCTGGGCTACCTAATCAAGCTCTTACTAAGCTTTCTAGAAACATTCATGAAGGTGTGTTGAGGCAAGTTATAGCTAAAATCTGCAGGACACCGGCCCTCCAGGACCGAGTTTGGACACCCCTGACATAGATGATTTTAGTAAATTGAAACAGTGTGAGTCCAGTTTTCAGAGATTAAGTTCAGTTTAGTTTAGCTCAGTTCAGTGTGGGTTAATAATCCCTACTGAGAGCCTAAACACTGAAGAGCAAATCCATCAATGCGCAGCTCTACAGATCCCGAACCATGCAAGCCAGAGGCGACAGTGGCAAGAAAAAAAAAACTTCCCCAATTGGCGAAGTGAAGATTTAAAAAAACCTCGAGAGAAACCTTGCTCAGTTGCGCACAACCATTTCTCCTATGGCCAAACGTCTTGTGCAGAGCTGCAGTCTAGGTGCAGGAAGCTGGACCTCAGCGAAGACTCGTCTGTCCTTGGAGCATCACAGGAATCAGTCTCATGCTCTCCATACTTCAAAATATCATTGTATTTGTCAAGTTTTAAAGGGATTATTCACCCAAAAACGGAAATTACCTAATCATATATTCTTCCTCATGTGGTTTAAAACCTTTATGAGTTTCTTTCTTTTGTTGAACTCAAAAGAAGAGATTTTGATGAATGTTGGATGCTGGCACTTCCACACAACTTCCAAACAATTCTAATAGTATCTGGGTGCAGCCTTTATGATGTAAGCTGAGGTTGCATCTCTCAGCGATGCAATGTCAGACACAATTCACTCAATGAAGGTAGTGACGTCACTGTGAGGGGTAGAGTTAGGGGTGGGGTTAGGTGAGCCCATTAAAAAGTATTGCATGCAGCTCAGACTGCATCTGCACCAGGTCTGCATTCAGACCCCTCTCAACAATTAGCCTACCATGGAAGTCAACGGGTGCCAGCTACAGGGATTTTGTTTCAAAATAATTGTGCTTAACAAAAGAATGAGTGAAGAATGAGTCGTTTTTTGGTAAACTACCCCTTTAAGTCCAGAAACTGAAAGTCTGTCTGAGTCAAATTTCGAGTTACAAGCTGCACATCAAAGTTACGAGTTTACATTTTTGTCTCCAGCCAAGAGAACATATAGTTTGTAAAGCATGGAATTGTCTGTGGCTTGAAAAAAAAAAGACTTGGAGGATATTCTATGTACAAGTAAGTACATATGACACGTGCACCTCTTGGTTTAGAGGCCACAATGCCGTGTCTGCTGGGAGTGAGCTGAATACATCAGCCTTAACCCCCATTAGTTCCCAAAGTTGCCTTTCAGTTCAGCACATGCAAACTGTGTGTGTTCTGAATTGGACACTGGGGCTTTTATAATTGCAGCTTTGAAAATCTATTTGATTCTCAGGCCTATGGAGACAGAGGGCCACAGAGAACACCCAACTCTCGGCGGGAATCCCAGGCCTGACTCAATTACATAAATATCAATTAGCAGGGAACTGGGGGACTGGGCTTGATCTGCCCCTAGAGAGGGTGACCGAGTGTGGGGAGCAGCAGAGGGAGGAGACGGCCACTTTCATTTAAAACAATCAGCTGTCACATTTCATTTACACACTTTAGTTTACAATTCAAGGCTCAATAGTATAAGGATTTGTTCTGCTGGCCCAGTTGGTCCAGCCAATAAATTAATAGATAAATAAAGATAAATAAACCAGCAAACAAACAAAATGATTCATTTAATAATTTATTGCTTTCTTTCTTTTAATAACACCAACCTTATATAACCTTGTTTTTTTTATGGAAGTTGCATGTAAACGAGTTGCATGTAAATAAACATAAAATTAAGAAAAATGTGATTTAAATAAGTAAACAAGTAATTAATAAAAATAAATAAATAAATAAATAAAATATATATATATATATATATATATATATATATATATATAATATATATATATATATATATATATATATATATATATATATATATATATATATATACAGAGATGTATAGTAACGAAGTAGAACTACTTCACTACTGTATTTAAGTACTCAAAGGCTGTATCTGTACTCTACTGGAGTATTGTTTTTTTCTCTTACTTTTACTTTTACATCAGTACATATTTTCGATGAGTTTAATACTTTTACTCCAGTAGATTTTTTATGTTCTGCATAGTTACTCTTTACAATTATAAAAATGTAAGGAATCATTACTGCCTGCCTGTATTGAGAGCATTTTAGTTTGTTTTCGACATGGAAAACCCAGAAATTCCACCTTCAACTCCTTTACTTTCAACTGTTCGTGGCGATGAGGAAAAAGACCACCCGTGGCCCTATTTAGAGTCCATGTTTGCATTTGTCGGAGTGAAAGACAGTTCATATAGAATGAAGTGTATACTCTGCCTCCCGAAAGATTGCGAAATAATGGCCTTCAAAAATTCACCGTAAAATTTGAAGAAACATATCAAGTTAAGTTAAAAATAATGTAATTATAATTATAGTAAGAGCTAGATAAGTTAACTAACGTTAGCTACCCACGGTTCATAACATGCTGCAATGTTCACTTAACGTTTTATTTATATTATAAATCGTAAACCATGATTCTTTTTAAAATAAACAAAACAATATGATGTCTTTGGACTGCTTTCTTTAATAACTACATTACGCAATACTTGTACTTTTACTTTCAGTACTTGAGTAGAAAATTTTAGAATAAACTACTTGCAATACTTAAGTACAAAAAATGTTGAATACTTTAGTACTTCCACTTAAGTATGGTGCTTAAAGAGGACTTCAACTTCTACTCAAGTCACTTTTTTGATAGAGCACTTGTACTTTTACTTAAGTCTGGGTCTCTAGTACTTTATACATCTCTGTATATATATATATATATATATATATATATATATATATATATATATATATATATATATATATATATATATATATATATATATCATACCTGTCAACCCTCCCGTTTTTCCCGGGATTCTCCCGTATTTTACAGTTCTATCCCGCTGTCATCCCGTAAAGGTATTTTCCCGTATTTCTCCCGTATTTTCATCTTTCTGAGAAGAGTCGATCCTCCCTATATGCAACCCATACCGCCGAACCACCAGGGGCCGCCCTTGCTCTTTAATGTGATTCGGTTCTGTGCTTTCAGTTTATTTAGGCATGGAAACACTTTGGAATGAACGTAAAAACGGCGCGATTCATTTCCTTTTCATTACAGGCGCCATATGTATAATATATTGCCCCTATGCAATCCTCAAAACAGTCAGTTCATATAAATATGCATGACTGTCAGCTGATGCTCTTCATAGTGATAATAGACTCTGTTTCCCAAGCGGATTCTGTACGCACGCGATTTGATGCTGAGCTCAAGTGGACACTGGGTTTTGGGTGCGTGTTTAAACAGACATATACACATCATCATCATAATAATAATAATAATGATAATAATAATAATAATGGCGGTTCATTCCGCTATGGCGACCCCAGATTAATAAAGGGACTAAGCCGAAAAGAAAATAAATGAATGAATGAATATTAATAATAATAATAATATTAATAATAATAACAACATCTAGACATGTCGATCTTGTTGGGTTTTCTTTTAAACACAACAAATTTTGTCTTAAATGAGCATAAACAGTTAGGAAAACAGTCAAATGCTTTCATTATAGATCTGTGCAGTTTTAAAGTGACAGCTCTGTTATTAAATGTAATCAAACCAAAAAATCTAAATGAGAGATTCATTCGCTGCTCTTTAATCAGAATGTTTAAATTATACAGTGAAGAAAAGATGAGATTTGATAACTTGATTCTATTTCTTTATAATAGCTAATAGTATTAATGAGCTGAACTGTTTGCTAATTTGTTTGCAGATTTTTCTAATGTATACTAATTAGTTTATAGTTTATATAAACTATGAAGTTATGAAGTTTATATTCAATGAAACAGCTCCAGATGAACATATTTATTTATTTATTTATTTATTTTATTTTATTTATTTTTTTGGGGGGTGGGGGGAAATCCCTTATTTTCACATCCCAATGTTGACAGGTATGATATATATATATATATATATATATATATATATATATATATATATATATATATATATATATATATATATATATATATATATGCAATGTTAAAGTCAGTTCACTTTGTTAAAGACTTTAACAAAAAAAAAAGTCGGGTGACGCAGTGGTGCAGTGGGTAGCACGATCTCTTCACAGCAAGAAGGCAGCTGGTTCGAGCCTCGGCTCGGTCAGTTTGCATTTCTGTGTGGAGTTTGCAAATAATATTGTGCCTGAAGCAGGTCACACTGACCTCAACAGTGAAGTACTACCACTCCAAATGCAGAAGCAGAACGGTCAACTTATTTTCAGTGAATTAACTTGCTTGAATTAATTTTTCAGCTAAAGAACAACAATGTGTTCAAAAAAAATAAACAGTAAATTTTGAGTTCATACGGCCTTGAATGTACAGCTTTTCACAGTATGCCTTTATACAACCAATTTGAAATTTGATGTCTTTAAAATCTTAATAAAAGGGTCTCTCATAAAGGATGGTCATATTTGGGGCACTGTGGTGTAGAAAAGACTGAGAACCCATGTTCTAAAAGTTAATCTTATTATCAAATTAGATATTTTAGATTGGCGGTTCATTCCGCTGTGGCGACTCCTGATTAATGGAGGGACTAATCAGAAAAGAAAATGAACGAATGAATGAATATTTTCTCAAATCTCATTTCTAATTTTGATACAACAAGTTAATCTAAGATAACGTTCAACGATCAAAAACAATTAATAGCTAAAAAAAAAACAGAACAAAGAAAGAAATTAAATGAAGTTAAGAAGTTATCAACTAATTTTAAGAGGAGCATGTGATATGATTGATCAGGGCTGGTTGCGCATCAATAATTATTGTTAGTCCAATCAGATATCATTGCTAGACCAATCAGATGAATTCTAGCCTCCAATAAATAAACCTATTCATCCTACTTTTCTTATTTTCGTTTTGAAGAATCCCCCCATCCACTCCATCTCCCCCTTTCCTATTTCTAATTTCTTAAAAAAAGAAAATTAAAGCCACAAAATTTAGCATGGGTCTCGTACAGGGGTTCCTAAACTTTTTAGCCCACGACCCCTAAAATAACAATGCCAGTGACTTGTGACTTGTGACCCCCAATGTCCTCTGAGGTGATTATAAATATATAAACAGCACATACAATTGGCCCAATTCTTTTCAACGTTTAAACATGAGTAGCGTAAAAAGGTGTCAGAAAGTTTAACCTGCACCTGCATCTGACACTATTGCTGTGTTTAATATAACGTGATCACTCTAGGAGTCGCGAAACAATCGAAAGGCTGATGGTTTTTTTATTATTTGCATATTTAGTTGTTTTTTAATGTAATTATTGCCTACAGTACACATTTTTCTTCTGTAGGTTATTGATAAAATACGGTAATTCTAATAGTAAAATGAATTTGATTTTTGGAAATCACCAAGCGACCCCCATTTTGAGGCCGACTGCAACGTGACGTAAAAGGGCGGTTTCCCCGCCCACCAAATTGATTGACAGCAATAAAGTCTCTGTAGTAATGTGTATAATCATATCAACGGGATCAAGACAGGATGTGCCCAAAGCAACTGGGATTAAAAGATCTGTTCAGCTCGCTGTAATCAATGTGATCTAAAAATTAGTTTTACAAGTTTAAAACATTTTTAAAACAGTTCATGTTTGTAATGAATTACGGCGACTTTACCATCTTTAAGACTACAGCCGCATGTCAGTACAATTATAAAAGAAGACGCTTTAATCCCGGTTTGTGGACGTTAAATCAGGTTTATTTTGTACATTAACATTACAAATATCCATACACCAATGGATATTATCATGTATCCTGTCATATTTGCTTTGCAAAACAGTGTAACGACACTGTAACACTCATCGAAAGGCTTCTGAAAGGCTTCGAAAGGCTTGAATTAACTTCACAACAAATACATCAAATAAAAATCATTGGTAATGTTCTTACTGTAGTATTTCTCACAAACATTGCGTGAGATCTGCTTCCTTCATGTCTGTCACTGTGCTGTTTATCTGACACGGCCGAAGCAGAGATTGTGGTACACTCTGACAGGCACATAGATATGGTGGGTGGGGGAAACCAGCAATAAAAGCACAGGCAACTAAAACAGCTACAAGATGCTCAGAGCTGAAAATCCAATATTCTGAAAGGTCTAATACACATTCTGATGGGTGTTTTGAGCTGAAACGTTACAGGCACATTCTGGAGACACAATAGACTTATCTTAATTCTTGAAAAAGAGGTCAAATAGGTGCCCTTTAAGACAACTCAAAGTCTATTTTCACATAATTTTGTATATTTGTCTATTCAAATGCATGCTGGGATGAGAAGACACACAAGAGAGGTGAAGTGACTCTTTTTTGCAGCTACTTTCTAGTTCGATTGATTTCAAAATAGCCTGAATAGCTTGCAAATGCTAAAGTAAATCTTAAGTGTGAAGTCCATTAACTGTTCCTGCAATGTTTCCATTAGTGGTCAATCTTTAAAAACACAGTTGTTTTACTAAATAAACACCCACAAAGCAGTTAAAATTTTAATTAACTTAGTTATTGTATGAATGTAAATAGGCAGAAAATACAAAAGAGATAATTAAATTTTAGCTTATCCGCAGATTTATAAAGAGAGCAGAAGTCCAAAGCAATTAGTGTCAAATGTCTCTCTGAGGGACTTCAACACAATCGTCATAATTCCGTGGACGCCCCAAAAAATTGGACTAAAAACGTACACTATGGAGAAGCTTTACTCCCACTGGTGGGCCTCTCTTTCATGTCTAATGGGACGATTGGTTAATAAGGCTGACAGTTAAGAGGATTACGATCAGTTTTGGGCCATGCCTGATAGTGCCCTAAGCAAGCGAAGAAAAAAACCCGCTGTACTGTCAGGACCCATATACTCAAAACTGATCGACACTATAGAGTCTTTATCATTCGCAGCTTGAGGGATTTGGCCTCTGGATCGCTCTAATGAGGGCCAATAGGATGAGGGCCATTTTTTGATATTGGTATGGAGTGTCTCTTTTCTGGTGACGCGTCTGTGAGGTGTGAGGAAATCCAGGGCCCATTAATCCACAGCTCTGGGTGGGTGAGATTGCAGAATCCTGTCACAGTCGGGATGAGGCGAGAGGTGTGAGGACTGGCTTATGGAACGAATCATGGGGAAGGGAGGCATGTCTCCATACATACAAACGCTCTATCAGTTCACGGTCAGGGATTTGGGAGATATTAGGGTCTCTGCTAAGCATATGTAGCTTGCTTTAGACTTCTCTCTGGGATATTTGCGGAGCTCTGATACTACACTTCATTCAATGTCACACATACGCTGATTCAAAACATTTGCTGCATGGTCAGTGGCTTCGTATTATGAAATCCAAATTTAAAGTTCAAAGTTTCTCAGATATAATATAAAGTATGAGGACAAAATTAATTTGGTCACAATAGAAACAATATAATCTAAGATTAGAGCTCCATTACACTTGTCTATAAGGAAACGTCATATTCAGTTTCCTAAACAGCTGCTTTAAAGGGCACCTATGATAAAAATCATCTTTTGAAAGCTGTTTGGACAGAACTGTGAGTAGGAATAGTGCGTCCACAGTCATATTGGAATAATAGAAACACAATAAGTCTCTTTTTTTTTACATTTCCTGACGTTAAAAAAGGATCCAAATCCCTGCCATTTTGAGCCCCAGTGCAACGTGATGTAGGAGTGCGGTTTCCCCGCACACCAAATTGATTGACAGCCGCATATTAACAAGTATAATCACATCAACAAGACAGGACATGCGCAAAGCTACTGGGATAAAAAAAAAAATGTTGAGCTCTCTGTGATCATTAATTGTCATCATATGTGATCAAGAATAAGTTTTACAAGTTTAAAACGTCTTTAAAACAGTGCATGTTTGTAATGAATTACAGCAATTTTACCGTCTTTACTTTATCACCACAGCCGTATGTCAGCACAATTATCAAAGAAGACACTTCAATCCCAGTTTGTGGCATTAAATCAGGTATATTTTGTACAATAACATAACGGATATCCATACAGCAGTGGATATTAACATGTATCCTGTCACATTTGTCGTGCAAAAGCAGTGCAAAGTCAAACGACATTGTGTGTGACTCATCATTGCAGAAAGGCTTGAATTAACTCCACAACAAATACATCAAATAATAATCATTGGGAAAGTTCTTACTGTAGCATTTCTCACAAACATTATGTGAGATCTGCTTCCTTCATGTCTGTCACTGTGCTGTTTATCTGACACAGCTGAGGCGGGAATTGAGGCACACTCTGGCCCCGTTTACACTAACGCGTTTTCGTTTTAAAATGCATAAGTTTTATCCGTCCACACTACGCCGGAGTTTTCGAGCCCCAACAACGGAGCGTTTTGAAAACGCTGGAGAGGTCGTTTTCATTTTAAAATTCTGCTGCTCCGTCTCAGTGTGGATGGGGGAAAACGGACACATCTGAAAACGGAGGCGTGGCTGCTGAGATTCGCTACCTGATTGGGGCTTTTGGGTCATTGCGTATCCTTCCCTTATTCGTCAAGCCCCTATCACGTGACTATAATGCTACCGGAAGATGGCAGACCAGCCTTCACTGTAAACAACAACATGGACACAGAAATGGGAGCGTTGTTTGCACTATTGTCCGTTTTAGGCGCCATTGTGCAGTTAAATTCTGCCTTTTTTGCTACAGCAGCTGCATATATTCGCAAGAGGCAAGCTATTGTTCGAGCACTCGCTAATTGCTTGTGTTCATCGTTCAACCAGCGTTTGTTTACTAACAATAACCAAATGCCGAGCGAGACACATGCTTCCTGTTTATACTTGAACGCGCATGCCCAGAGTGGGCGAATGGTCACGTGATGTACGTTTTTGGTGGAGTAGTGTGGACGGAGATATGTTTAGAAACGCTAGATGAAACGCTAGTGTGGACGTGAATCGTTTTTCATCTAAAACGCCGTTTCAAAATGAATACACATTAGTGTAAACGGGGCCTCTGACAGGCAAGTGGGAACGTGGACAAGGAGAACTAGCATTAAAGACACAGGCAACTAAAACAGGTACATTGTGTTCTGAGCAGAAAATGTCAATATTCTGAAAGGTATAACTAATAATCTGATGGGTGTTTTGAGCTGAAACTTTACAGACACATTCTGGAGACACAAAAGACTTGTCTTAAATTTTGAAAAAGGGGTAAAATAGGTGCCCTTTAAAGGATAGTTCACCCCAAAATAAACACTTGTTCACTATTTTCTCTATGATTTTCTTTATTCTGAACACTAAAAGTATTTTGAAGAAAGCTGGAAACCAGTAACCATTGACATCTATAGTAGGAAAAACAAACACTATGAAAGACAATAGTTACCAGTTTGCTGCTTTCTTCAAAATATTTTGTTTTCAAGGTTTGGACCAAGCGATGGAAGAGTAAATAATGACAAAATATTTTTTTTTTTGAGTGAACTATCCCTGTAATCATTAAATTGAAAGTGAATTGACAATTATTTGTAAAAAAAAATATAAATACAGATATTAACAGATAATTTTGATTAAAACTGCAAAGATTATCTAATGATATATGGTTAAAAAATGCTTGTTATGTTACAGCTACAAGACATTTCCACCAACAAACACTGTTCTTTTAAACTGAATCTTCTAATAAGTTTCAAGAATATTTAAAACAAGGTGGCATGGTGGCTCAGTGGTTAGCATTTTTGCCTTACAGCAAGAAGGTCGCTGATTTGAGTCCCGGCTAGACCAGTTGGTATTTCTGTGAGGAGTTTGCATGTTCTCTCCGTGTTCGCGTGGGTTTCCTCCGGGTGTTCCGGTTTCCCCCAAAGACATGCGCTTTAGGTGAATTGGATGAACTAAATTGTCCGTAGTGTATGAGTGTGTGTGTGAATGAGTGTGTATGGGTGTTTTCTGGTACTAGGTTGCGGCTGGAAGGGCATCCGCTGCGTAAAACATATGCTGGAATAGAATAGTTGGTGGTTCATTTCGCTGTGGCAACCTCTGAAATAGAGACTAAACTGAATGAATGAACGAATGAATGAATATTTAAAACAATATTTTATAGTATTACAATTGTACAGCAAAATTTTTTTTGCAAATAAATGCAAAACAGTGAGACTTTTTTTAGTAAAAAAATATTTATAATAATCTTACAGGGTCCAAATATTTGTACATTATATAAAATTACTTAAATATTTTTAATAAACAATAATAATTTGGTTAATGAATTATTGTATAAGATACACTGTTTTAATCCATTATACATTTTTAAAAACATTTTATACATTTTTTTTCTTTTATAGTGCCAAAGCAAATACCATAAATTACATTACCATTAGCCAATCAAAAATAATCTTAAAAGAAATCAATATACTGTACATATCTATGTCACTGTCCAGCACTATCCAAAACCCATATCAAGAAAAGAGAGACGGCAAACCATTCTGTCTGCATTCCTCACCGCACACAGACACAGCAGGAGCATCTCCTGCATGTGGACACGGTCAGTCTGTGCCGCAGTTTGTCTGTGCTCTGTGGCGAGGCGGTAAATATGAGCTCAGAGAAACTGCGATATGACACTAATCAGCTTGTGTGCTGCATTTCCCCAGCAAACACTTCCAAGCGAGGCCACGCTTTCCCAGGAGCGCCAGCAATCGGGGCCATGACAAACTTTATTTAGCTGAGCAGGTGCCATGACCAATTGAGCCACGTGACTGACGGAAACGGGCTGCGATTCAACAAGTGCACACTGACGGAGAGCAATGTGAGAGACGTGCATTCTAAAGCCTAAAGGAAGGCGATTGCACTTAATGAAAAACATCCTTGAAATTGGGGATCGGCATTACCACTGCTGAACATGTTTATTCACAATGTTTGTTGTCGAAATGGCCGACCTTTTGGCTCGAATGCCTGACGCTCAGAAAAAAAGAAAAATCAACTCTCTTTTTTTTGGTTTTAGGTGTCCACCGGCTGAAGTCCTGCTCTATTAATGCTTATCTGTCAAGCCTCAAGCGTTTTCTACCTGTCTACATTTTTTTCCGCTGCTGTAAGCTCAAAATCACTCGCCATCGATCGCTCCATATCCTCTGAGTCCCTCCTGTCTCGCTCGCTAATTCTCCCTTTTGCCCCTTTCATCCGGATTGAGCACGATGAGGTGGCGGAAAAAAGAGAAAGAAATCAATAACAGGGCCAAGTGGGAGAGGTCAGAGTTCAACAGGGCTCCTGACTGATGTGTCAAGAAGGGCCGGACTTTGAAAACAAGAGGCCGTGGCTGGAGCCCGCCGGCAGGTTAGATGGAGATCAAATTTACAGGCTTCGATTGGGCTGGTGTTTGTGTTGGTGAAGGGATATTAGAGGAGGGTTTACAGGGTTATCAGATCAGCCCCATTAGAGTGCGAGAAGAGGGACGGCTTTATCTGGCTCAGGGCCAACATGTGTCAGAGACGGGGCCAAATGACAGTGTCCAGGAAAACACCTGACATGCACTGATGACTGACTCAATGCCTCTGGAGAACCAGCATTAGGTAATGGCTGCGGATGAGGAACCAGACTGTGAGGCAGATGCAAGGGTCAATGAAAAGAAATTTCTTTACACATTTTTTTTCTGTGCCTGTGTTAAAACAAAAAAAAAATTATTTAAATTTAAATATATCGCTATCATTTCCTTTTTCATTATTTTAAAAATTAAATTAATATTTTTGCCTTTTTTGGCTCTGTATTTCTTTTGAGCCAAAGGAATTACAATTATGTGCATGGGTATAGGCGACGCAGTGGCGCAGTAGGTAGTGCTGTCGCCTCACAGCAAGAAGGTCACTAGTTCGAGCCTCGGCTGGGTCAGTTGGCATATCTGTGTGGAGTTTGCATGTTCTCCCCGCGTTCGCGTGGGTTTCCTCTGGGTGCTCCGGTTTCCCCAACAAGTCCAAAGACATGTGCTATACTGTAGGTGAATTGGGTAAGCTAAAATTGTCCGTAGTGTATGAGTGTGAATGAGTGTTTATGTGGTTTTCCCAGTGATGGGTTGCGGCTGGAGGGGCATCCGCTGCGTAAAACGTGTGCTGGATAAGTTGGCAGTTCATTCCTGCGGTGACCCCAGATTAATAAAGGGACTAAGCCGAAAAAAATGAATGAATGAATGAATGAATGCATGGGTATATCGGTATTTGTATACTTAAAAAAACAAAAAATTATGACAAAATATATGACGCTACTTGTGTTTTTATGTTAAGTTAATCAGTTTCAACTAAATTTTTAATTCATACAAAGTTTAACTTATTATTTTAGTCAGTTGGATTGATGTAAGTTAAGATAGCCAGAAAAGTTAGTTTTAAAAAAATTAAGGCACAAGAATATTTTTTTGTAATATTTAGTTTTATTTAACATTAGTGAAGTTTATTTATAAACTAATTTCGAGAGGATCACATGCTTATGATTGACCATGGTTGGTCCCACATTAGCTATCATATGATTTACCAATCAGACAAATCCAAACTCACATAAATAACTAGACTTCCATACCTTAGTCATCTTCGTCTTAAAGAATCCCCCCATCCACTTGTAATACTCCCCCTCTTTCCTAGATTAATTCAGGATAGGGCAGCATGGTGGTTAGCACTGTTGCCTCACAGCAAGAAGATCACTGGCTTGGGTCCCAGCTGGGCCAGTTGGCATTTCTGTGTAGAGTTTACATGTTCTCCCCATGCTCGCGTCGGTTTCCCACAGGTACTCCGGTTTCCTCCCACAGGGCCAAAGACATGCAGTATAAGTTAATTGAATAAACCAAATTGGCACAATATATGAGTGTTTTAGTATGGGCATTCACCGCATAACCGTATGCTGGTATAGTTGGCCGTTAGTTCATTCCGCCGTGGCAACCCATAATAATCAAGGAATAGGCTGAGTGAATAAATTCAGAGGAGCTCTCGAGACCTACCTGAGGTCAAACTCTTCTCTCTCCCAATGAAACTGGGGGGAGCCCCGGGCTCAAGGATCTCTTAAGCTCAGGGCTCTCTCCTAGGACAATATGCCGAACACACTTCATTATCAATCATCAGCTAAATGTGAACTCTTAAAATAAGATATTTAACAAAACAGCACAATATCAATAAAAAGAAAAAATAGTACAGAATAATTGACCCCCCCCCCCCCCCCACACACACACACACACACACAAAAAGAGGGATTTTCTCTGTTACCAAACATACAGTTGAAGCCAGAATTATTAGCCCCCCCTTTGAATTTTTTTTTTCTCTTTTAAATATTTCCCAAATGATGTTTAAGCAAAGAAATTTTCAGAGTATGTCTGATAATATTTTTTCTTCTGGAGAAAGTCTTATTTGTTTTATTTCAGCTAGAATAAAAGCAGCTTTTAATTTTTAAACACCATTTTAAGGTCAACATTATTAGCCCATTTAAGCTATATATATTTTTTCGATACAGAACAAACCATAGTTATACAATAACTTGCCTAATTACCCTAATCTGCCTAGTTAACCTAATTATTCTAGTTAAGTCTTTAAATGTCACTTTAAGTTGTATAGAAGTGTCTAGAAAAATATCTAGTCAAATATTATTTACTGTCGTCATGGCAAAGATAAAATCTTTTTAATCTGTTATTAGAAATGAGTTATTAAAATTATTGTGTTTAGCCTTGTTATATCCAAGACGACTATGTTTAGACATCTATTACACATCTATTAAAAACAGAAAATGCTTGCTGGGTACTCACATTTTAACAAAGCCAGTGTCATGAATATAAAGGTTAGAAATAAAGATGAAGATTTACGAAGTTAAAATGCCAAACTCCCAAGAGTCTTAAGACAGGTCCCCATGTGGTTTCAGCTTTTTTCTGTGAAGTTTCAAGATGTAGTTGTTCCATTTGAATGACATAAATCAACTCATTCAACCATTTCTGATAAAAAAAAAGAGTCTTTGGAGATTTCCAATTAAGTACAGTGAAGTTTTATGTGTGGCTGGTATTTTTGTTTATTTTATTTTTAACGTTACACTTAACAAATTATATAAAAATGCTTTTACTAATCAATGACAATCATGATTTAATACTGGAGCAAAAATAGAAATGATATTTTGTCTGTGAGGTACATGTGTAACTTTTTAAAATCAGAATACAACATTTTCCTAAATGTAAATACACATATCTGTATGCTGAATGGCGATTGAAGATTAAGCATATTTTCAAACTGTATTTTAATAAGAACTTACCTTAGTAATCTGACAAAAAATACAGTTAAAATGCAAGTATGCATTTTATTGTTCAAATGTGACTATTTATAAAGTAACAAAACATTATAAATACCAGAACCAGCATTAGGAATTGACTACAGATGAGGATCCAGACTATGACAAAGATTTATGGGTCAATATTGACAATAAATTGAACTTTGACAGCAATGTAGAGACTATCTAAAACAGCACCTTCGTCATCTCTGTAGGTTGATAAGTTTTAATGTTAGTACACAGATTTTAAACATGGTATATAGATCATAAATTGCGAGTATTCTCACATATAATATTGTTTCATGGTTTGGTAAACACTCGAACAGAAGAATAAACTCTCTCAAATCATCAATAAGGCAAATAAGATAACTGCAACATTCACTTCAGATTTTAGACTCCTTTTGATTTTTAAAGATCATATACATCCCCTCCAACTCATCTTTTGAAATGTTACCATCAGGACGTAGGTTTTAAATTCCTAGAGCCAGTAGAAACGCTTATAAAAAAGTAATTTGTCCCAATTGCTGTTGTTGTTCTAAATTAGATCATTGTTTAATGGGAAATTGGTGTAATACTGTATGTATCAGGATAGGTTTTCAAATTTGTGTAATTGTCCCCGATTATGTGTGTGTATTTAATTATTTGTATGGTTAAATTTATTTGTCACCAGTTTTAAAGACAAATTTCCATTTTGTGACAAGCAGAAAAAGTTTAAACGAACAAACAAATAAGAAGAGAGCTCTCACATTGTGTCTAGCATGTTGCAATAACAAATAATTATTATTCTAGAAATAGGGTGACACGGTAGCTCAGTGGTTAGCATTTTCGCCTCACAGCAAGAAGGTCGCTGGTTTGAGTCCCGACTGGGTCAGTTGGTATTTCTATGTGGAGTTTGCATGTTCTCCCTGTGTTCACGTGGGTTTCCTCTGGGTGCTCCGGTTTCCCCCACAGTACAAAGACATGCGCTATAGGTGAATTGAATAAACTAAATTGGCCGTAGTGTATGTATGTGAATGAGTGTGTATGGGTGCTTCCCAATGCTTGGTTGCAGCTGGAAGGGCATCCGCTGTGTAAAACATGTGCTGGACAAGTTGGCGGTTCATTCCGCTGTGGTGACCCCTGATGAATGAAGGTAACAGTAATAAATGAAGTACTATCCATCATTCGGATGCTAAACAGAAATAAAGTACAGGGTGGGCCATTTATATGGATACACCTTAATAAAATGGGAATGGTTTCCTGAATACAGTTTCCTGAAAAGTGGATTGGTCGTCGTGGGCCAGTTGAATGGCCCCCAAGGTCTCCCGACCTGACACCCTTAGACTTTTATCTTTGGGGTCATCTGAAGACAATTGTCTATGGTGTGAAGATACAAGATGTGCAGCACCTGAAACTACGGATACTGGAAACCTGTGCTGGCATTTCTCCCGCGGTGTTGATATCAGTGTGTGAAGTGTGGGAGAAGAGGGTTGCATTGACAATCCAACACAATGGGCAGCGCATTGAACACATTTTTATAAGTGGTCAGAAACTTGTAAATAACTCATGAAAGAATAATGTTACATTAAAACCATCGTTTTTCTTGTGAAATTCCCAATAAGTTTGATGTGTCACATGAGCAAAACAAAAGTTGGATCCAAGATGGCTGACTTCAAAATGGCACCCATGGTCACCACCCATCTTCAAAAGTTTGCCCCCTCACATATACTAATGTGCCACAAACAGGACGTTAAAATCACCAACCATTCCCATTTTATTAAGGTGTGTCCGTATAAATGGCCCACCCTGTATTTAGAAACACTCAAAAATGTAGTCAGCATACAATATACATAATTAGATTTTGCCAACACACACATGGAACGATCTCAAATTTAGCATTTATTCTGCTCAAATTAGAGACTTACTTAATTCCGTTTATAGCCCCACAGGAAAAGAGGGGGCTCTTCAGCGCTCAAATATAAAACTGTAATCATTCATATGTAATCTCTGTAGTGCTGTTTAATCGCTGGGCTTTTCCATAGAGGAATTAACACATTTTCCTCTCTAAGCGCAATAGATGACTGAGAGCATGCATGTGTGTTTGTGTGTATGAGTGTGTGTGTGTCGGGTGGGGGGTGGGTGGGGAGGTTGATGGGGGGGTTGCCATGAAAAGCAAATTAACTGCCAGTTAAATGACTGACATCTTCATGATACGGGTAATTATCACCACTGATGTTTTCAAATGGGTTGAACAGATCTATTCACTGGCCCTCTTCCTGAGGGATGTTTTGTTAAATGAAGAAAGAGAGATGATAATACATTACGCCTACACACGCACATAAATTTACTAGAATACAGTATCACAATGTTCTCTGCATTATGGAAATATTCTTTTTCAACAATCCTTTCAAAAGAAGTGAAGGCAAATTGGCCAGTCCAATCAATCTGACCCCATTTTGCAAGATGTATGCTTAAAAATAAAGTTATTTTCTTATGACATTTTGAAATGTAAAAGGTCACCTTTATTGTTAGTCTAAAAATAGCTCATATTTAAGCTAATCTGCAACAAAAATAATAAATGTATTTTTTTGGAATGTGTAATATTATTACATAATAGTGTATTTATTTAATTAAGAGTGTACAGCACATGTTTACATATTTATCTAAGCAGTGTGAGCAGTTTCACGATGTTCACTAAAATATACACCGTATAAAAACTATATGACAAAGAGTGACAACAAATATTTTAGGATGCTTTCACACCTGTGAATCGATTCAGTTGTTCCGAAACAGGGATTAAAATTGTTACATTGTTGCTCTTTGTTGTTGGTGCGGTTCGCTTTCACACGGCAAAGTTTCTAAACGGACCAAAAGAGCTAAAACAAGTCATGTGTGAGTAAACTCTCCTCACATTGGTCAGAGTTTCACGGTTTATTTTGCAGAGTCCCGCTCAGCTGTCGGGGGTGGTTTGATGGTGTTTGACAGCGTGCGCGCAACATGTCTGAAGAGCGAGGAGGGATGCGGTGGGGAGGGGTGCGCGACGTATTTTGAGGACCGGGAGGAAGACGCGCGATTTCCGGGAGATTATCACTCGTTTGCGGGCATCCGGGAGTCTCTGTGCACTTGCGGGAGACTCCCGGAACTTTCGGGAGACTTGGGATGTCTGGAATGACTCATAATCTACTCATAATTCTCTCTTCATATAGCCGTATGCCTATTACATTTCCATAAAACACTGTGATATAGGCGGGCTCGGATCGTATCGCTTTCTCACAACAATCGATCCGCTCCAGGGTTCGTTTCAATCGTACCGAGACCACCTCATTCAGGCGGTCTCAGAGCGATTGCTTTGGCGCGATTCCGAGCGCGATTGCCCTGTTCACATATGCCAAACGAACCGCGCTAACTGGGCAAACGCGCCAGGTTCCGGAACAAAAGTCTAGGTGTGAAAGCACCCTTAGTTTTACTTATTAAATTTAGTAAATAAGTAAGTAAAGTGTATTTATATAGCGCATTTATTGTGTATGGCCATACACCCAAAGCGCTTCACAATCATGAGGGGGGTCTCTCCACACCACCACCAGTGTGCAGCATCCACTTGGATGATGCGACGGCAGCCACAGGACAACGGCGCAGTGCGTTCACCACACAACAGCTATTGGTAGAGTGAAGAGACAGTGATAGAGCCAATTCGGTGGATGGGGATGATTAGGAGGCCATGATTGTAAGGGCCGATTGAGGGACTTTGACCAGGACACGGGGGTTGCACCTCTACTCTTTACAAGAAGTGCCATGGGATTTTTAATGACCACAGAGAGTCAGGACCTCGGTTTAACGTCTCATCCGAAAGATGGATGAGATGTTTTCTTATACCTGGTTTAGTATACTTTGCAATTCATGTATTATTTATTTATTTATTCATTTATTACTTTTTTCTCTCGTTTGATTGTACTTGTACGTTGTTTGGCATTATTCCCAACTCCTTGCTCTTTGTTCGTCACAGCAGTTCTTCACATCTGTATTCTTGAGCAAATGTTAGAAGGCTAGAACCCTAAATTGTTCCTCTGTATAATCGCATTGAAACACCCACTTTTGGAACGTTTACTTTTAAGAGTGTAGCCCTCTTCATTTAACAGCGACCAAGGCAGTAACGGGAAGAAATACACAGGAGTGTGTATGCGAGTACATAAATAGAGGTGGTGGTCTGGGGAGGTTGGGGAGAAATCCATTTGCAATTTAAATGGAAATTTAATGATCCCACGGAGGCAGTGAATTAGCCTCCTGATCAATTGATCATGTCAAGGACAAATAGGTAAACAAACATGTCCATTAATTCTGGCCCTCCCTCTGTCCTTACGTCTCCTCCCTGCTGGGGAAGAGTGTTGGAGGATTACCAGGAAAGAGGAGCAGGAGGCGAGGGGGGAGGTGGAGGAGCTAACAAGGCCCTGACAAGCTCCCAGCAACTGAGGGGGACTGTCACTTCATTCCCACCCCACTGGGACAGACCAGCCCACCTCTTTACATGGGCAGTTGGGCCCAGCAAGACTCTGTTCACCATCACGGGGAGGAGAAATAAGAAGCGGGCCACAGGGACGCAAGCGGAGAGAGAAGGTTGGTTATTTCCACCAATCAGGCTCTGGATCAGTGCCGAGTGTGTCGGTGTGGATAGGGATGAGGGCACAGCTGTGCCAGTTCCCTGATGACTGATCACTAACGTTCATTGACTATTGGTTACAGCGACAGTAGCATGTGCCACTTCACATCTGCTCCACACTGAAAGAGCGAGTCTGTGAGAGTTTCTAGATTACGGCAAACAGCAAATTAGGCAAGGTCGGGGGTGAAATCAACAATTAGCCTAAAAATAAATGCTTTAATTCCCTTATAAGAGCATTGATCATTCCTCTTTAGGCTATTTAAACCCTCTAATGTGGAGTCTTTCAGCCCAATGATGATGTTTTGATCTTTTTCAATCGTCTCTGCCAATTAGCTTAATATGAAAGAGATGAAGGTTTTCTATGGAAAGAGTCTCATTGAACGTCTATTCAGACATCTTGATTACTGCTAAATAGCTCTGGCCAGAGTCAATGGGTCTCAAAGGATTCTTGGTTCATTGAGGGGAAAAAAGAAAATGCAATCTCCCTATCAAATTAGCTGATGATATGTGATCTCTCGCTGTGCTCAATAGCTGTAGAGTTCGCATGTCAATACCAATAAGGGGGAGGTCTTATGAAGATGTGGTTCAAACTGCTCAGCGCATGGCTAAATGGTCTTGAACATTATGTGATGTTCACAGCTATCAAGGACTTTTTAAGTGTTTACCAAAGAAAACAAAACAGCACACACTTAATAATATAGGTTTTTTAATTGCATCAGAAGTTTCAAACATGGACTTTATCATCTATAGAACCTTTTCATTACACAAAAAAAATAATTGTATCACTTTGGTACATTTTGCACATTGTTGTCTATAAATGACATGCCTAGAATTTGGTGGTATCTCTTCACTAACAGATATTCTTCAGACTATAAGACACTCTGCAAGTCTATGTCAACTTACTTATTTACTTATGTCAACAAATGCTCTATGTCAAATTAGACTTAGATGGCATGTCACTTATAATCAACAAAATTTGTTAAAGGGCACCTTTTGTAAGCTGTTTGGACAGAACTGTGTGTAGGTATGTGTGTCCACAGTCATATTTGGGGTGATATAAAGACAATAAGTCTCTTTTTTTTAATTTCCTGACACTAAAATAGGATGCAAATCCCTCCCATTTTGAGGCCCACCGCAACATGATGTAAGAATGCGGTTTCCTCACCCACCAAATTGATTGACAACCATGTATTAACATGTACCTGTATTAACAAATCATATCAACAAGACAGGACGTGCACAAAGCAACTGGGATTAAAAGATCTGTTCAGCTGGCTGTGATCATCAATCATCATCAAATGTGATCAAGAATGAGTTTTACAAGTTTAAAACGTTTTTAAAACAGTGCATGTTTTTAATGAATTACAGTAATTTTACCATCTGCCACATGTCAGTACAGTTTCAAAGAAGACGCTTCAATCTCGGTTTATGGATGTTAAATCAGCTTTATTTTGTACATTAACATATCGTGTATCCTGTCACATTTGACGTGCAAAAACAGTGCAAAGTTAAACGCGCACACTGTGTGTGTGTCTGCTGTGTGTGAGCGTGAACTTTGTAACCATATTTGTGTGACTCATCGCGGAAAGGCTTGAATTAACTCCACAACAAATACATCAAATAATCATTGGGAAAGTTCTTACTGTAGTATTTCTCACAAACGTTATGTGAGATCTGCTTCCTTCATGTCTGTCACTGTGCTGTTTATCTGACGGAGATGGAGACAGAGACACACTGACTGGCACATGCGAATGTTGGCGGGAAGAACTAGCATTAAAGGCAAATGCAACAAAAACAGCTACATTGTGTTCAAAGCAGAAAATGTCAATATTCTATATATGGTATTATAAATAATCTGATGGATGCTTTGCGCTGAAACTTTACAGACACATTCTGGAGACACAAAAGACTTATGTTAAATCTTGAAAAAGGGGTAAAATAGGTGCCCTTTAAAGGGATAATTCACTCCAAAATGAACACTTGTTCACTATTTCCTCAAGTGGTTGATGGGAACAAGCGAAGGGGGAGTAAATTCATTCATTTTCTATTCGGCTTATAAAAAATAAAGTAAAATAAAGTGATACCAAATTATCTATAGTGGAAAAGGGTTGTGTATGTTTTTAAAACATTCTTTATGCTAAGAAAAAAAATATTATTTTAGGAACGCTCACTGAAAGTTTCCTTTGTAAAACTCATAATAGTTCTTCTATGGCAATGACAAAAGTAATGACAAACCTGTAATGCATGTTTACAATAAACGAAACACTATGGTCCATTGTCATGGGAATTAAATTAGGTATATTCACCTTATTCTTCACGTACGAGTGGGCACAGCCATTTCAATTTTTTTGGCTTGAGACTTCCAGTCTCATTCACTTACATTCATTTTTAGATGTTATAAACAGCACTTTACGCTGCTTGAAGTGTGCAGACTGATATTTTCTTATTATATTATTCTGCTTTGTCTGTATAGTCATGCAAACACTTGTTTGTAAAGTAAGTTTGACCGTTTTCTGCGGTTTATTATTCCTAGTCATTTCTCCCATAGGCAACTGAATCGAAAGTTCTAAAACAATCGTAAAAATGAGCGCACTTCCGCATTGAAGAAAAAGGTCAATAGTAATTTTTACAGCTATCGTTCGTGGTGTCAGATGTATTTTCAGAAACGTAAAAAGTACATGTAGCTCCACTAAAAACAAACTCTTTATGTTTTTCTTCAATCATTTCCTCGCCTTAATTTTCGACTCACATTGTAAATCTGTATGACACTTCTCCTATTAAAGAAGATATTTTGAAATATGTGAAACTCCCTGAGAAACAACTTATTAGACTTTAATTGTGAAGACATGTACAGTATCTTTTGTGACATTTGATTGTGTAATTAATTCAGAAAACCCCACCAGCCTTCACTTTTCAGTGCAATAGAGCAGAAAGCCGGAATGCTGGTGTAAAGAAGCGGCAGACATTTATAGTACAAGTCAAATAATGCTCTGAAGCGAGATGTAAAGGAAATGCAGAGCTTTAACAATGCCAAGAGCGGTGGAAAAGCTTTTTAAAAGGGCCATTTGTAAAACAAGGAGTTAAAACCAGATTACCGGTCAACAATAACACAATCCCTTATGCTCATTCCCGTAATACCCACAGAAGAAGAGGATTTATACTTATTGTGGGAGGCTAAGCATCAGGCAGCCATACTGCAAAAAAAAAAAAAAAACATTTTACAGTAAGGCCAGGTAATCCCGTATGGAGGTGGTTCCGACTACGCATTGGGAGTGAATGGAAAAGAGGAAGTATTACTGTTATCAGAGCACTCAAATCTGGGCTTTCCAGGTGTTGCTAATGCGGGAGCCACCCTCTGCAGCATTTCCAATAGATTGTGGCGGATTTGCCTAGTTGACTCTCTAATGAGTCAATTGTTCTGTCTGTTTACGCTATTAAAAGAGTATTAGCTCCGTAAAGGTGTGGGTGCCAAGGGGAGATGCTGCTATAAGGTCTAAATGGGAACCCCTGTGAAGAGCTCATCAAACAGAACTGCATTGTTGAAGCACTTAGCCGAGGTCCAGCAGTTAGCTATAGCTATTTTACAGACATTGACATTTCTGTGTAATGCAATGCGCATTGATGACGAAAACACCTCATAGTCACTGTCTACTCTCTCGGCCGGAGGTGCCTTAAAGCCGGTCGTGTGGACGGCAGGCACCTGAGATAGTCATCGGCCCCCCTGCCGACTCCATTGCTTCTCATCATCTACAACAGCAAAACATACACTCACGAAGCACCTTATGAGACTATTTCATTTCTTAAAGGATAAGACCGCCAAGGACGGATCCAATGTGGGTGCTTATGAGCGAGGTGCCAATGGTTCTTCTCAGGTATCCGCTTAAAGCTACTCATTGAGAGGATGATGAAAACTTCAGTTAGAAGCAGGGAGTCCGCTTATTTCGAATCCTGGGTCATGTTTTAAACCTCTTCGCTAAAGTGCCTCAATACGCATAGAGTGCTGAGAGCCAGATTACTGACTGATAGTACAAAGCCTAGAGCTGATACAGAGGGATTTGTGAAAGTAAAGACAGATGTTGTAGTGGTGAAATGGAGAGCAATCCATACTCAGGGGCAAGGAGTTAATGGGAAGCGTATTGTTGTCGAGGACAGATTTGCAACTTTTGAACCCATCTTTTTATCTGAAAAGAGGACTTTGCTTGTATTAAGAGTGTGCGCCAATCCCTTTTAGCAGCAGGGGCCGATCAACTAATCGTACATATCTGAGGTGATCTGTGAATGCCACCAAACCCGCAGCACAGCTGTCTGCCGCTGAAATATCAGGATGTCAGGTCATCAATATAATCAAACTGACTGGGTGCTTTAAAATGCTCGTGCCTCTGCCAATTAGCTTTAACTATTAGGATAATGCTCTCAGGCAAAAAAAAAATCTGCTTTCATAAGCCACCGTGAAACAGACGGAAGAAGAAAATACTCTACAGGTTCTCCACAGCTATATAAATATTCCTGAAGGTAGACATAATAAACGAGCTGCCAATAATTCATGCAGGTTTGCTGTTCACTGTGTTTTATTAGAAGCTGCTTCTTTCACTCAATAGTCATCAAAGCACTAAAGAGGAAGAGCAGCCACTTTATCCTCTTAATTACCCAATTATAGCCAACAGCACACATACTGGGGATAATGAGCTCATCTGAGTCTGGTCTATTAAAATAATGAAAGCACCTTATTAATTATGAAAGGCTTACCAACACTACGGTTAGCATGAAAAATATTCAATTAAATCAAGCTAGACTTTATAGAAATATTAAATAATTATTTAATCAGAAAAAATAATAAATGGTTAAAGGGATAGTTCTCCCAAAATGAACATTTGCTGCTAATTTATTCAGCCCCAGACCATCCAACATGTAGATGACTTTTTTTTTTTTACTTCAGTAGAGCTTTAAAGAATATTTTTAGCTGAAAGATTTGTTCTTGATGATTTCTAAAATGCAAGTTAATGCATACCAACACTTTTAAGAAAAAAAAATATATACAGGGCTTAGCATAATTGAGTACACCCCCTTTTAAAAATAAGTAAATATAGGCAATGTATTTTAGTGCATTTAAACGAAACAGATTTATTAAACAGATATATTTTTTAAAAATAACATTTTAGTCACCAAACATATTTAGAAATTGAAAGATAATACAATTAAATTCAAGCTAAATATTGCAAAGAAAAACTAAAAAAATTTTTTTTGCTTCTCTCGATTTTTCCTCTTTTTAAATTTGTATTTAATATTTTTCTATAACATATAAATTTGGGTGTACTAGTTTTTGAACTGTTATCTTAATTTATTATGCTAGATAAGCTCCAGATTTGGCTTCAGTACTGACTAAACTAATGTATATGCACAAATATAATATTATATAGCTTCCTATCAAAAATATGGATTTAAAAGATAGATTTGTGAAGGGTGTACTTATATGCTGAACATTGTATGCAGGTAAAACTAAACTATTATGTATGGCTCTACTGTATAACAATAATTTGAGGTCTTTTTAAGTAAAATGCTCGGTCTGGGCAAGAAACTGAATACTATTTAAAACATTAGTTCCTTAAATTCACAGCCTTAGTAAATTGTTTTCAGGGCATTTTCAACAGTCTGGAGCTTCCTGTGAAATTTACAGAAACACATTTTTAAACCGGCTGCAACATCCTAAGCTAGACTACCATTTTGACGACACAATTTTTTTCTACCTTTCCATTTTAAACCATAAAAAAGTCATCTTTCGGGTTTGTGGGTGTATACAGGTCATTACTATATGTGGCAGGAAGCTTGCTCCCATGAACATGCTCACGACTGTTTGCTATTACTGTCGATTGATAAATGCAGTTTCTTGTATGCACAGACTGATCATTTTTTGCTTCATAATGCCTCGTCAGAAGTATTAGTTTTTCTCAATCGCTTTGGCTCAATTCTTGATTGAAATTTTTATTTTTCAAAACAATAAGTTCAGATCTCTGAACATCTAGATCATTTTAAAGTGGCATTTCTTATTAATTTAAGCAAATTGCAAATGCTTTGGCGCATGAGTGCAAACAGTAAGTACAATAGTCTGTAGTTTGGACAGAAATTAATTGCATATGGCTTGTTGAACAAAACTGATGAGTCGATTCTCATTTAAACTGTCAAACTCTTCACAAATGCTCAATCATTTTTCATGGTTTAAGCCATCACACTCAAAACAATTTACTCAATTATCAAACATTTGTATACGCACATTTACACCATAAATATCTGAGATTGACATTGTTTGTAATGTCTGCTACAATTTCTGTTATCTATTTATCAGTCAAGAACTGCAGTAACATGATTGTGGAAGAACAATTGGAAGAAGTGTAATCTCTGGCCAACAAGAGCGACAGGATGCCCACCAAGAATGCATTTTTTCACTTTATTTATTTTACACTTTATGTTTTGGTGGCATTGACCAAATTACTGACACAATAACTAAGTTTTCAAGCATGAATGAAATGTTTTGGAGGAGTAACTACATTTTGCAGACATGCTATAAAAGTTGTGAAGTTTCAGCCAATCGTTTTGACATTTGCACTCACAGTTTAGAGAATGTTAATACTGTTTCAAAAAATGTGTCTAAGCAATTGAGAAAAACTGTAATTTTGTTTTTACTCTGTTTTTTGATTCTCAAAGTGTGATAGTTGATCATTAAAAGGGATGAAATAAAAATTGACACAATATTTACTCACCTTCAAATGTTTCTAAACCTTTATGAGTTTATTTTTTTCTGTAGAAAAAAAGTTATTTTTAAAAATATATAACCACTAACATCCATAGTAGAAAAAAAACAAAACATCCCATTTAATGGTTACAGGTTTTTAGGATTTTCAAAATATCTTTTTCTATTCAACAAAAGAAAGAAACTCAAACAGATTTGTGACAAGTGAAGAAATGATGACAGAATTTTCAGTTTTGGATTAATTATCCCTATAAGGCTGACATTTAAACTCCACTCTGATTAAGTTTTTTAAAAGAACTTAAACTTTTGATTAATTGACTTAAGATAAAGTTACAAGATTTTATTAAAATAAATGTAATCTGCAGCTTCTTAAACACTGTCCATGTATAGGAACTTCTCTTTACCTTTAGTTATTTATCCGACTATATCTCACTACTGTGTCCATGGGCTTCATTTTTACTTATGTCAGTATCAGAAGGCTGTCAGAAGCGGTTAGTTTCTTTAGTAAAATGACTCCTGGTTCTTAACTCACGATTCAACTCGAGCCTGAGATTTTTTTAGCGCCTCTTGTTTTTTCCTTTTCTTTTTATTTTTGCAGTGAAGGTGGATTAGGAGAGAGGGGCTTTTGTTTAGATAAAGCGAGGGATTAGGTAGAGATTTGCCCCCATAAAGTTGTGGGCTTGATGGGCCTTTTATCCCTCCATGTCGCTAAAGCTGTGTTGCTTCTGGATTAGGACTATACAATGGGGCCCCTTGTGCTGAGGATCCGGGCCAAAGTGAGTAAGACGGAGAGAGAGAGAGAGAGAGAGAGAGAGAGAGAGAGAGAGAGAGAGAGAGAGAGAGAGAGAGAGAGAGAGAGAGATTGGAGAAATACAAGCGGGAAGAGAGGCTGAAGACAGTAAAGAGATGGAGAACGAAGAGAATAGAGGGGCACAGCTTCTGACAGAACTGACAGGTCAAAAACTTTTAGCATGGGGATTTGTTAAGAAGATCCTGGGATCTTGTCACGAATGATGCGATTTCTAGAGGTATCAGTGGAGCTGTGAGGAGAAATCAAAATAAATTAAAAAGTAGCACTGCCCCTTTAATACAGGTATCTAATTTAGCAAAAGGAAGAAAAAAACGGTTTTAAGATGAAGGTGCTGCTAATAACGTGTCTAAGAGATGGCTCCTGGCAAATTGCTTTGTTATTCTTGTCAAAAAGGTCTCCTGGAAGCAGTCGATTTTAAACCATACATCAAAATGATTAATTGCTCTGGGAAGAACAGATGCTGAAATACCCTTGGATTGAGCCTGAGAGGCTACAGCTTTGTGGATTGCAAACGTAATGTATTCATGAAGTTGCAGAAACATCATTAGGTCTATTAATTAGCTAATAACAACCATCTTGCGCTGTGACATCAAATTCCTTTATTTGATTATTTCCTGCTAAAACTACTGGAGAGTGCGCATTTCTAAAGTGTAAATAAAGACCAGCGATGTGATTGACTCTTTTTTAAAATATCACCCCTCGTTGAGTGAACAGAAATCAGATTCACGTGATAATTTTTTGAGAGAACTTCACGTCGATTTATTTATACAGTACGCGCGAATATTAACGCGGTGGCATTAAAATGTCGTTCATAAATTTATTGAAATTGTTTGACAGCCTAATAACATATATTTTGCGAAACTAAATCGAAATACCGAAAAAAAAAATCTCAATTAATTTGGGCAAAACTGGACTGAGGGCTTCTCATGCAGCTCTAAAGGTGGGTTTCTCTCAGTGGCACTTTAAATAGGAGGCATTTAAAGCCCTCAGATGTGCTGGACAGTAGTCCTCGTTTAAGCAGATTTAAGGAAGAGGCGCTGAGAGGAATTCTTTCTCACTTTAATTGCTTTAGAAACGCTCCTCACAAAGAGACATTGCCCAGATTTACCTCCCGTTAAAGTTCTTATTTCCATCGGTTCACAAGTTAATCCTCTTTCTTTCTCAGACCATAAAAAACCAAGTGAGGAGAAACGATGGGAAAGGACAGGTTTGGTTCCAGAAAAGGTAAAGTAAAAAAAGAAATCAATCAATAAATAGCTTAATAATAGTATTAAAATATTTTGTTAGTAGAACTGTAATAATTATTCAGTGTATATCGTTTTGATTAAAGCAAAACTACAATTCACTCGAAATATAAAGTCGAAAAGCAAACTCTGAATAAGCTTTTTTTTTTTTTTAGCAAAAATATTAAAAAGTAATTACATTCGCCTTCAACAGCATAAACATCAATCTGTGACTAATATTTATATTCTTGTGATCTTTTCCTGCGCTATTAAAATATTAGGAAATTAGCCTACAGCCTAAAAAAGAACAGAAAATATCGAAATTATTCTATTAACAGATCAATTACATCTCAAGTGAATGTTATTAATACACATTTAACTTAACATGATTCCTTGCTGTCTAAAATAAATATAAAATTAAAGAAAAATATATATATTTTTAATTTTATCCTTACTTCATTTACAGTCGAAAATAAACCCTCATAACTTTAATCGATTGAATTTTAATACAAATTCCTGTAAAAAGAGGCAAAACTCATCAGTTTCTTTCAATTTCCTTTCGTTCACTCACATTCAAATTCCTCTAGATTATAACTATGGTCAGAGATAAAATTCAGTTAGGGATTTTCACCCTGGCCCGCTTTCTGCGAGCATCTTTAACAAATTATGCAAGCTTTACATTAAAAGGCTACTTTGCGCTGCCCTTAATTCCAACCTAAACGGTTTTGCTCCGGGAGAAGAAATCTTTTCTAAAAACCCTTCAAGAAGAGAAGGGCATTATTGTTTTAATCCTCTTACCGGCAGTCATTTCAAGACAGAGGTTTTTTGGAGGCTGAAATAGCGTCTTGTCTCCCCTTATCCTCACCCAAATCCTTCAAGGCCGGGAGAGATTGTGAAGGCAGTAGCCTGGCATCTATTAGAGATCTCTAAAGTCCCTTCAGTCTCTCCTGCAGTGGCATGACAAAGCCGAAAAGCAAACAAAACCAATGCATGAGATATTCGTTTGTCTAAAAAAAGTCTTGGGACCGTGACCTCTATAGAAATATTCTGCTCTAGAAGTACCAAAGGAAGTCAATGCGTGAGAATAATATGAGAAAGCAAATATATTTCACTTGGCCAAAACTGAGTTCAATGTATTTAAGGCGATATGTTGTTATTTGTAAGTATAAAAAATATAATAATTATATGTGGTTCTTGTATCAAATAATTCAAAAACATTAAAATCCATGTATGAATTATAAAACAATGTGCAAGGAACATATTTTGTTTTCTTTTTATGCATGCTAAATTGTTAAATAAATACAATAAAACGTTTTAATGTTTTTTTGTCAATATTCAAACTCTTAGACATTCTATAAACGGGTCTGTTCCCGTTTAAAACTCTTAATCCCACGATGTCAATATTTTCTGTTTACACTTGACATATGGATATATGTTGTTTATAAGCAAAAGTGTTTGTGAGTGGACATTGGTGCTTTCAAGTGCGTGATTTAAGACTATTAAGTAAAGGGTCAATTGGCTCTGGGTCTACATGCGGCTAGAAAAATACCATCGAGCTTTGATTGACAGCTTTAAGGACCAGTAGCAAGCCTTGCCGATGTTACGCGGAGCTCTTTAAAATCCCTCCTCAAAGCGCGTGTCAATAGATGGACGCAATGTGCTGAGAAGAGCGCGCAGGGGACGATTTGGAGGCGCTTGATACTTAGCGGATACATTTGAATGGGCTCTTAGACTTTGAGAAACGAGATAAGGACATCTGGGAAATACTCCGAGCTAGAAGAAAGAAAATATCAAGAGAGACACTGGATAAACGACAAGACTTGAGGTAAGAAATTATTTGTTTACGCAGTTGCTAACACGCAAAAACCATGCCTTTACCTAATAAAACAACAGTTGAATTCAAACTTAGTAATATGTTTTCTGAAATACAGCTAAATTAAATTATGTTTGCTGACAGTTCGCTGACTTTAACACTTCGGCTTATTCTAATTTTAAATAGCGACAAATTAAATATTTTTATTTTAGAGATGCGCAAAATTAAACATTTTTTTTTTTATTATTTCAGAGATACCCAGTTCACTTATAAAAAGAAGACTCTTTATAGCCATTGACGAATGAATGCGGAGCCATTCCACATAAGTTATTTATGCTGGATAAATGTTCACTGAATTATTAAAATGTCCTTCAAACTAAGAAACAATTTATTGACTCCAAAAGGTTCCCAAACGGTTAATTTGTTGCATCGCTGCGAAAACACCACTTGAACCCTTTATTTATTCAGAGTGATATTCCAGATGTAAAATAAAATAAATAAATAAAAATCATATCTTAAATACATGTATGAAACAGACTAAAAAACTCACTAGTTTTAAACAGTCGCCAAACAACAATCTTAGTTGGCCTAAGATTTTTAACGCATTCTCACAATTGCGCTCTAATTAAAACCTGGACAAAAATGCTACAAAATATATTAAATTCTGCTCAAATACATTTCAAGGGAATATAGGGCCAGTTTTAAAACGGATAAACCTTTCTCGTGTGGGGGACCTTTGACAGTGAAGGATACAAAAATATGAGTGACAATTTAAAACCTCTGTCATGCGAGACACGATAAATAGTATCCCTGGGTCAAATGGGGTTTTATCGTTAACATTTTTCCCAATTTAGTCGGATCAAAAAGTTGCACTGTACATGCCAATTTGCATAATGAGGTTTTAATAATCGAAGCATGGAGTGTCACATTGCCCGCAGCAGTAACAGGCGGATGAACAGACTACAATAGCAGCGAGACACAGTATTAAAATAAGCTGCCCTTTGTGCTAAATATCAATTGGCCTGTGGCGAAATTTTGACGTTTAAAAAGTCCGCTTGGACGAGTGGGCTACGTTAAATTATACATGGTCATTATTAGACCTTAGTGCCATCATCATCATCCGTCCAGACTAAATCACCATATTGCATTGATCGTTGGCCAGTTTTTTTAGTCTGTTATAAAATATATTACAAAAAATGTGTGCATTTTCCAGTTTGCAGTGAGGTTAACTTTATAGTCTAGGCCTATGTCATTAATATGTATGTGTGTGGAATGACATAAAATACCAAATTTCCTAGGCCCAACACACATCTCTTTCGGCTCATATTGGTTGCACTGCAAATGCGAGCACTTCTTAAAGTGCGCGCGCACACACACACACACACACCTAAACTCACTGTACGTCCGTCCGTGTCAGCGGTGATGATAAATGGAGGTCTCCACAGTCGAAACCTATTTGCACTTCCATTAGACGAGGACCCAAATGGGGATCAACATGCATATTTTACCCGCAGAGAAGCCATACATCTCAGCCAAAACGTGGCCCCGGGGCGATGGGATAAGGGGCCGCGTGAGAAGGGAGGGAGAGAAACGAACCCCATTCAATTCAAATACTTGGGGGAGAAAAGTAAATGTTTAGCAAAGCACCTTCTGTCCAAGCGAATTAAACTATTCCCTCTTGCCCTCTGATCACATTCATCAGACGTTGCTCTGACTTAATAGTCTGGGAATGGGCACTCCGGGTGTCATTCAGAAGCTTCCGCGCTGAGGAGGGTCGCTGGCCTAAAACAGATAAAGCCAGCACAGATACAAACATTTAAATAAATCCTGCAAACAAACTTCCTACCCTAGGTTCTATATCTGAACGCACATACGGGACTGGCCTCTTACAAAACTGCAAGAAAACCAGCAAGGATACCAAACACTTCTCAAAGAATACAGGGCACTTAAAACATACTGTAAATTATACTTAAACCAAAATATATATGAATGCAGAAATAATAATTAATAATTATAATAAAATGATAATAATTCATAATAATAACAATAATCGAAATAGCTTTAAAATACAAGAAAATTGTATTATTATTATTATTATTATTATTATTATTATTATATTAAAATAATTATAACAATAACAGAGGTACAAAATAAATGGGCTACTCTATAGCATCAAGCAATATAAACAGATTTTTCATGTCACTAATTTGAATTTAACTTTTAGAAACGTCCTTGAATAATAATCACACACATATATACTATCATACACAAGTTTTCACACTTGCTTTACTACTGCTAAAAATATTTGCAATATTGCAAAATCGCTTTATTTATTTATTTTTTGTTTCAAAGAGAACCAGTTATTATTGACCATCAAAACATTACACTTGCCAATGCCATGAGTTTTAACTTTTTAATTTATTTTTTAAAGAACTGCTTAACAATTAAAGCATAACGAAAGTAATAATTATTAGATCAATTGTGCATGCTTTAGAAAATTTGTTGATGTACGAATTAAATCGCAGCAAAAACAAGAAATTTAAGTTGGAAATACAATTTAGTTTAATAACTTTAATAAAACTGGATACTGTTGTAAAGTCCCTTGACACGCGCCATGTACTTTCTCTCTTAATAATGCACAGTGCATTGACCTCGGAGATATTCGTGTCTGTCAACCACCTCTTTACTAATACATATCTAATCGTGTCCTGGAGCCTTTCATTTTATCTATGAAAATCTTAAACCGGCTTTGAAAAACGACTGGAGAAACATCACTAACCTCAATAACACACATTGAAATTTATATCGCAGCTAAAATTAAACTAAATAAAAAAATATATATAGCAGTGTTAAAATAAAATTTCGATGACAGAACTGGTAGTATCAAATCTTTATCGAAACATTTGTTCATTGCATCATTAGATCTCACCAAAATCAATCAATGATTCATTGACAACTTTTGACAAGGATTTGCTACGGTAATTTGGTTCTGAAATTGTATATTTAATGTAGTAAGCATAAACCGGAGCTCATTAGTTTAACGTGATAATTGCACCAATTAATTCTCTATGTATGACTAATGGATTGAACAAAACAATAATTGGATATTAATGAACACAGTTCCGCTCCTATAAGCGGATTTCCAAAAGCGTTATACTCTCGCTGTAAAGTGACAACCTTTTTGATTGATTGTATCTCACAGGCGCATATCCTCCCCCCAAAAATAAAAAAGAGAAATATTTGTTTTGAAAACAATGCGTTAAAGGTCAAATAAACTGTACATTGCTGTAAATAATTCAGTTAATTGTATTATCTTAGAAGTATTATTCACAGAATTTAAAGCATTTAAATAAAACGTTTGTCATGAATTTTGTCAGTCAGTAAACTATTAAATTTAGCTGCTATAAATGAATTAAACAAACATACGGGTATAATGAATCTATGTATGAGTGCAAATGTCATATTTCCCCCAAATCCCTTACATTTAAAACGCGTTCAAGATGCTATCGAGATGATATCGAACTTTAGTTTGAAAGCATTTTGCCTTAACTTAAATGTTTTAAAACATACACCATACAAAGACCTCAACTTTCTTTCAGCCCCAGGCTTGTGAAATGATGCCACCTAAAAATAAAAACGTGTTTTTCCAAAATGAACCCCCCCAAAAAAAAACTAATTCTCACACTCATATGTGTTTTTTTTCCTTTACAGATAATTGTGAATCATGCAGCACTACGGAGTGAACGGATACTCTCTCCACGCCATGAACTCGCTGAGCGCCATGTACAATCTGCATCAACAGGCGGCGCAACAAGCGCAGCACGCGCCTGATTACCGGCCGTCCGTTCACGCGCTCACCCTGGCAGAGAGGCTGGCTGGTAAGCGCGTTCTCGCCCACTCCCTTTACAAACTTATTAATGATTAACGTACAATGAATTAAATATGCCGTGTCTTTTCTCTTCCAACGGCTGTACATTTCAAGATATCATACTCGAGGCTCGCTACGGCTCTCAGCATCGCAAACAACGCCGCAGTCGCACTGCTTTCACGGCCCAGCAGCTGGAGGCTTTGGAGAAGACTTTCCAGAAAACTCACTATCCAGATGTGGTGATGCGGGAGCGGCTGGCAATGTGCACCAACTTACCCGAGGCACGCGTGCAGGTAACAAACCACCTTCAACAAATATCTATCCACATAAATCTTTACAATTTTTAAATATTTTAAAGTTCTCCACGAATTCACATTCATCATGTGTCTACACACTGACTTTTGGCCATCAGGTATGGTTCAAGAACCGCCGGGCTAAGTTTCGCAAGAAGCAGCGAAGCCTCCAAAAAGAGCAACTTCAGAAGCAGAAAGATGTCTCGACAGATGGAGCCCTTGCAGCAAGCGATAAGGATGAAGCCCCCTCCACCTTAAATCTTGAGAACCAGCCACCTTCGTCCTCCTCCTCTTCTTCCTCCATGGAAGCAGAGGCAGCTCCTCATGCCCTGGGATCAGAACTTAGTGTTGAGCTCAATGTGACATCGGCAGAGCAGTCAGGCAGTGAATCGGCCACAGAGGACAACGCAACTGACAAGGAGGAGGAAATAAAGCAGCACAGAGAAGATCTGAAGGTTGAGAAGGAACCAGCACCTGGAAACCTTTCTCCTCTTTGCAAACGTCTTAGCCCCAAACCAGGTATGTATTCGCTATTGGTCTTTCGATTTTATTGCCCTATAACCTCAAAAATAACATCCTTTATTGTCAAGGATGTTTAACGTTCCACAAACTACTTTTAAAATGCATGAAAACTTTCCGCACTCTTAAAAGAGGTGCACAATAAAAAAAAAACTTAAGAACATTTTCCCACTATATAGACCTTTTTGTGCAATGGAAAGCTTCCATGAAAGTTAAATGTTGCATGAAAGGTACCAAACAGTGGGGAAAATGTATCTTTGGATTATCACAATTTTCTTCACATCGATAAAAACTGTTTTTAGGAACTGTTGACTATCTATTTTCTTTTAGAAACCCAAAATAGTTTGTCTATGAGATCAATGTGAAAACCTTTTGGAACCTTTTTTAGGATACCAAAATACCAAAACTAATATTTAAGAGAGGGGAAAAATAGCAAGAATTATAATTCCGATCTAAATCTCACCAACAACCATTCTTTCCATAGATTCTCCTCTTGGTTCCCCAGCCATCTCCTCTTCCTCTAGCGGAGTGACCGGCGGGATCTCTCAGAGTCACTCATACTCCTCGTCTCCACTCAGCCTCTTCCGTCTGCAGGAGCAGTTTCGCCAGCATATGGCTGCTACCAACAACCTAGTTCACTATCCGTCTTTCGACATGGCGACCCCGTCATCTATACCATACCTAGGCATGAACGTCAACATGCCAGCACCCCTGGGTTCCCTCCCATGCCAGTCCTACTATCAGTCTCTATCTCACCACGCGCAGCAAGTTTGGAACAGCCCCCTGCTGCAGGCCTCTGGAGGCCTTCCTAGCCACAACAGCAAGACCACCAGCATTGAGAACCTACGCTTGCGGGCCAAGCAGCACGCGGCATCACTGGGCCTGGACACACTGCCCAACTGAACAGGAGACTGAAAACTACTGAGCAAGGGAACATCTCTCTACCACTACTAACACGCCAGCTGGACTTCTAAAGTTAGGGCCAATCCTCGAAAAATGAAACCTTAAAAATAAAGGTTCTTTATCAGCATTGATGATTCCATCAAGAACCTCCATGGAAGCTTTCCTTTAGGCTCTAAAAATGTTTATAAAAGAGGGTTCATCTAAGAACTGTTCACCACAACTGGTTATTGTATCTCTTGGAACTTTTACTTTTAAGAGTAACTTTCTCTTGACTTTACTGTTTCAGAAGAGGCAAATCAAGACTTGTATCCAATTTAGAGGGCTTGTTAAATATGAATCTCTCATTTAAGATCTTAAAGTCATCAGTTTTGCTTAAAAGACAAGCAGGCCCTGGATTAGGATTAGTGTTATTTATATGTTTCGGACGGGCGTAGATGTTTGATAAAAGCACTTTTTTCCGGAGAGGATCTCAGCGGGTTGCATGCACTACACAGCAGAATCTGAAAAGAACTTTCTTTTAATTTAATTATCATGCTTCTCAAATTACACATCACAGAAATTACCTTGTAAATGTAAATCTTGCACAACTAAATAGATTAATTAAACCTAACCTGTTTAATGGTCAGGATTAAACCACGGTAAATTGAGGATGGTTAGGTAATGAGGAAATGATTTCATTGACTACATAGGCAAAGCTTTTAATTACATGTAGCCTCAGGCCGAGGAAGAAATGCAATTACAGACCATGCATATCATTGGAGATTGCCATATTAACAGTCAGAGGGAAAATACTCTCATGAAAACTAGTGCTTACACGCATATAAATGTTGCAACAGGAACAAACGCTGAACAGTGGTCAGAACAGGAAAGCAAAGCACTTCCATGTACGGCAGCTTTTCCCCTCTCTCTGCTCATCCGTTACCTCTCAGTGCTGAGCTCTCATTGTGTTTGTAAAGTATTTTAATATGTAAAATACAAAGTCTTTATAAATGTTTACTGGTAAGGCAAAAATGTAAAAGTTCTATGTTTTAGATTGAAAAGAATTTAACCCTGTGATGATTCTGGTAGCTGTCTCTTTGTAAGATTGTACTGGGTGGGCCGCACAGCCCGCCTGCGTCTCCCCCAGATTATTTAACCTATACAGTCTGGTCATCTATGTAGCTCTTTCATCGTCACTGTGGACATCAATATACAGTCACTCGCATCACCACGCAAAGTGGTGAATTTGTAGCCTATATTGGTGGAGAGTGTTCCAGAAGTATACACATTTTCCCTATGTCAACTGTAGATTTAAAAACTTGTAAAATAAACCTTCAATAAAACATTGCTTGGACATCTTTATAAATATATACTGTATTTTTTTGCATCGTTTCAACTGAATTAAACTGCGACTAATAATAATTTCAAGATTATATTTATTTAAACTACTATTTTTTATTTTTTTTTAGATTAAAAGTGTTTTATTTGATATCTTTTTGTCTACATCAGAAAAAAAGTCAAGCGACTTCAGGACGTAGCTGACAAACAAGCTGATATTAAAATCAGCGAGAGGTAGGACAGTAGAAAACCAGAGCAAGAAAACAAGGTAATCTTGGGAAATAAAACCGTTGTGGGGACATAAGCCATCCCAGATGAATAAGCAGGCCATTATGCTGAAGAATGACAGCCTGGGGCCGTGATTATGCCGCTATTATATCTTAAACAGTGTGGTTTGTCAAAATGCATAAGCCCTTTGCTCACATAAAGAGGGTCTCCCCTGTGTGTGCATTTTACCAGAGGCTTGATGCCGCCACCGCCACCATGTTCTCAGTGCCCTTGATGGGGCTGCTAACTGCATTTTAAAGTGCTTTATGCCATATTTAAATACAGCTGATTGTAAAGCGTTCTAACATTCAACCTTTTGAGTGGATCAAAACACACATGGGAGGGCAGATAGGCAGATTTGAAAACAATTAAATGAAATAAAAATTAGCACCAACATGCAAACGGCACAAATATTGGAGCCAATCAGCGTTTTGAGACCAGCCAGATGCAAAAACAAATTGCGACAGTTCACAGAGACAGTTCACTTTACTAACAATTTACTTAATTGTGTACAATTGTATAGGGCAGTGTTTCTCAACCACGTTCCTGGAGGACCACCAACACTGCATGTTTTGGATGTCTCCTTTGTCTGTCCCACCCATTACAGACCTTTCAGTCTCTGCTAATGAGCTGATGATCTGCATCAGCTGTGTTTGGTTAGAGAGACACAGAGAATGTGCAGAGCTGGTGGTCCTCCAGAAACGTGGTTGAGATACACTGCTTTAGGACACAGAATTAAATTGCTTGTCAATTATTTTTATTGCCACATAAATTCAGCAGTTTAAACAGAACATAAAACTAGCCTTTTGCCGCCTTGGCCAGCGATGTAAAAAAATGACCAGTCATAAATATTGTTACCATGAAACAAACATTGGCAGAACAAAGTGAGAAAACACATCAAATTGAATTTTTTATTGTTTCTACAAGTAATTAAAATTGATTTGGGAAGTCAAAACTTGGGAAGATGTCTGGGGTTCTGCTTCAATGTAATATGCGATTCTGCTGCATTATTTTATTTTATTTTATAACTTGTAAGTCGCTCTGGATAAAAGTGTGTGCTAAATGAATAATTGTAAATGTTTCAAACTCAGCGCTCTTGCAGAGACGGATCATTTACTGCTCCAAATCAATGAAAACACTGTTACAATGAAATATGCATGTTAAAAGACCACAGCGTTGTGCTTCAGATTACATATCATTAGAACTAAGTCTTTGTGATTTTATAATCACGTTAACAACAGTGTGTCTGCCTTGAAAAAATGGTTTCTGCAAAATTGAATGTAAACAAATGAATAAAATTTAGTAATGTTCAACTTAATTTGTTTGTTTAAATTCAGGCCAAAGAAAATTGTTTACAACCACGTACCTTAAAAAAATTTAGGAACTCCAATGAATCACCTTTAAATAATTTTTTTTTTAGTAGTGAATATAGTAAGGATGCAAATCTTTGATAAAAAAAAATGTAGAAACATGCCTATATTTAATGAACTAATAAGAAAAGAAGGTTGATAGATTAGAGCTGATCAATTCTGGATTATTTCCAGCACACTTTGAAGGCTTGATGCTGGCCATGAAGTGTTTGACTAGTGTTTTACACATGACGTCACAGTCAGCAGACACACATTTTTAAAAAAATTCGCTAAAAGAAAGACAAAATTTTGCCTATGTGGCAATTTTACACTGCATAAAAAATTATTGCCAAATATAGAAAATAATTTAGAAAAAAATTGTTTCCTTGTTTTGTGTGGATTAAGTAAAATCGGTTGTCTAGCGTACTTGATTGCCTCTTGTTTTTGGTGGTAAAGGTTATCTTAAACTTCATTTAAATGTATATAAGATCAAAAGGATTTTGCATATCAGTAATCCAAATTAAAAGAGTTATCATATAGTAACACTTAACAATTCAAAAGTGTTTTGGGGGTTATTGATAATCCCATTTTAATAGAAGGTGCACCCTAAAATAAAAAGTCTGTCATACTTTACTCACCCTCCAAACCAAGACTGCTTGGGTTTCTTTCTTCTATATTCAACACAAACGAATATACACAGAAAAAAGCAGCCATTTATTTTGAAGTGAAGATTATTTATAAACTAATTTCGAGAGGATCACGTGCTTATGATTGACCACGTCTGGTCCCGCATTAGCCTACTATTGATTCACCAATCAGATGATTCCTAACTCACTATAAATAACCAGAGTTTCTTATCTCAGTATGAATGTCTCTGGTTAAAGTCCCTACTAAATCAGTCGATATTTCTCTGCGGAGTTTGCTCGCTCTCCCTGTGCTTGCGTGGGTTTACCCGGGTTCTCCGGTTTCCTCCCACAGTCCATAAAACACGCAACCTAAGTAAACTGAACATACCAAATTGGCATCATAATCAAGCTCTTAGCAAGCCGCATATCTCTCCTTAGCAATCCCATATCTGTTATTAGTCAGAAATAAGTCGGGGGAGTTCATCGAGATCTACCTGAGCGATTATTCAAAAAGTAATCGAAATCGACATTCAGAACTTATAATCGTTCTAATTTTTTCAGGTCAATTTTTTTCGATTACTTTCCCTACCGCGTATGGAGTCACATGACCCTGCTCTTAAGGCTGAGGCTAATTTATATTTCTGTGCCCGCTTTGCAGCCTCATCTGATCTCTGATCAAGCAGGTCGATGAACCCATTCTTGAGTCTTACTTTGCCTACATTGATGATGATTGGACGCTGTGCTAGAGATGCCTTGAGATGGCGTATTTTCCATTACATTAAAATTATTATTTACATAAAAAAATTTGTTTACAGACGATTGAAGAAATGCATTGTTTCAAATATTATTTACAGGATATCCAAGAGTTATTTTTTTTAGAAGAGATACTGCTTATTTTATACTTTAATTATGAAAAGCACTCAAAAGAATTTATTTTGTTTCTAAAAGTGCAAGTTATTTATTTTCACTTTTTAATAAAAAAAAAGTGACTGCTGGTGTTAGGCAATGTGTGTTTTAATTTCAGGTGTTCAGTGTTGAGGTTCAATAAATAATCATAGATAGCAGATATTGTGTGTTTCCCTAAGTTTGTTTAAAATCAAAAATAATTGTAATATGTGAGCATATTTAATGTACAAAACCTGTCAATGAACTATACATAAATAAATACATAAAATAATCGTTCATTAATTGTAATCAAGTTAAAATGTTCAACTAATTGAGATTTTGATTTTAGGCCAAATCGCCTAGCCCTAACCTGAATTCAAACTCTCTCCCTGCTAACGGGAGGGAGCCCAGGGCTCGAGGATCTTATAACCTCAGGGCTCTCTCCTGGGACAGCATGCCAAACAAGCTCATTACCCATAATCAGCTAAGTGTGAACTCTTGAAAGGTTTTTTTTTGTACAATGGAGGTTAATAGCTGCTTTTTACGTTATTCAGAATAACTTGTTTTCTGCTCAACAGAAGAAATAACACGAAAGTTTTTAATCCCTTGAGTGTAAGTAAACGGAGAGGATTAAAAAAAAAAAAACCCTACCCCTTTAAAAGAGTTATCAGCTATTGGTACTGCCCATTGTTTACACACTGGAACATTCCTAAAATATAGTTATTAAGGCCACTGGTTATCTACATTTAAAGAGTTATTAGATATCGGTACTGGTCAAAATTTCCATATTGTGCAAACTTAAGTGAAGTTTTACAAACTAATTGCAAGAGGAGCATGTGATATGATTGACCACACTTATCACTAATCAGCTAGCCTATCAGATCATTCCAAAATTACTATAAATATCCTGCCTAAACTTCATTCTCTATCTTCGTTTTTGGAAAACTCCCCCTCTTTCCTTCCCTTCTCCTCAATTATAAGATCGGGTGACACGACGACTCAGTGGCTGGCGCTGCTAACTCGCAGCGGGCGGGCCAAAGGTTCAAGTTTTAATTGAGCCAGTTGGTACTCTCTGCGTGGAGTTTGCATGTTCTCCCTGTGTTTGCGTGGGTTGTCCCCAGGTATTCTGGTTTCCTCCCACAGTCCAAAAGCATGTACATAAGTGAATTGTAATAACAGTCACAAGCACTTAATGCATACATACTGAATAAATCAGAACCACAATATTAACCAAAGTATAGGTAAAAAACAAACTGGGGGGCTCTCGAGAAATACCTGATCTTATATCCCTCCTAATGCTCATTGACCAGGCGGGAACCTTGGGCTCATCTTTCTCCGAGCTCAGGGTTCTCTCCCGGGACAGCATGCCAAACCTGCTATCATAGTCGAGCATTATCTAAGTGTGAACTCTTGAAAAGAGAGGTTATTGGATAGCTAAACTGAAATTAGGGTTGGGCCGATAAATTCAATTAAATTAAATTCAAGTTTATTTCAATAGCCCTTTTACAATGTAGATTGTATAAAAGCAGTTTAACATAGAAGTTCTAGTAAATTGAAACTGTGTCAGTCCAGTTTTCAGAGTTTAATTTAGTTCAGTTCGGTTTAATTTTCACTGCTGAAAAACCAAACACTGAAGAGCAAATCCATCGATGCGCAGCCCCACAAGTCCCAAACCAAGCAAGCCAGAGGTGACAAACAATATTATATCAAATCGCGATAAAATTTATGACAATAACAATGATAAGCTCAGGACGTTTTTACTCTATATTGATCTAAAAGCCATTAGAGAATCTAATGAGAATCTAAAAGCGAATGTACATTTTTTTTCTACCACAGAAAATTTATCGGCTGAAAATTTTCAGTCATTGTTGGGGTACTCTTTTAAATCTGGAAGCATTACCAACTTATGTCGAACTATATATCGTTATCGTTCAATATGGAAAATAATTATTGAGATTGCATTTTTGCCATATCGCCCAGCCCTGATTGAAAATATTACGAAGTATCTAAATCAGACAAAAAACAATATTGGTGCATACCTGAAGATGAACAAATAGTTTAAGAAACAATAGCCAACATCAATTTTGACTTTTATTTGTGTTAACAACAGCAATACCTACAGCTATTCAACTCTGCAGCATCCAAATTAAATTATTACTAAACTCTGTTTAATCAGGTGTCACAGTCAGGCACACACAAGCACAAAATAGACCTTAAGCACGCCTATAGCACAAAAATCACAGTGTACCATTCAATCAGAACCTTTTTTTTTTTACCCCCTTCATGCTCTCTTTTTTGGTTTTAGCTGCATGGAGAATGAAAGCTGCCACCACAAGAAACCCCTGCCCATTGAGGAAGTGACAGGCACTGCCAGAATATGATCCTAATCCTGTTCCCAGCATTCTTTTAGCCCGCTGGCACTGCAATTTTGCCACATACTCTCCAAGCTGTCAGCTGAGGTAAATCTCTCTAACAGCACATTGCTCAGATACACATCAAAGAAAGCAATACGGCTCACTTAGAATAGAGCCAACGCAGAAACATGACATGCACGAATATCAATCCAATATTGTCTTGAATTAAAATATTGAAAGGAATGATGTAGTCGATGACAACAGGTGTCTGAACTCGCTTGCGAGAGGTCGCCCTCTTTGGTCCCGGCTCTCTTTTCTGATTCAATTCTCTTCTTTTTATCCCTCTGTTATCACAACCCCACTTAATCCTCTTAAGGGCAAAGAAAACCCCTCTTTTCTGGGGAGAGCTCGCCCAAGCCAACTGCAGGCCTGCAGAGCCTGTCACCAAGGCGCTGTTTCAGTCACACGTAATTACACATCAATGCCACACTACACATACCTTTCAGATGGGGAGAGTGGCATTGTGGGCATGCGGAGGGAAGCTCAGTGCTCTTTGAATGCGGGACACAGTCATGTGGATTAAGTCTCCACTGGACACTCAAGAGTTACGCCAGACACTTTGCTAAGGAAAGCAGACAATCCCGGGTATAAAAATGTATTGAAATGGCCGTTGCCTGCGAGGATTTATTTTCTTAATGGTAGATTAAGCGGGAAGATGTATGGTGAGCTAAGCATCATGGGACGGTTCGTAGAACGCTGCTTCAGCAAAAATGTTTTAACTGTGATTATCTGAATGATGCGGGGCATTAGTAATGATAGATCCACTGGAGACAATGACCACATTAGGCGTCAAAAGTTGGGAATGATTGTTTTTTTTTTCTCAGTAAGATTTTACTGCTTACTAAGGTTGCATTTGCTTGCTGTATTTCTTCTAAAAATTTAACTTATCCTTTTATTTGAATACATTTAAAAATGTAATTGATTAATATGATTATAAAGCCATTAATTCAATCTTCACTGTGGCATGATCTATGAGAAATCATTCTAATATGCTGATTTGATGAAGTTGTTTAAAACATGTAATTAATAATTATTAATGTTTTTCATTGTTTTTTTTTTTGAAAGGCAATATATAAATTTTTTTCAGGATTTAATGAACTCAAAGTTCAAATGTTCTGTACAGCATTTACTCGAAATCTTGTTTTGCAACATCATAAACTCCATTAGTGTTATTTTAAAGGGCACCTATGATAAAAATCATCTTCTGTAAGCTGTTTGGACAGAACTATATGTAGGTATAGTGTGTTCACAGTCATATTGGAATGATAGAAACAGTAAGTCTCTTTTTTAAATTTCTTGATGTTAAAATAGGATGCAAATCCCTCACATTTTGAGGCCGTAGTAATGTGTATAATCATATCAACAAGACAGGCCGTGCGCAAAGCTACTGGGATTAAAAGATCTGTTCAGCTTGCTGTGATCATCAATCATCATCAAATGTGATCAAAAATGAGTTTTACAAGTTTAAAATGTTTTTTAAACAGTGTATGTTTGTAATAAAGATGGTAAAATCTATGTAATTCATCACTACAGTCGCATGTCAGTATAATTATAGAAGAAGATGCTTCAATTCCGGTTTGTGGACAGTAAATCGGGTTTATTTTGTGTATCCTGTCACATTTGCCATGCAAAAACAGTGCAAAGTTAAACGCACATGCTATGTGTGTCTGTGTGTGTAACCCCATTGTGTGTGTGCAGAAAGGCTTGAATTAATTCCACAACAAATACATCAAATAATCATTGGAAAAGTTCTTACTGTAGTATTCCTCACAAACATGAGATCTGCTTCCTTCATGTCTGTCACTGTGCTGATTATCTGACGCAGCTGAGATTGAGGCACACTCTGACAGGCACATGGGAACGGTGGGCGGGGAGAACTAGCATTAAAGACACAGGCAACAAAAACAGCTAAAATGTGTTCAGAGCTGAAAATTTCAATATTCTGAAAGGTATAATAAATAATCTGATGTTTGTTTGGAGCTGAAACTTTACAGACACATTCTGGAGACACAAAAGACTTACTGTACGTTCACACCGAAAGCGGCAAAGTAGCCGGAAGTCATTCATTTTCAATTGGTGCCGGCGGCGATAAGCGGCGAGGAGCAGCGCGGCGCGTCTTCGCCGGTGTGAGCGTCGAGGAGTTGAAATCAAGTCAACTTTATGGTAATGAGCTGTGACGCGGTTCGGCAGCAAGCAATCGGAAAGTAGAAGTCCACCGCTTGAGAGGAGTCCAAAGAACACAGTCACTGTGAACTTTGGTTCCGACCACAGTTGTTCCCAAGGGTTTAATTATTGCGGTTGCTGGAATGTTTTCCTTACAGGAACATACATTAAAAAAGTTACTGGCAAGTTACTAATGTGCATCTATTAGGGGTGTCAAAATTAATCGTTTCTTCGGTGCACCGCGATGCAGACGCGGACAATTCGGTATCGGTTCAGTAATAATCATAACCGGTTATTATACTGACGTCATTTATCTCACATATGTATGTCGCCGTAGCTTACTATGGCGAGGGAGGCGAGCCGCGAGTGCGATTATTTACAACGCTCTAACTACGAAAAACACACAATGTGCACAATTTCACTGCGTGTGTGTTTGCTGAACATTGTTTCACTGAAACTTACAGCAAAAGCCCCTATTTCACGGCGATTAAGAGAATGAAAGTAAACTCCATTTCTCTCTCTCTCTGTCTGTCTCACTGTGGCCCATGAGTGCATCTGTGTAGAGCGCCAGCGTGTAAGAGCCAATCGCAGCCCTTTCTGTTGAGCGCGTGACCAATCAAAGGGGTGTAAGAAAGAACTTGGTATACAAGGCAGAAAGCAAGCGGGATATTTATATTTGTTTATTTGCTATAGACCATTTCAATGTGGTCATGTCATTGGCCCATGAACATTTCCTGCTTGACGTTACACTATTTCCTAACTGTAACAAGAGGCAATTCAATCATAACTTGATTTTAAATCAGCCGTCATAAAGCTATTTATCAATATGTGGACCTTTTTGAATTCTCAGAAGCAATGGAAATTAAAAATGTAAAACAGGATACGTTAGGGCCATTGTTTTTGTTTACATCCCTCGAAATTGTCTATAAATGCTCGTGTTGTTTAAAGGTACAGTTTATATATCTGACTGTTTGTATTAAAGGACAAAATTGTTTTACAATAAGTATATAAATATATTTATACATTTTAATACAAGAATTGTTGTGCTGTGAAGAAAATATAAAAATGTGTATGGAAAGAATATTCAATGCACCGTGATGTACCGAGATATCGAATTGAACCGAATCGATGGCATGATAATCGTAACCGAACCGAACCGTGAGACCAGTGTAGGTTCACACCTCTAGCATCTATGTTAAATATTTTTTTTCTTAAAAAAAAAAAGCGGGAATTTCATGCGACAATACAAAACAGTAATGCTGCTTCAGAATATTTCAGGCATATGGACACATATTGGAGCAAAGCCACACCACATGCAACTTGATCTTCCGTAGTTAAGTGAATTTGATAATAAGTGTGCAACATCTTCACGCTAGAAAGCATATTTTATGCGGAAATGTAACTGATATCATATGCAGCAACGGCTCCTTTAAGTACGAGATCAATGTGTAGCGAATTTTGACGCTCTTGCTGCTTTCGGTGTGAACTCACAGTTATCCCAAATCTTGAAAAGGGGGTCAAATGGGTGCCCTTTAAATCATTTTTATGTGTCTTTGGTATTTAAAGTACATATATTGTTTCATTTTAGCTATTTGTTTTTTATTTTTCTAACCTAAAACGTATTGTATATCATAGATCCTAAAAAATATGAACAATGGATAAAAATAACCAAAATAATTTGCATATTAGCATGATTTCTGAAGAATCATATGATACTAAAGACTGCAGTAACGATGCTGAAAATTCAGATTTGCCATCATAGGAGTTAATTATACTTTATATACTCAAACAGTTAATTTAAATTATATTTCACAATATTACGGTTTTACATTATATTACAAACTAGTGTCTCCAACATTATGTAAATGATAGACACTTCACTGGACATTTATCTATCTTAAAGAACTTTATTTTTGTATTAATTATTACACAAAATAATATATTTATTATAATTCTCACCACAAATTCAGACTAGATTTCAATTTTCCTGGCTTACACTTTAAAATATGAAATATCTGTAATCTTTAATTCTAAATATTAAATATTTGTATAATTACATCACATATACACGGTTTTGACATTTAGCCCCAGAGTTGACCGTCCCATCATGAAAAGCCCCTGAGGCCCGTCCACCCTTGATCCACAGTCTGAGGAGTGAGCGCTGCGGCTCTGGCCTCATGCTGGGCTCTTAAGATGCGACTCCTGCAGTAAAATAAGCCTCAGGACAGAGCCTCACAACACCCACAACAATCAGATATCTTATTGCTGAGGCGCCTCAGGTCAGGCGGTACTTTTATGTGAATATGGTGTTAACAGCTTGTGGACATTAGAACAAACATGGAGTACAGAGATTTACTGATGTCTGTGGCATCTTATAACATGAGGACTAGAATAAATGGAACAATTGGGCACAGAGATTTTAAAAATTGAACAAATATAAATAGAATATATAAAGTTTTAAAGGGTAGTTAGCCCAAAATGAGAACATTTTCCCACTCTGTTGAATAGTATAATCACCTTATTCCCTAGTTAAAAATGTTTATTATGTGATGGTTAAACCAAAAATGAAAATTCAGTCAATAATCGCTCACCCTCATGACGTTTCAAACACTTGAGACTCTTCGAACATATATGAAGATATTTTAGATAAAATCCAAGATCTCTTTTATCCTCCATAGACAGCCATGGCTCCAACTCATTTGAAAAGATACCAAAAAACATGGTCAAAACAGTCCATGTGACTTTAGTGGTTCAATCAGAATTCTATGAAGCTCTGAAAATACTTTTTGTGCACACATGAAACAAAAATAACGACTTCATTCAACAGTTTCTTCTCCTCTCTGTCAGTATAGGGCTCACGTTCACAATCTCTGTGCACTAATATATATACCCCTAATACCTTTGTGTTATTTCCGGTTTGAAACAAAGCACAGGCACATCCAACGCTATCTCACGGCAATTCGTAACTTTTTCATTAGTGGCTAATTCGTATGAATTCGTACGATCTAATTCGTACAAATTAGTACGATTTGCCCATCACCCAATGACGGTTGGGGTTAGGGGTGGGGTTAGGTGCCACGCCTCCTTTTTAAAATCGTACATTTTCGTACGACTGAACTTGTACGAATGCGTACGAATTAGCCACTAAACTGACAAAACGTAAAATACTTACGTTTCCTCGTGAGATCAGGCTGGCACATCCGAGGTAATGCATCAACAGCGCGCCAGGCATAAAGAGCACAGAGCTCTCATGAATGTGCAGCCTATACTGACATTGAACAGAAGAAACTGCTGAATAAAGTATTTATTTTTGTTTTGTGTGCACACAAAAGTATTCTAGTAGCTTGATATTATTCTGATTGAACGATTGAAGGCATATGGTCTGTTTTGAGGATGTTTTTTGGTATTTCTATGGACTTTAAATGAATAAATGTTTATGGAGGATGAGGGAGCTCTCAGATTTCATCTGAAATCTCCTAATTTGTGTTACAAGATGAATGTCTCAGAGTTTTAAAACGACATGAGGGTGACTATTGACAGAATTTTCATTTTTGGGTGAACTAACCCTTTTAAAAAGTAATCTGATTTAATAGAAGTCTTCAAAGAGACCCAATTACTTGAATTACTTGATATGGTTAACAGATTCAATTTAGGCTATCACATAAAGATTAATCGGGAAACATTTTTTCCTCATATTTTTATCATAAAAGCGCAAGCATGCTTTCTTGATGGGTGAGAACCAATTAATTTTCATTCTTGCATACTGCACAGCACTTCTCAGCTTAGAATCAATGAGCATTGAGGCTCATTCTTGCATGTTAAATGGTAAGTTTAAGCTTCCGCAAAAAACAATGAGGTTCATCCTTGTTACTCTGCACATTTGAGCTTCTGCCAAAACCAATGAGATTCATTCTTTCAATATCACACATCACGTTTGAGATTCTGCAAGATGAGCAATGAGGTTGCTTCTTGTGTCATGCAGCAAGATTGACCTGCAAGAACCAATTTGGTTCATTTCTGCATGCCACAATCACAAGTATGACCTTTTGCAAAAACCAATTAGTTTTTTTTTCTTTTCTTTTTTTTTTTTGTGCGTCACATTGGCATGTTTAAAATTCTGCCAGAACTTTAAATGAGTTTTGTTTTCATAGATAGGTTGAGCTTTAATATTGTGAGTATTACTATATACATATAGACCATTTTGAAGGATGTAAACAAAAACAATGGTCGCAGCATATTTCCTGTTTTACATTTTTTATTTCTGTAGCTTCCGAGAATCCAAAAAGAGCCAAATATTGATAAATAATGTTATGATAGCTGTTTTAACATTAAGTTATGATTGAATTGCCTCTTGTTACAGTTAGGAAAGTTTGATAACAAGCAAGAAATGTTCATGGGTCAATGACATCACCATATTGAATTGGTCTATATGAATGCAGTACACCCCATTTTGAAAATGAATATTTTTATACATTTCTCAGTGAATATAGACAATGTATTTTGGTGCAAAGCAGACTTATTAAACAGATATATTTATCAAAATAATATTTTAGTCACCAAACATATTTAGAACTTGAAAGATAATACAATTAAATTCAAGCAAAATATTGCCTAAAAAAAATAAAAATTACAACCTACAAAATTTAAACTAATTTTTTTTTACTTCTCTTAATTTTTCGTCTTTTTAAAATTTGTATTTAATATTTTTCTAACATATAAATTTGGGTGTACTAGTTTTTGGACCGTTATTGCAAGTTATTTTGTTAGCTAAGCTCCAGATTTGGCTTCAGTTCTGACTAATCTAATGTATATGCACAAATATAATATTGTATAGCTTCCTATTAAAATATGAATTTAAAAGATGGATTTGTGAGGGGTGTACTTACATAAGCTGAGCACTGTATATGTGAATAAAAGCCAAATTAAATCTGTTCATATTTAAAAGACATTGTCTCTTCAGAAGATTCTGAAAAAGCTGCTTGTTATAATCAATAATTTTAAAATAGAAGAATTTTGGGTGAACAGACTTTTGCCAGATTTTCATAATAAAATGTTATATTGACTTAATTTATTTGTTTAAGATGAGCAAAAAGTTTTGAACAACACGAGGATGAGTAAATTATGACAAAATATTCAAATTTTGGGGTGAAGTAAACTTTTAAAATGAGAGGTTAAGCAAGGACTCAAGTGACACTTACTGAGCCAAATTAAAAACATTCATTTACCCAATTAATAAGTCTCTCTAGGACAGAGATGCCCAAAGAAGGGCCTGTGGGCCAAAGCTGAGAGGACGAATGATGGGTATGGGTTAGAGATTGTCATTTCAAATCTAATGTAACCTTTTGTTTGTTTGTTTTATTGTTAAAAGCTAACTGAAATTAAATGTTTCAATGAAATGGTGTAAATTAATCAGATTTTGTTTAAATGTACATACTGTCTCCCGACGGATAGAGGACAAATCAAGGCAAAGGCAGATTCTGCTTGACTGGTGTATTCAGTGTTGAGCTCCACTGTGTTGTAAATGTGATGTTTTTATAGCAATATGTTATCATTTTAAATGTCAAACTACATTAGTTAATATGATTTAAAGTAATGTTTTCTAATAAATTAGCAAATTACCCATGGCAGCTTTAATGTAATATGCTATACTTTGGTATATTTACCTTTGGCCCACGCCTCTCAATGATATTTGCTTTTTGGCCCTATATACGAAAAAGTCTGGGCATTCCTGCTCTTGGACTTTGAAAGAACTTGCATTAGAGGTCTAACAGTTTTTATTGTAGCCTAAAATGATTGAATTTGTGACAACTATTCTCAAAACATTATTTGCTTAATTCTTGTGTTCGCTGTATAAATACATAAAAATCTGTCATATCTCAAGAAACATTGGACATGCAAAACACTGAAATGACTAATTAATGTTATTAAAAACCTGCATTAACAAAAAAAAAAAAGACATTTCGAAGAATGCTTCAGCTGTTCAAAAACAACCCACCTCAACTGACTCTCACAGCAGAAGGCCCGCAGAAGAAATCAGTCATATCTTAAGACAGAAATGCTCATTTTGAATTCAAATGCAAATTGAAATAAAAAAGGATAAGCATGAACTTTTAGAGGATTCCTGGGGTTTAAAGAAAACTTTGCGAAAGTTCCAGCCAGAATATTGTGCCATGCAATTGAATCATAAGTAGTTTCTCCCCCCACAAACACTCATGTTTGCCTTTTCCAAGGGAAGCCATTATGACTTTCACCCACCTACGGCCATCTGCGACTCCATCATTATAAGGCCCCGGCGTCTGGACCATATTCGCGACATGTTTCTGTCATTACAAAGATCTACATCCGATTTACATCATTGGCAAGGTGCTCGGCAAATGATCAGACGCCGGCATCCTCAGCAGTGTCAAAGTCAATAATGAATAAAACGTATAGATGAAAATAACTCGTCCCTAATGGTCCCTCTGTCTCCTGAGTGTTAAAAAATGTAAATTTATGTAAAAGCCCATAGGAAACACATATTTACAATACGTTTAGGTAATCACAAGATGCAGGCATGGAGAAATATCCCAGCCGAGAGAAAGCAGTCAATGCAAAAATAGTTTTTATGTGTCATTAATTCTCTTTGCATTCCCAAATAACCCTATATTACCGCGGTAATACAGTAATCACTCACAATCGCACAGAAAATTATCTGCACTCATCTGTGGAATAAAAGGCGAAGGGGAAAACGAGGGGAAAGCATCCCATTTTAGTATCCTCTTGCGTCCTTAATGTTCAACCAGAAGCCGGCGAGTAAACGACTCCTCGGCCAATCTCGACTCTGCCAGCGATGGAACAGTTTCCGAGCAGCTTAATGATGGCGGGGAGTCGATGGCTCTCGTCCTAAAATGCGCACACCTTTTCATGCTACATTGCCCGGAATAGACGTGAGGTTCATGGACAACCGGGGGAAAATTGAACCTTTTATACGTTAGCAGAAAACAAAACACTCCTCCGATGCCAAATCTAAACGACACACTCGGAGCGCAGACATTAGGCGTAGAAGTGCTGCAGACACATCAGGCCATGCAGAGGACACTCTTTATCCTTATAATGAATATGTTACAAACACTACTGAACACTCATAAGGTGTAATGCCTGCATATGCTGGAGATAAACTCATTCTCAGAGTCTTAAACTGTTTGTCTTAAACAGCTGATGTGAATTTTCAAACTGATGCAGATATGTGATGACCATTTAAGCTGAATTGCTTACATTTGTGAATTATTTAGTTAATATATTCCAGATTCTGTCTCTTTTTATACATGAAGAAATTATATTTTTCAACTAAATATGATTCTATCAGTCTACAAGTGAATATTTTAGAAAATTACAGAAATAATTATGAACCATAAACTGTAAAAAAAAATCTGTTAATTTTGTGTTTTCCATTTATTTCTGGTTGTGAATTGCATTATGGGACGTTGATCTCTGCTCTGTCTGCTTTTGATGTTGAAAAATTAATTCTACAGTTTAACACGATGACTTTTATTGACATTTTAGTAGTTTGAAAAAATATAATGTTTGAGATATAATATAAAGAGAAACAAACCTGTAAAATAACATGTGCTGGCAGTTTATTACAAGGTTTTTGTACCATAATATGCAACACCAATCCAGACAATATATCACTTTAAACTATCAAAAAGTCACTTTTTCAAACTTTTTAAAGTTAAAAGTTGTCAGAAAAAAGATCAATGTCTCATAATGTGATTCAAAAGCATAGATAAATGGGTAAAACTAAAAAATAAGAACATGAAATCACAAAATACGGAAAACTGTTAATTTACAATATTTTTACATTACCATAAAAACTGACTTCAGTGAATTTAATGGAATTTAATATTTAACTGAAGAGTTAAATTGTGACTGCTCGAAAATATTACATAACAACATAAATATGAGTGAAAAGTGTTCAAGTATAATAAATGTGCTTTACTGGCGTAAAAGTTTACTCTCAGACAAAAAAAAGGGCTCATTATCTATTTCCAAAAAAGGCATTCATATTTTTAACAATAAAATTGTACCTAAAAAAAATGTGTTAAATGTGAGGGAAAAACTCCATTTGTTTCACATTTTTTTGGGAGATACTGATATAAATGATATTAAATTTTCATTTAAAAAATAAATTTAATAAGAGATGGTCTGTACATACACGTGATACTGAAATGTATCTATCTATCTTTAAAAAAAATCTAAAATAAATTAGAAAATGGAAAAAAAAACATATCAAAATATAATAAGTGATGTGTATTTTGAAGGTCATCTGCCAACTTTTTTACTAAACAATTTTATTTCTTTCTTTAGATTTTTATTTTTCTCTCTTCTGGATAAAATGGTCTTCATTGGTCATTATAGGGTTAAGGGTAAGAACAAATGATGACATTTTCATTATACTTAATATCTTCTTAATTATTTGTGGAAAGACACTTTTCTTTTTTGTCTGTTTCCATTTTACACACAAGTTAACTACTAAACAAACTACCCAGTTAAATCAAATTGTAAAATTTGAATATCTTTATACGTCTGCATAAAAGACGACATGGTATATACCATGAATCATGCAGACAGACACGAATCCAGTTTAAAATGTGCCTACATTTAACCTCGAATAGTCAGCTGAATAACAGTGCGTCGACGCCCCCTACTGGCCAAACATGCTAAACACAATGAACATTGTTCTGTTTTCATTGCTTCCTGCTGAACTTCAGAATCATATCCTTTGCATTTACTTGGTTTCAAAACAAACCTATCAATGCTGTCACACTACAGTCGAGAGAACACATCTTCAACTGTACTCTGGGTAGATTCTAATTCATTGTCAATCTAACTTTGTTTTTAAGTTTTCTATTTAAATTAAATGGTTAGTTTACCCAAAAATGAAAGGTATATTGTTAGATTTCTCTCCCCCATGTCATTCCAATCCCCTGAGACCATCTTCAGAATACAAATGAAAATATTTTAGGTGAAACCTGAGAGTCCTCTCATCCTCCATAGACAGCAAGGGTGCCAGAAACATACCAGTAAAATACCAAAAACACCCTGCAAACATACCATATGCCTTCAGTGGTTCAAGTGTAATATGGTGAAGCTACGAGAATGCATTTGTGAAAACATTAAACAAAATAATGACTTTATTCAACAGTTTCTTTTCCTCTGTGTCAGTTTTTTTTGTTTGTATTTTTCCAGACTTCGAATGAGTCAGGTTCATTGCTGTTTATAGACAATAAAAGAGCTCTCAGATTTAATATAAATCTTTAATTTGTGTTCTGAAGATGAACGAAGATCTGTGATGTTTGAAACAATATGAGGGTGAGTATTAATAACAAAAATTTCAATTTTGGGTGAACTAACCCTTTAATTGACATTACAAATCCCCATACATCAAGCATATGGTTTTTGGATTGCCAAAATAGACAAGTATTTTTTTTGTGTCATGTCTAAGTTTAATATATAACTGATAATAGCTTACAATTAACAAAATTATCACATAATTTGTAATATTTTCTCTTTTACAGAAGTAAAATGTTTGAAAGTTCCATGTCTGGTCACTAGGGGGCAGCAAAAAACAACAACGGAGCTCACATCTTAAAATTGGTCTAATTCATTCTTTGTAATTTACACATATAAATTGGTCCAAAGTTGGCACACAGGTGTGGTAAAACCAGCTCCCCGACACCTAACTGTGGCGCAAAGTGGAAAGTGTCAGAAAAGCGCTGAGTGAACCACCTGAGGTCCTGAACCTGCACTGTGATCCCCAGCTCTTCCTGAGCGACACTGATAGCCTGTTGCACCACACACTCATTCTGCAGCTGGGACAGGGAACACGTAGAGTACACTATCAGCCCTCCTTGCCGTGCGGCATGGATGCCAGCCCTGAACAGAGTAAGAAACTTCAGGTTATATACAGTTCTCAGTAAGTCTTGAAGAATGCAACATGCATATTACTAATTTTTTGTTTGTTTTGATACAATATATGTGTGTGTATTGTATATATTTATTATGTATATGTGATGCACATACATAGAATCAAAACTAGATAATAATTAATAATAATTTTAATAATATTTTACATGGCGTCATGGTGGCGCAATGGGTAGGACGATCGCCTCACAGCAAAAAGGTCGCTAGTTCAAGCCTGGCATTTCTGTGTGGAGTTTGCATGTTATTCCCGTGTTTGCGTGGGTTTCTTCCGGGTGCTCCGGTTTCCCCTACAAGTCCAAAGACATGTGGTATAGGCGAATTGGGTAAGCTAAATTGTCTGTAGTATACAGTAGGTGTGCGAATGAGTGCATATGGATGTTTCCCAGTGACGGATTGCAGCTGGAATGGCATCCGCTGCGAAAAACATATGCTGGATAAGTTGGCAGTTCATTCCGTTGTGGTGACCCCAGATTAATAAAGGGACTAAGCCGAAAAGAATATTTTACATAGGTATTTAAATGTATATATATAATTTGTATCATATACATATATATTTTTTATATTTAGATATAAATCTAAATATAAATAAACATTTTCTCTAATATATGCATGCCTATGTGTATTTATATATACACATAATAAATATACACAGAACACACACTTAAATGATGTCAAAACAAACTTATTTTGCCCAGCACTTCTAAAAAGTCAAGCTAGCCAGGAATATACGTTCACCAACCACTTTATTACTGTTATCACCTGTTTACACTGATCATTAAGGCAAATATGTAATCAGCCAATCACATGACAGCAGCTCAACTAATGCAAGCATGTTCAAGAAACCTGCTGAAGTTCAGACCCAGTCTGGATTCCAGTCCAATTTTTTTATGCTCTTCATTCACCAACTTTCTTCGATCTCATTTCATTGGATGTATGTCATTGATTACATTACATAAGTGTCCATTACTGTCAAAACATCTGAATGGGTTTAAATAGAATGCCATAAACCCTCGAGCACTTGGAAACTACACTGTTGTGACATCACAATCGAACTGCATTCTGGGACATGTACACTCACCGGCCACTTTTTTAGATACACCTTACTAGTACCGTTTCGCCTTCAACTGCCTTAATCCTTCATGGCATAGATTCAACAAGGCACTGGAAACATTCCTCAAGAGATTTTGGTCCATGTTGACATGATAGCATCACACAGTTGCTGCAGATTTGTCAGCTGCACATCCATAATGCGAATCTCCCGTTCCACAACATCCCAAAGGTGCTCTATTGGATTGAGCTCTGGTGACTGTGAAGGCCATTTGAGTACAGTTAACTCATTGTCATGTTCAAGAAACCAGTCTGAGAAGATTCGTGCTTTATGACATGGCTCGTTATCCTGCTGGAAGCAGCCATCAGAAGATGGGTACACTGTGGTCATAAAGGGATGGACATGGCCAGCAACAATACTCATGTAGGCTGTGGCGTTGACACGATGTTCAGTTGGTACTAATGAACCCAAAGTATGCCAAGAAAACATCCCCCACACCATTACACTACCACCAGCAGCCTAAACTGTTGATACAAGGCAGGATGGATCCATGCTTTCATGTTGTTGATGCCAAATTCTGACCCTACCATCAAAATGTCGCAGCAGAAATCGAGACTCATCAGACCAGGAAACATTTTTCCAATCTTTTATTGTCCACTTTGGTGAGCCTGTGCCAATTGTAGCCTCAGTTTCCTGTTCTTAGCTGGCAAGAGTGGCACCCGGTGTGGTCTTCTGCTGCTGTAGCCCATCTGCCTCAAGGTTTGACATGTTGTGCTTTCAGAGATGCTCTTCTGCATACCTCAGTTGTAACGTTATTTGAGTTACTGTATCTATTAGCTGGAACCAGTCTGGCCATTCTCCTCTGACCTCTGGCATCAGCAAGGCATTTGCACCCACAGAACAGCCGCTCACTGGATATTTTCTCTTTTTTGGACCATTCTCTGTCAACCCTAGAGATGGTTGTGCGTGAAATTCCAGTAGATCAGCAGTTTCTGAAATACTCAGTCTGGCACCAACAACCATGCCATGGTCAAATTCACTTAAATCACCTTTCTTCTCCATTCTGATGCTCGGTTTAAACTGCAGCAGATCATCTTGACCATGTCTACATGCCTAAATGCATTGAGTTGCTGCCATGTGATTGGGTGATTAGAAATTTGCATTAACGAGCAGTTGGACAGGTGTACCTAATAAAGTGGCCAGTGAGTCTAGGTGCTGAAGTGGACAAATGAAGCCAACTCCCTCCGTTGGTCAAAATTGAGGGTTTGAGTGTATGTCCATGTAAGCTTCCCCTGTTCACTAAAAGTTTTTTAATAGTGGAGTGGAACGCAGCCCTAGCAACAGAATGGGGAAGAAATGTGATTTAAGTGACTGAATTTTTTACAGTTGCTGGTCTTGAATGGACACGTCTGAGTAGCACTTCATATCTATACCCGCAACTAATCAAGTGTCTGGTGGGTTTAAATGAATAAAATCATTATGTGTCTTTTCGATGTATTTTTCCCACACATTTAAAGACCAACTTACACAAGAAGCTGGATTTGCAAGAGTGGAAGCTTCTGTCTCTCTTTGGTCCTGGACCTCTTAAATATATTGTTCTCCTCCACCATTGCAGAGTGTCTGTCTGTTGTGCAGGGAACATCGACCAGCACCTGTGTGAAGATAAACCATGAACTGAAGGTAATGGAACAATTCTCATGTTTTACAATAATAGCATTTGTGCTGTTAGAATATACTGGGCAGAAGTAGTTTTTTAAAACATCAGCAACATCACACCTCACATACAAGAATATAACAGTCTAGCAAGCAAGACAACACAAAGTAGCATTACAGATGCATACATATAATATATTATGTATATAAAGTACAAAAATGTATAAACATAAATCATTAATAGTCAGCAAAATATCCTATACTCGCCATGCGTTGCATTTATTTTTTTTAAATGTGATGGTTTACAGTCAGTGTTGCCAACTCTCGCAAAACTAAAGCTTCAAAAGCAAGCCCAAAACTTATTAGAATTACTATATTCAATTTTAAATTACATATTATCATGAATAAATGATGAATAAATAAATTATCATCAATAAGTGAGACAATAATAAGTTATTTTTACAACAACAACAACAAACACATTGCAGACGAATATTTACAACAAAACAAAAATAGACTATAAAGATTAATATATTACAAATATATTTTAAAAACTTATTATAAAAAAAATAGCGGCCATAGGTGAAAAGAAACAAAATAGCTTGTCACATTTTTTTTAAATAAACCCAAAAGTCCATATCCCAAAACTTGGTTACTGACCATATACTTTTACATGTAAATATCAATGCTATTATAGATTTACTTACAAAACCATTGCATTAAAATAAGATGGAATAAAACACACAGCACAGCACAGCACTGCAACACTTCTTTGCATGCATCTTAAGATGTCATACAATAAATTATTCTCACATGCTTTCTTATTGTGGTTAAATGTGAGAAATTGTGATAAGCATTTTTGTTATTGAAGTAATAAATCCTTCGAAAATGAAATATTTTTATTTATTTACCCTCGGGCCATCGAAGACATAGGTGACTTTTTTTCTTCAGCTTTTTGCTTACACTTTAAAAAAAAATGGTTCTTAAAAGGTACATGGTAAAAATTATATTTAGAACCATATCATCCTTTATTGCTGAAATTATTCTATATTTTAGTTTAGGGCTCTTTATTTATATTCTTTTTCAAATCCGTAACTGACGAAGCACGCATTAGTGCTTTTCCAAAGCTTAACCATCCAATTACATAAACCGTCAACACTCTTAACTTTCTTGATTTTTCTGTACAGTTTAACTTTCAAAATGTGACTTTTTTTCCTACCACTAATTTGTATTATTTATACATAATCTGTTGCTAAAATATAAAAGAAATCCAATGACTTCACTTTTTAATTTTAACAGAGTAAAGGTTTCACAATCTGAATCTCCATTTTTGTTACTTTATAAACATACTTATTTTTACTCAAACAGATGCAAGAGACACACTTCAAACTCATTTGAAGGTTCATATAACCTCTTCATGTGCAGATTATTTGTTAATGTCCAATGATAATTTTCATTGATTAAGGTATTTTGCTAATAACTGTTGTATGAGCACTAGCGCTTTGCTAAGTTCACATCAACAACAAAAGTAATGAAAGCACCCAACTGGCATGTACTTTTGGATTTTACTCTTTATACTATTATTAATGAAAATATCATCATACTTTTAAGGTTCTATATACCAATTTCAAAGCCTGGTTCTTTACTGAACCATATTAAAAAGACTTCATTTAGCACCAAAAATGGTTCTGCTATTGTTACAAACTGAATAACCCAAAATAGGTAGTGTTTAAAAAAAAGATTTCTGACAGTGTAGAGCACAGGTGTCAAATCTAGTTCCTGGAGGGCTGCAGCTCTGCACAGTTTAGTTTCAACCCTAATTAAACACACCTGATCGAACTAATTCCTAAGTCCTTCAGGCTTGTTTAAAACCTACAGGTAATGCCATGGTCACACTACACTTTGAGCATGTGAAATTCTGTCGTACGGCTCTGTGAAAATGGGCGGATTAAACAAAATGATTTTTTAAGTTTTATGAGTTTTAAAAAGCAAGCGATTGGTCTATATATTAAATTTCTGCCCACAGAAGTCATGTTTTGATCTTTGATTGGTTTAACACAATCACGTGATGCGATTTTACAGGTCAGATTTTATCAAGCTTGAACTTTCGAATGCAGCAAAATGCGAAGCTTCCGGTCTGTCGTATTCATGTGCGTATGATTGGAGGTCTAAAGGGCAAAAAGTACAGTGTGACCACAGCTTCAGTATGTTGAAGCAGGGTTGAAACTAAACTGTGCAGAGCTGCGGCCCTCCAAGAACTGGCTTTGACACCTGTGGTGTAGAGCATGGTCTTTACTGATTCATAAAATGCATGAAACAGCTACTGGAGCCTAAAAACTAAACCTAAATAAAAATAAACAAAACATAAAAAATACAGGCAAAACAAAATGATTACCTTCGGCTCCTGACAATCGAGGTCTTCTGAATCAAAAAAATACAAAGGTCTTAAAATCCCCAAAGACATCAAAGCAAACCATGTGATTTTGTTAGCTTGCATTGCTTGTTTTGTGTTGAACAACTCATTTGTGCACATCAAGAATAGGTTGTAATAACTCTCCCCAAATCCTTTTTCCTATCTTTCTGAATGAAGTGCCTACTTTACTACATCCATTCAGCTCGCAGTAGAAAAACAAGCCACACCCACTATTTTGTCATTTAATATTTAGTTTCTCTAGGAACTGCCTCACAATAAAAAAACTTCCGGTTCATGTGGACTTTAAAGATCTTCGCTTTTAAAGTTCTGGTAACTGTTAATTTGCATTTTATGAATCAGCAATGTCCATAGCTTTAGCAGATGCTATACTGAAGAAAAAAAGGCACCTACATCCTGGATAGCCTGAGAATTCTCCTTCATTTTTAGACATTCTGACCAATACCTACTCTATCAAAGCTTTTCTCCTCTCTCATTCCTAACTCCCGACCATCAATGCAAGTGATATGAATATTTTCTTCATCCAGGAACTCTTTAGGCACGTAGCTCTGAAGAATCTTGCGTAATCGACCTGTGCGGGAAACTGATAAGTCGTTTGCCCACAAGGGATCTAAAAAAAGCCAAAAAAAAAAAAAACAGACATGCATTTCATTATTTGCACAGATTTGCATCTCTTCCACTAGAAATCTTTAGCAATTTTTTGATTCACATACTGACTGAATGTGCCTGCAGGAGAGCAAGGGTTTTTCCTCCAGGAGCCGCACACAGATCCAGCACTGTTTGTCCAGGCCGGACGTCCAGCGCTAGTACAGGCAGCACAGAAGCAGCATCCAGAAGATAATAGCCCAAAATGCCACTGCTGTCAGGTCTGTGTTAATGGCACAGATTGTTTTAGGATGAAAGGAAAAAAGTTGAAGCATTGGTAACACGCTATAATAACTCCACACTATGAATCATATATTAAGCATTAGCAAATAGTGAATTCATTATATGTTAAGCATTATCTCTACATTAACAGATGTTGGTAAGCAGTTTATAACTGCAGATACAAATTCTCTATTCTTGACTTATAAGCACATTTAAAATGAGCCTAATAATTGTTCTTTCATATTTGGTTACTGATTATTTTTTCATGACTAAATTAGGTATCGCATTATTTACAAATCATTTGTATTTAAGAGTAGACGTTTTTTTTTTTTTTTAGATCATTCAGAATGCGCAAGTAAACGATTAATAAACTAATCAAATTACCATTTATATATCTTATTATTCAGGCATATACTAATAGTTAATTTGTATGTTAATAAATGCACTATTAACCCAAATTCAACAAGTTTTGAGACCTAATCTAAAGTGAGAACTATATGCTTTATAAATCTCTAATAAATGACAATTAAAGGCTCTGTATCAAATAAACAATAAATCTTTGCAATCTTGAATGACTGTAAAGTTTAAACATTGTCGAATAACAGAAGTGTCAAAATATAACATGAAATTGGATAAAACAACAACAATAATTGAACAATATATTATGACACAACATTTCAATGTTATTTAGCGATGTTTAAACTGCACAGTAATTTTATTTTAGTCAAGATTGCAAAGATTTATTTTTCATTTAATACAGTTTCATTAGTGTATCTTCAAATTAATAGAAATAAACAAAGTCATTTATTTTCTATTTTTCGGTTTAGAATATAACTGAGCCTTTAATTGTCATTTATAAAGGATTTATAAAGCATAAATAGTCCTCATTTTAGACCAAGTCACAAAACTGGATGAAGTTAATAAAGCATTTATTAACATACTGTTACATTTAACCTCCCTTTCTAGGGGTTTCGGAGAAGAAAAAAATGTAACACAACAAAATAATAAATTTTGATAAATAAAAATATCTAATTTAATTAGTTCGAATTAAATAATAATAAATCAATGTTTAATAATGTGCATGGAGAATCTCCTTTTTCTCTATCCCAGCATACATTCACTTAAAATATAAGGGGGAAAGAAAACTCAGGGGAAAAAAAAGATTTCAAAAGAAAAAAATGTTCTCTTTTATTCACGGTTTAACAAAGTCAATTATTTTTACATTTCCAGAAAGGGGTAAACAAAACAAAGAAATACTTAAATGTAAACTTTCTTAGCCAAAATAGTCAGGAGAGGGTGAGGCCAAAATAACAAACAAAACAAAAACTTCCTAAATAGACAATAGGTCCTATCTTTTCTAATATAAAAAAAACTCAAATCAATGATAAGCTCTTACCTCATTCCCTGACTAAACCCAAAACAGAAGAAAGCTTAAAAGGGGATAAACCCAAAATAAATCGGCACCCGTCTTCCTATATAGCTTACGCTAACTTTCACATAAAGTTACACGTCACTCTTATACACGCTACAACCTCACAAGTTCACGTTTTAAATATCACCCTCTATAACTGGGATAGCGAAAATAGGGACTCTCTCTGTGCTTTGCTTCTCTGCCTCTTAATAAAGCCTGGACGCTCAAATCAACAGCAACAAAAGAGAGAGAGAGATAATTAAAACAAAAGGGGAGAACAATAAACTGCCACTCACACCAACAACTTATCATCCAAATATATCATAGGATGTAACATGATATATTAACTATTAGTATATGCCTGAATAATAATATCTAAATGTTAATTTGATTAGTTTATTAATCATATACTCACGCATTCTAAATTATCTTTAAAAACCAGCAACTTCTCTCAAATAACTGGTTTGTAAATAATGCAATACTTAATTTAGTGATGAAAAAACAATAATTAAAGTATAAAAATACCATCATTAAGCACATTATACATGATGTGCTTATAAGTCAAGAATACAGCATTTGTATCTGCAGTTAAACACTGCTTACTAACATCTGTTAATGTAGTTAATGCTTAACAACTAATGAATTAACTATTTGCTAATGCTTAATAAATGATTCAGTCTGTAGTTATTATAAAGTGTTACCAAAGCATTAAAACAATGAAACAATAAGTAAAAAAAAAATTGTACATTACAATATTTCAATAAAAAAAGAAAAGAAAAAAGAACATCATACATTTTGACCCTCAAACATTAACATTTACAGGAGACATATGCATACATATATTTTTATATAACCAAAATAATATATCTCATCTCACATACTAAAAACTGCATATCAGATACCAACAAATTATTTGATCATATTATTAATAAAAAATCAGTTTATTTGAAAGATTACAGTGCAGCCCTAATTATTTTAATTTTATATACACTTTGCCACTTAATTTTACTCATTTGTCAGCAAGAAGTTTATTGTATTATATTATAATTATATTAATTTTATATTTAATTAAAATAACTTATTTCATATTTTATTAAGCACATTATCATATCACACATATTTTGATATTTAATCAACATGTTATCCGAAACATTTAACACCTTCAAATGCTCTCTCTCCTATGTATATACAGGCCCGTAACCAGTCTATTAAAATGGGGTGGTTCTTTTTTTTTTAAAAACTGGACCTATATTGCAGTTATTCGCGGTTCAAATACTGTATTTTAAGCACTAATTTGTGCTGAATTATCTTGTCGGATGGTTATCATTACCACACTTTTTGACGCAACCAAATTCTTCCTATATTTTTGTCAAAGTGCTATCATACTATTTTTTATTTACAAAAATTGATGTTTATTTACAAATGTGCATGTAAACTCTAAGTTATTACAGTTTTATATATAATGTAATGAGATTACAATTTTAGAAATATGAAAAGTACTATTTTCATACATTCATTTTCTTTTCGGCTTAGTCTCTTTTTTAATCTGGGGTCGCCACAGCGTGATGAACCACCAACTTATCCAGCATATGTTTTACGCAGCAGATGCCTTTCCAACTCCAACCCATCACATCACACCCATACACACTGATTCACATACATACACTACGGACAATTTAGGTAACCCAATTTACTTATACCACATGTTTTTGGACTTGTGAGGGAAATCGGAGCGCTTGGAGGAAACCCACGCAAACACGGGGAGAACATGCAACGGCAACTGGCCCAGCCGGGGCTCGAACCAGCGACCTTCTTGCTGTGAGGCGATTGTCTACCCACTGCGCCACCGTGCTGCCCAAAAAGTACTATTTTAAATGCTAATTTATTATCATTCATCATAAAATACAAACAAACAACAACATAAAAAATTGGGAATCTATTAAAACTTGTTTTAAATGAAAAACTGTAGCTTAAAGGGAAATAACAAACTGGCCAGCTCATTTCCGCAGTCAGAATTTGTCTATTTAAACAATAAAAGCCTTCTTTTATTTGTTATTTTATTGGTTATTCTTCTTAAAGCCTTCTTCCATTGGTTATTTTCATAATTTATGATGGAATACTGTCAAAAATGGGACAAATGAGCTCATATAGGGGCCAAATTCTGGACTTTGTCAGAAGGGCAGTGGGTCTTTCGAACCACCCTGGCTACGGCCTGATATAACGTTTAAATTTATGAAGAAGACATAACAATTATGATTTCTCCTTTTAACTCATTAAACATAAACATCTAAAGAGAAGAAAGAAAAAAGGAGTTTTTTGTAATCCTCACCTTGCAGGCTTAAATCTAGATATGTCTCCTCGGGGGAAAACAAGACATTTAATATCAGGAGTTATACTGGTTTGAAGAGGAGCTGACTCCAGATCTGTCGAATCGTTGTGAGGGGTTGTGGGGTCCTGTGAGGATTTATTAACCTCATTTATAGAACAGTCAATAGTTATGAAGTCTCTACACCCTTCAGCTTCTAAATCTGTGATTTCCCCAGATGCTGAAGAGAAGCTGTTTATTAGCGCTCCATATTTTTGTTCACAAAGCATAGCAACACGAATAGAGGGCCACAGGTCCCCAAACTGTACACTGTATGTTGTGTCAAAACTGTGCAGAGCAAGTTCAGTGGCTGGAAACTTGGGCCTCGTTGCTGCCTATCGAAACACAGAAGACGATAAGAACATTTTATGTTATTTTGATTATAATACTCACACATGTAGCCTTATTACTTACCCATTTTGTTTTAACTCGATACCGTCGCGGAATAAATCTAATCGAGTCTTTAAATTTGTTTATACAAAATCTCGTGTATACGTACGCTGCCATATCTGTGTATCATCAAAAGGCGTCCGGCGTTTTTGCACTCATTGGTTCCACTTTAAAGATTTGTACTTATCAAATATAATTATGAAGTCAAAACCAAAACATGATCTTATACATTCATCTAATGAATCATTTAACTAATTACATAACCTAACGTCACCTTTTACGTCAAATTAATCTGATTAACGGTATTAGTTTTCACTTGTTAACTTCTCTTTGCGATTTCTGGCCAATATTTAAAACAAAATACTTATTTTTTTTAAATTGTACTAAATCATCAACTTACGTTTTTTCTGTAGTTTAAAGTGCATTTGTGAACATATGCAATTTGTAAACCATTGCATAATGAATATGTACATTACATTTAATATGCGTAATGTGTAAAATTATCTACCATTCATTTCTGCCTGAAACAATTGTGTTTGGTATTTTGTTACTTTTGCTCATTTGGGGTCATGAACATGCATACAATGTTTCTATAATTTGCTACATTTAATGTCAATTTGACCCATATAGGCAACTATTCAAAAATGATAAATCATGTATAAAAAAAATTATATGTAGCCTACAGATGCAAAATAACATTTATTCGTCAAGGCTTATCAACTCCATTCCTAAGCACAGATATATACACTAAATATCTATGATTTCTAAGAGCAAATCTATTTCTGCTCTTACCCTAACCAAACTGTTGAAAAATCTAAATCACGTATTTTTAATTATTGCTAATTACAGAAAGTCCAAATACCTAAATAAATAAATGTCAATAGGAGAAAGAAGCTCTTAGCATCTTATTCAGTAAGCTTAGCTACCTATCACAACTGTTTTGGCTTTTAATCAAACATTCACGTCAAAAAAGGATGTTCAGACCAAAATTATATTGTGTCATTACTTATCTACAAGTAAAATAATGACAAATGGGTAAAAAAACCTGTTAATTTGCATGAGTACAAACAATTTCACCCATTCATTATTTATAGAAAAATGGTCTGAAAATGTTTTCAAAATAAAGAAATGCTGTTTTGTATTTAGAGAATAAACTAACAAATGAAATACTACACTAAATTGCCTATATTTAAATAACTAAAAAAGATATTTAATTCATAAATATTATGAAAAGTTTGAAAACAAATGTGGTTCGCATTGCACTCAAACCATTAGATTTTTGGTCATCAATGGATTTTGGATGTCATCTGGTGGTGGTGTTTGGTACTACGCCCAAATAATCTTCCTGAAAGTCCATTAATAAAAAATCTGGTCGTTTGGACCACCATTTTAAGTTGCTGTTGTTCCCAGTTGCTCTCATTTATACACTTACTCCATTGTTTTAATACCGGCATTTGCCCATGGAATATTGTCTGAAATGTTCCTCTAAATTGAGCATGTTTCTTTGATTTTGTTAAATTATTTCACTTTAAGGGAATGAAAAGAATCTATTATTTTCCACAACAGTGAAGACACTAAACCTACACACAGGAGCCAGAGAGCAAAGCTTTTTTAGAAGACAGTTTCAAGCTTTTACACAAGTTATTTTCAAGCTTTAACTTTTTATTTAGTTAGGAAATTTCATGAATGGACAGGTGTTAACACATCATGGCATGGCATGAACACCTGGACAAAAGAGTGCACTCCCCAAGGGAACTCAAACTGCACACTCCAACAGAGACAAGACTGAAGCAGTGTCTGAGCTATCACCAAAACAAGACTGAGGTGACAGAGTGTCATGAAATGTTTTTAGTAGGCGACTCGGTGGTTAGACATACATGCAGAAGTGAACAAACTAAATTGGCCAATAGTATCTGGATGCAGTCTTTATTATGCAAGCTGAGAAAAAGCATTGTAAAACATATGCTGGATAAGTTGGCGGTTCATTCCACTGTGGCGACCCCTGATGAATAAAGGGACTAAGCCGAAGGAAAATGGAGGAATGAATGAATGAATAAGTGAATAAAATGCGTTCAGTGCTTTCATGATTTACTGGAATGAATGCATTGAGGTTGTGGGACATTTCACAGCTGAAAATCACTGCATCATTACCCTTAGCAGTTTTCTTTTCTTTTTTGTTTAAAGCCCAAATTCATAATAATCAAAACAACTGTAGGCATAAAGTATCTGAATGGCCTACCACTTCCTCTGAGTTTCAGATGTACCTCAGACGAGGACATGAGATGATTAATCAGTGGAAGTAAAGTGACTCAGCTGAAAGGTAATGATTGTAACATGCCGTAAGTAGTACATCCTAATTTTAATCCTACTACTTATTCACACCAAAAGACTACAGAATTGTAGTTATTTGTGTGGGAGACCACTGAGGAGGAAGATGATAGATAAGGAGGACAAAAAAAGAGATGCTGATATGCTACTACAGTAATTCAGATAAACAAACACTTCACCATATACAGTGAAAATGTGTCATTTTAACAACACAACATTGTTAATCAATTGCTGAAGGAGAAGTAAACAAGCATGTCTGTCCCCCTGGAGGACCCTAGAATCAATAAGGCAGTAATATGAGAAATCAGCACATTGCTCACACGCATGGGAAAAGACTAGATGCTTGTGTTAGATCTCGCTCAGACATTGAGGAGGACTGCAAAGAAGAGCTTTTTGACTTTCTACATGCACAGGGCCACTGTGTAAGTCACACATTAGTTAAAGTCTTTTTTTTTTTTTTTTTTTTTTATGAAAACAATCATTTTTAATGTCAGCTTCTAATGGCAATCTTATCAGTATTGCTGAAGGATTATTATTGCCCAGCTAACAGGGAACGTTCCTAGAACATTCACTAACGTTCTTTAAAAGTTGTGGAAATGTTAGCACAAAATGTTATCAATGGAACGTTTTTAGAACGTTCTCATAACGTTCTTGTAACGTTAAAAAATGTTCTTAGAACAAAGTTTTTGGAACTTCTTCAGGACGTTATTTGTACTTAATGAACGTTGTCACAATGTGGATAAAAAACGTTCTTAGAACGTTATATTTTGGTGAAAATTTAGGTTTTAAAAACGTTGTAAGATCGTTATGCTAACCATAAAAAACGTTCTAGCAACATTAAGCGAACTGAACATATCAACGTTATTGGAACGTTCCAAATAAACATTCTTAGAACATTATATTTTGGTGCCAATTTAGTTTTTAAAAACGTAAGAACGTTATGCTAACCATAAAAAAACGTTTTAGCAACTTAAAGCAAACTGGACATTTCAACGTTCTTAGAACATTAGATTTTGGTAGAAATTTAGGTTTTGAAAACGTTGTAAGAACGTTACGCTAACCATAAAAAAAGGTTCTAGCAACATTAAGCAAACTGGATGTTTCAACGTTGTTGGAACGTTCCAAATAAACGTTCTTAGAACATTATATTTTGGTGGAAATTTAGGTTTTAAAAACTTTAAGAACGTTATGCTAACCATAAAAAAACGTTCTAGCAACTTAAAGCAAACTGGACATTTCAACGTTCTTAGAACATTATATTTTGGTAGAAATTTAGGTTTTGAAAACGTTGTAAGAACGTTACGCTAACCATAAAAAAAGGTTCTAGCAACATTAAGCAAACTGGATGTTTCAATGTTGTTGGAACGTTCCAAATAAACGTTCTTAGAACATTATATTTTGGTGGAAATTTAGGTTTTAAAAACGTAAGAACGTTATGCTAACCATAAAAAAAGTTCTAGGAACATTAAGCAAACTGGACATTTCAACATTCTTGGAACGTCACAGATAACGTTATGAGAACGTTCTCACAACCTAAATTTGTTAGCTGGGCCTGCAGGTTGCACAAAAGCTTTTTGGTTCAGTCAAGTGAAGCCCCTAAGCAACTATAGTAGAAAATCTGCATACAGGCCTATGTATATTTAAATATACCATGTAAACCCTCATACACTTAAATCTGGTAGTGTTGTAGGCTTACATGTGATATGTTGGATTTTTAAAGACCATAACATTGTTAATCATAATTGCTGAATGAGAAGTAAACAAACCATGTCTGACCTCCTGCATGACCCTCTAGAATCAATAAGGCAGTAATGTGAGAAGACGGCACATTGCGCACACATGTAAACAAATGTGCTGTAGCTACATGTAAACAAATGTGTGTGGAAATTGTCTCACTTTTAGGTAGGTACTTTTGCCTTCATGTCTGACATCACATTTTTTTTTCTCAGGTGTAGAAATATTAAAATCACATCAAAAACACCATTAGCCTAGATCTTATTGCAATTACACATGTTTCCACAGGGCGGCAGCAGACGTTACGTTTTTATATGGTTTCTTCGAGGTGTTGCTTTTGCATGTTTTTTTTTATGAAGCCAATTTAAGACTTTATGCCTTATAAAGACTAAGAAAAAATGTAACAGAAGAACCAAATAAAAGAGTACAGTACATAAGCATGCTCTATAGATGTAAGTGTCTAGTGATGTATAATTTTTAATTTTTAAATATTTGCAGGTGCAGCTTTCAGTCAATCTTGAAGACTTCATTTTAGTTACATTTGTTGGATAGTGGCCCTCAGAGTTGTTCACGTACACTTCTGATATAAAGCATTACCTTCATTAAGGGAAATACATTAAGATGCATTGTGAAAGTCAAAAGAAAGAAAGAGACAGAAGTAGTCTTATCCTGCACTGTCTATTTGCTTTGATTAATGCCTATAATTTAAAAGCATGTGTCATTAATTTACACATTTTCCAAATCAGATTGTTAATGGTGCTATGGTACACCATCGCAATAGCAACACGTTTAAGAAGGCTGTTAGAAAGCCTTGCAAAGGGTAAAGCGTATTTTATTTTAATTTAACGTTTGAAAAGTATTCAAAATTAGTTTTTGCAGAGACACTTCAACTTAGAAATTGTACATGAATACAGAGCCACTTTACATTATAAGCTTCTAAATTCTTGTTGATCTCTATTTTCTTATTTGTCTGTCATGTTCTCAAGCTGGAAAATGTACTCATAGTACCTTAAATATTTTATGTAAACAAGCTCATTAAATATATTTGACAATAAACCTAATAGATATAATCCAATAATCATTGTTTAATTATTATAATTAGCTATTGTGTATTATTTTGTATACAATATGTGGTTCTTGAATCTGATTGGTTGATAGCCGTGCCATATTTTGCCAGTAACAGCACACAAAGGCCTCTCCACCCTTCACCTTTGTGTATTAATCCACCCACATACAGTCAGCAACAGAGGACACAGTTTGACAAGTATTACTGCTGTTGGACAACATAATGTACTTTTGAGGCTTTTTAGTCGAGAATAGTTGTTTAGACTGCAACTATGCAGTTTATTTATTAGAATAGTGTGTATTTTAAAATATTAACACTTTGTGAGAGACAGCACGTCGGCGGCCATTAGCCTGCTATACTGAGTAGACCAAAGACGGTTGACGTTTTCATCCACAAGATGGCGACAGGACCGCATAATAAGCTCTTAGAAGATTAAAACAGCGTAATTACAGCTGATCAAATCATTATTAAACTGGTAAGTGATATTCCAAGTCAATCTCTTTCTTTTGTATGTTGTAGTGCTATATTTATACCATAGTTGTAGTGCATTGAGTGTGAGATATGGGACTCGCATATCAGGAATGTGTGTTGTGTTGGCAGAAAGAAAGAAGAAATGCCCGCATCTGTTTAGCGTTTTTCCTTCTAACAACAGCTGTCTCAGTTCAGTTCAGAGAGCTCTGAGGAGAAGTGTTTGATGGTCGCTCTACTTCTGTATCATTCTTTTATTTCAATAATGTAACATTTTATTTAGCGACGGATGTTTGAGTGTAGGGCGACGCAGTGGCGCAGTAGGTAGTGCTGTCGCCTCACAGCAAGGTTGCTGGTTCGGACCCCTCAGCTGGGTCAGCTGGCGTTTCTGTGTGGAGTTTGCATGTTCTCCCTGCGTTCGCATGGGTTTCCTCTGGGTGCTCCGGTTTCCCCCACAGTCCAAAGACATGCGGTACGGGTGACTTGGTAGACTAAATTGTCCATAGTGTATGAGTGTCTAGCAGCTGGAAGGGCATCCGCTGCGCAAAAAACATGTGCAGGATAAGTTGGCAGTTCATTCCGCTGTGGCGACCCCGGATTGATGAAGGGACTAAGTCAAAGAGAAAATGAATGAATGAATGTTTGAGTGTCTATTTCTTTTCCTTTTGCCTACTCATTGTCGTTAACTGCCATGTATGTAGTCGACAGCACTTGGGAGAAACGCATAAAGGCCAATAGGAAGAGCAAAATAGTTTCTGTCTTCTTTTTTTTCATTCCTAAAAGTCTCCGGGTAAACGCTGGGACACATGGTACCCGTCACAATATATCAATTGCAACAGAGAAATACTGTAGACTGTAGGGAGATATGTTTTGTCATCACTTTAGACATTACGTTAGAGAATCATTCAAATACTAGCTCTAAAGTGACGTTGGTGAATTAGTAACGGCTTCTGCTGTTCTGTTGTCAGCTGCAGATGTGAATGAATGGCGGAAGAAAGTAGTTCCTAATACAAAAGAGTTTTTAGACTCTCCGTATATTATTTTTTATATATATATACACAATTGCGCCATCGAACTGTTGTTTAAACGCAATATTACACTCGTAGCACTGTATATCGCACTGCTGCTCGTGTGTTATTGCTCATATATTTTACTTTTGAACAATCTATGTTGTACAATAATAAATGCACAAAACCGTTAATTTTGCCTTTGAATGTTTTTTGTTTCCCTCTGTACTGGAAACATAAAACTTACTAGGGCTTCATCAAGGGCTTATTGTGTAAAGAATTTTAGAGATAGCGTTACGGATTTTGGTTTGATTTTTGGTCCTTTTTATTTTTTTTGTAGAGTTGTTAGTAACTAGAATAATGTACCAGAGTCCTACTTTAGCACAGTTCAAGCACAATTTGAACTGCTGGTTAAAAAAGCATCCGGTGTATTAAAATAAAAAAATAAAAATAAATAATTTGTACATGTAAATGTAATTTATTTTATAATATTGTGTTGATGTTTTAAGTGGTTTGAATTTGTATTCGCCTGGCCAGAGACTGCAGATGAAATTAATCTATTTAGCTAATCAATTGGGGCAGTTCTTCTTTGTCTCTGCTAAATAATGAATAAAAATAAATAATAACAATACACTTCAACCCTCACATTTGCACACAACTATGTAAAATTCAAAAAACTGAATCGCTGAGAAAGAGGGTAAAAGATCAGTGACGTTTTTATTGCATGTACAGAAAATCCATTCGTGAACAGTTTGTGAATGTGCATCTGAAATAATATTACTGTATATATCTTGATTGGAGAGCAGACGGTCCACAGTTCCTTTGTTTATTTGTTTTTTAACGGTAGACACTATGACATATGCTGTCATGTTCATGCTAATCATCACATGAGAAACCAACGCTATCTCACGGCAATTCGTAACTTTTTTATTAGTGGCTAATTCGTATGAATTTGTACGATCTAATTCGTACAAATTAGTACGATCAGCCCATCACCCAATGACGGTTGGGGTTAGGTGCCACGCCTCTTTTTTAAAATCGTATGACTGAACTCGTACGAATTCGTACGAATTAGCCACTAAACTGACAAAACGTAAAATACTTACGTTTCCTCGTGAGATCAGGCTGGAGAAACACATGTAAGACACTCAACTTTAAGACTTTTTTAATTTTAAACATTCCAAATCATTTTCCCTGATGTGTTTATCCCTAATTCCATATTCTTTAAGTAAGAGCTCTGGTGTTGGCGCAATAGCCTAGTGGTTAGCATGCTGACATATGGTGCAGTAGCACTTCAGGGCGTCCTGAGTTCGAATCCCAGCTTGAGGACATTTCCCATCTGTCCATTTTCCATCTTCCTTTCTCTCCCACTTCGCATCCTGTCTAAAATACTGTTCTATCCACATAATAAAGGCAAAAAGGCCAAAAATAAATCTTAAAAAAAGAGCTCTGGTACACTTTAAGCTTCTAACAAAAGCAATACTGTAGTAAAGACTTCTAGTTAGGGCACCTTTGGCCTAATGATTAGGGAATTGGACTTGTAATCAAAAAGGTTGCAGATTCCTGTTCCCTGTAGGAATTGAAGATGGGGGAGTGATTAATCTGCACTCTGTCCATCTTCAATAGCCCCCGAGCAAGACACCTAACCCCTAATTGCTGCCCACTGCTTTGAAAAATATATATTGGTATGTATCCACAGTTTCAAGTGTGGGTAATCATACTTGAGAATACTCACTTCAAAACCAAATGTTATAATTATTGCCAAATTTACACATATGACCTAAGAAGTAAATTCACGAGGACGCTTCCATAGAAGTTTGTACAGCATTTTAGAAATTTATTTTATTAATTTTTTGCTATAATCAACTCATACTATGTCAATTCTATTTCTGAACTGTTATGGAAGTTTGATTTGTAAATGCCTTGTTTTACTGTGCATTTTGTTCGTACACTTTTCACGTGAATGGTACTCAGTGCAGTCAAACATGTTCAAAGAAATTTATGAAAATATATCACACGTACACAAACACAGTCCTTCTAAATGAGTCTTTAAATCTAGAGGTCTGATTTTCTTTTAGGCTTCTACTAAAAGGTTACAAGACATGAGATGAATAGTAAGTCTCACTGTTTCCTGACACATAACGTGAGCTGCATACATTCAAAACGTGTTTATCTACTACACACTTTCATGTCTCAATCAAAGGATGTCATAGATTTTTTTCCCCTTTGTACATTGTACAATATAGTCCATTAATTGAAAGCTGAATATTTCCATCCCGACCCAGCTCATTAAAACATGATATAGGTATTGATCTAAAGGTTTGATGCATGGAAACAGGCACACTACAGATATATCATATATAAAAACATTGTTAGTTACTGAGCGCACACCATTGGGGATGTGCACATTTAGTTGTCACAGACTGACTCTAAAACCAGATCAAACTGAGTCTTAGCTGTTGTTACACTGCAGTGTTTGAATATTCCTGTGATTTTGGTCATGCTGTTTTAATACCACTTTAAATATTAGAGTAGCAGCACAGTGGCTCAGTGGCCAACACTGTCACCTCACAGCTAGAAGGTCGCTATTTATACGTTTAATCAAACACAATATTTGTGTTTAAAATAAAAATCATTGTATAAAAGTATTCATTGTATTAATATTTTGAAGACAATTATTATTTTAAATAAAGAAGTCTTAAATTACTCGAAACATTACAAAATATTTCAAAGGTGCTTGTGCTGCATTGTTTTTGACATACATTATCCAAAAATCTTCACTGGATACACTAAACCAAGTACATTTACAGGAATACAGAATCATGTCTGAGAAAAGAGAAAACACTAAGTAACATTAAAGTCTAGGTGATATTTTCTGACCACGTAAAAAAGTAAACAGAAGTAAGCAGTTTCTAAAGGGTGCGTCAGAACACTGTGACCAAAATCACACACAAAAAATAATTAAAACACTGCAGTGTAATAACAGCTATAAGACCTGCCACAATGCGCTAAAGAGTAACTAACAATATTTGGCCTATACACACTGTAACCCCTTTTCCATGCATCAAACCTTTAGACCAGGAGTGCTCAACCCTGTTCCTGGCGATCGACCTTCCAGCTGATTTCAGCTCCAACCCTGATCAAACACACCTGAACCAATTATTTAGAACGTGAGGAGCACTTGATAATTACAGGCAGGTGTGTTTGATAAGGGCTGCAACTGAAAACTGCAGGACGGTAGATCGCCAGGAATAGGGTTGAGCACCCCTGCTTTAGACCAATAGCTATATCATGTTTTAATGTTTTGGGTCTGGGTGGAAAGATGCATTTTTCAATTAGTGGACTCATTTGTACAACATACAAAAGGAAAAAAAAAAAAAACATGACATCTTTTGGAGACTGGTAGCTGTAAGTGTAGTAGATAGACACATTTTGAATGTAACAGCTTACGTTATGCATCAGAAAGCAGTAAGACTTTTTTTTTTTTTTTCATGTTGAGCACTTTTTATATTATGTCTTGTAAGTTTTGTAGACAGACCAAATAGACAACCTTTTTTCCCCCAAAAGATTTTCTATTTTTTTTTAAAATATTTTTCTAAATACTCACCTAGGAGGACAATCTTTTGTGTGGGTTGATGCATTTTTCTATACCCTTTGCAAGGCCTTCTAACCCCATAGTTCAGGTGTTGCGATGGTATGCCATAGCATCTCTAAGAAAAATCTAAAAGTTGACAAAAATAACAATTTTGCAGTTATTTACACTGCATTCAAATTACAGGCAGTGCAGAATTATTAGGCAAATGAGTATTTTGACCACATCATCCTCTTCATGCATGTTGTCTTACTCCAAGCTGTATAGGCTCGAAAGCCTACTACCAATTAGGCATATTAGGTGATGTGAATCTCTGTAATGAGAAGGGGTGTGGTCTAATGACATCAACACCCTATATCAGGTGTGCATAATTTTTAGGCAACTTCCTTTCCTTTGGCAAAATGGGTCAAAAGAAGGACTTGACAGGCTCCGAAAAGTCAAAAATAGTGAGATATCTTGCAGAGGGATGCAACACCCTTAAAATTGCCAAGCTTCTGAAGCGTGATCATCGAACAATCAAGCGTTTCATTCAAAATAGTCAACAGGGTCGCAAGAAGTGTGTGGAAAAACCAAGGCGCAAAATAACTGCCCATAAACTGAGAAAAGTCAAGCGTGCAGCTGCCAAGATGCCACTTGCCACCAGTTTTGCCATATTTCAGAGCTGCAACATCTCTGGAGTGCCCAAAAGCACAAGGTGTCCAATACTCAGAGACATGGCCAAGGTAAGAAAGGCTGAAAAACGATCACCACTGAACAAGACACACAAGCTGAAACGTCAAGACTGGGCCAAGAAATATCTCAAGACTGATTTTTCTAAGGTTTTATGGACTGATGAAATGAGAGTGAGTCTTGATGGGCCCGTGGCTGGAACTGTAAAGGGCAGAGAGCTCCAGTCCAACTCAGACGCCAGCAAGGTGGAGGTGGAGTACTGGTTTGGGCTGGTATCATCAAAGATGAGCTTGTGGGGCCTTTTCGGGTTGAGGATGGAGTCAAGCTCAACTCCCAGTCCTACTGCCAGTTTCTGGAAGACACCTTCAAGCAGTGCTACAGGAAGAAGTCTGCATCCTTCAAGAAAAACATGATTTTCATGCAGGACAATGCTCCATCACACGCGTCCAAGTACTCCACATCGTGGCTGGCAAGAAAGGGTCTAAAAGAAAAAAAAACGAATGACATGGCCTCCTTGTTCACCTGAGCTGAACCCCTTAAAGAACCTGTGGTCCATCATCAAATGTGAGATTTACAAGGAGGGAAAACAGTACACCTCTCTGAACAGTGTCTGGGAGGCTGTGGCTGCTGCTGCACGCAATGTTGATGGTGAACAGATCAAAACACTGACAGAATCCATGGATGGCAGGTTTTTGAGTATTCTTGCAAAGAAAGGTGGCTATATACTTCATTCCCTATCTTCGTTTTGGAAACTCCCCTCTATCCTTCCCTTCTCCTCAATTCTAGGATCGGGCGATATGGTGGCTCAGTGGCTGGCACTGCTACCTCGCAGCCGGAGGGCCAATGGTTCAAGTTCTAATTGAGCCAGTTGGCACTCTCTGCACGGAGCTTGCATGTTCTCATGGGTATTCCAGTGCACTCCGGTTTTTACCCACAGTCTAAAAACATGTGACATAAGCGAATTGTAATAACAGTCACAAGCACTTAACGCATACATACTGAATCAATTCTTATAGAACCACCTTATTAACCAAAGTATAGGTATATATATATAAAAAAAAAACTGGGGGTCTCGAGAAATACCTGATCTCATATCCCTCCTAATGCTCATTGACCTAATGCTCATAGACTCATCTAGCTCTGAGCTCAGGGTTCTCTCCCTGTGACAGCATGCCAAACCTGCTATCATAGTCGAGCATTATCTAAGTGTGAACTCTTGAAAACTACATGCATGTACGAACATTGACCAACTCGTTTATGATTATTGAAGGACAAGAATTTGTCATTATGATGGAACTAATATGTTAACAGACACAAATACTTATTTCTGAAAGATTGATTTTAGGTTACAGGCTTTTGCAGATTTTCCCCCCCGCAAAAATAATCATGGATTATTCAGTTTTTTTTTTAAATGGCTCATAAAAGAATGTTCTCCATTTCATCAAACCAAAAGTAATGGATACTCTCATATTGATACTGAATTCTTAACATATTATAGGATAAATTACATTGTAGTTTAACAATTTAGATTACCAAATAGGGCTGCACAATATATCATTTCAGCATCAATATCGCAATGTGTGCATTCGCAATAGTCTCAATCACAGTATCTGCAATGTTGAGCTCGGATTATAGTACATATCAGCAATGAAGACTGTACTGTGTTATTTCACATTACATTTGATTATTCAATTACTGTACCTGAATATTTAACTACTGATGATAGACTCTCCAGAAAATCTTAAAGCACTGCTTATTACACTTTCATCTTTGTTTTTGTCCATCAAACCTTATTTATGCTTGCATTTTGTTTGATTTACTCTGCTACAAAAATATCCAGTCAATCTAAATTGATTTTATTCAAAATAGAGCTATTCAGGCCATTTGCTAAAATTGTATTGAGATCACAATATGTAAAAATCGCAAAAAATAAAATATCGCAATGTCAGATTTTTCCAAGATCATGCAGCCCCATTACCAAACCATGTTTGCTATTATTGCGATTACTATAAGAATGTGACTTGTACTGATTTGCTTATATGAAAAAGCATGGAAAATTGAGACTTAGAGATTGATAAACCAAATTATGTATAAAACTAAAATAATTTTATTAAAACATTGTCAAAACACAAAATCATGGTTCAGACAATAATTAAAAGAATAAATAAATAGGTTTGCTCAACTTAATAGACAATTCACCCAAAACAGAAAATTCTGTCATTTACCGGTTTGTTTCCTCATTTGGTTTAATGCAAAAAAAAAGGGTTTTGAAAAGTTCTGAAAACCTGTAACCATTGATTTCATTGTTTTTTCTACTATGGAAGTAAACGGTTACAGGTTTCTAACATTTTGCAAAATACCATGTGTTCAGCAGAAAAAAAAAAAAAGAAACTCAAAAAGGTTTGAAACCACCTTTGAGTAAATTTTCATTTTGGGTGAACCATTGAATAGAAGCATAATTAACCCAATAAGAAAAGCTAGAACTGAATTAAAAAGGACAAAATCATGTTCCTGATGCATTCATGCACACAGTGCATATGAAAATGAAGGCTTCACGTCACGTCGTCACCAGCGGGAGTTCTCCTTATTGCTTGGTCCAACAAAATCATTCATTGACGACTGGAGGAAGAAAAAAAAGAAATCAGATATCTACAATAAACTCAAATCAGTATTAACCTTGCTGAAATTGGGCAATTTCAGTTCTTAAATGACGACAGCTACTATAAAATCATCCAGTAATTTGAACTTCCCGTCTGCCTGTTATGAGATCATTTAGATTTTATCTTTTAAATTGAACCAATGATGTCAAACACAGAAAAAAAGTTATCCGTCTGAGAAGTGTGAATGCAATGGTGGACTGACCTGCATGAGGAGCCTCTCTTTCCTCAGTCTCTTATAGAAAATCAGCACGTCTTGGTTGGCCTGAACCACTCGCGGGTCAAAGTCCATCACGCGCAGACCTTCCAGACTGCGAGCCCGTGACAGAGCAACATAAGCCTGGCCGCTCTCAAACACACGCGCCAAAGAGATCTCCACACAATCCAGAGTCATGCCCTGAACACAACAAACAGTAGAGGAAATTCATTTAAAGACTTCATTTACATCAATCAGCCTTTATGGCATTGTCCAAGATACAAGAGCAAAAAACTGGATTACAGCATAAAACATTTGTGAATAAAAACATTGTTTCTATCCAAAGAGACAAAGAACAAAAAAAGTCACTTCCTGATAAAACTGGTTACAAAAATCAAAAAGAAACACAGAACTTTCTGAGAATAGCTATAAACTCCAGCAAGATAAAGTCTTTGTTTGTTGTATGCAGAGCCATAGACCTTTATCTATAAATAAAGTATAATTATGGAAACGGTGTTCATCATAACTGAAAGCTATATGTCGTGTTTGCTGGCCTCACGCATCACACACCTGTCCGTCAGTCAGTCAGTCAGTCAGTCAGTCAGTATGTCAAACAAATAACGCACAGCACTACTACGGTTACAGAAAAGTTTGCGCTGTTATAATTTACTTACCTTTTAATACGTTTTGGTGCGATTATAACCTGCTATTTAAAATAAATGACAATGTGTTTAATGAGAAGCTGTAATGTAGTCGTGGCGGGATGAATTTTGGTGTGGCGCCCTGCCATGGAAGAATGAATGTAGCGGAAACCTTGCGCATGCGTGTATGGACTATCCTGTCATAAAATATGGCAAAAACCCTACACGATGGTAATAGTTTGAGTACTGAACTTCAATAATTCGACTAAAATCGGCATACTCCACATCTGATTAAAGGAGTGCACTTGATGTCCACAAAGTTAAAACATCACTACAAACGTCTTTCCCCTCAAATATAGTAATCATTAACTTTCAAAGTCATCCTAAAACTATTAAACATCTATTCATCTCTGGAACATTTTGAAAAACTTACTTGGTTCACTTCAAATGTCGACTACAACCCCTGGAATCACCACTCTTGGAAGATGTTCATTTAAATGTTTGTGTAGAAAAAAAACAAAAAAAAAACAAACCCATACACGTCACAAAACCATTTCCATTTAACAATCTGGCTGTATAAAACACTTTCTTTAATTTCCACCACAGATTTTCAATTGGATTGAGGTCTGGACTATTTGCAGGCCATATGCCTTTTCTGTAGGAAATTTTTTGCAAAGATTTTGCCCTATGAGATGATGCATTATCATCCTGAAAAAAGTCATCATCACAAAACATCCTTTCAATTGATGGAATAGGAAAAGTGTCCAAAAACTCAATACATTAGTTGTGCATTTATAAAGGATGTAATTAATGACTGTCATCTCTCCCATACCTTTACATACAACATACCTTTGACATACAACCCCATGTCATTAAAGATTGTGGAAATTTGCATGTTTTCAGACAGTTGTCTTCCTAAATTTCATTGAAACGGCACCAAACAAAAGCTCCAGCATCATCACCCTGCTCAATGCAGTTTTGTGATTAAATCACTAAATATCACTCATATCCAGTCATCCACAGTCCAAGATTGTCTTTCTTTAGCCCACTGAAACCTTGTTCTTTTCGGTTTACAAGTTAATGATGGTTTTTGCTTGGCATTTCTGTACATAAATCCCATTTCTTTTAGGCAATTTCTTAGTCTGGTAACAGACATCGACTCCACTTTCTGCCTATTTGTTCCTTATTTGCTTTGTTGTGAATTTTATGTTTTGAAGCCTTATTGTGACCAGTATTTGTGTACATATAGAAAAGCAATCCTTTTGTTGACTGTAAGGCTTGAAGCTTGCGCTGCTATTCTGAACCAATAATCGAAAACAGAAAGCAGTTGAAGGATGGCGCGTTTGAATCAATTATTTATCTGACTCCATTGTAATTAATCTGACTCCATTAATGTTGTTATCATCATTGATAGAGAAAGAATCTCAAAGCCTTAAAGCAGGCAAAGTTGTTTATTAAGTTTCATGTTTAAATATACAGACAGTAGAACGAAACAAACTAACAATGTATAGAGAAACTTAACTGTAACATATGAACTGCTGAGCAACAAAGACAGTGAAGGCTACTCATGAAGACATATTAAGTTCTGTCTTGGCGCTTTGACGTCTTCCTTGGTCTACCAGTAGGCTTTACTTCTACAACCTTCTCATTTGATTTGTACTTGGTCCAGATTTTAGACAGCTGAATGGGAACAACCAACATCTTTAGCAACATTCCGTGAAGATTTACCTTCTTTGATAATCCTCTACTTTATTTCAACTGATATATCTCGTGTTGGAGTCATGAGTTATGTCAATCAGCTTGGTTCAACACCTCACTAAGCTTTTTTTTTTTTGTTTAACTGCAGACTAATTAGCAGTTGTAATCAGATACAGTTGTTTTAAAGAGCACCTATTATGGGTTTTTGAAAATGATGCAGTGTGCAGTGTGTAACAGCTCTAAGTGAAGTGAAATATGCAGCTAAGGCTTAAATCTGAAAGTGCAACGGGTTTAAAAGAGTTGACTCAGTGGTTTGAATGAATCGCCGCTGTAACAAGTCTTTAGCCGTGCCGGCGCGACATTGATACGGAACTCAAGCCCTGCCCATTTGTTGTGCATGCAGACTTGGAAAAATTGAAACCCCCACCCACAAACACTGTAGAGAAAAAAAAAAAAAAAAAAAAAAAAAAAAAAAAAAAAGACGACAAACACTGTAGCAAATCCCGGTTGAATCATGTAGTTGTGCTCTGAAGTGAGGGAAAGTTAGTGTTATTTTCCCTACCCAAAGATGAGGCTGTGAAGAGTCAGTGGTTAAATTTTATTTTTGCAAAAATACCCCAGCCTTGTGCTGTGTTCCTGTCATTTTTCTGACGAGTGCTTCGGCAATCTACTTGCTTACAACAGGGGATTCATCTGCCATTTGTTAAAGGAAGGATCAGAAAAGACTACTAATGTATGGGACTTTGTCAGAGCTTAGGAACCTTACAGTACAGTTCATGGATCAGTTCCTTCATTTCACAAGTGTTATTAAAATGGTTGCCTCCTTGTTTCCTCTAGCTTGCAAATTACGTATTTAATTGCGTTTTGTTACTTGTAACTGCTTGTACTGCATTTAGTTAACTCTCTATATTCTCATATCACGTCTAAAACCATGTTGAAAATGCGACCTGTGCCGCTTGGTTTACGGATTTAAATGCATTTGTGAGCTCGCGATCCACTGCCAATTGTCATTGCTATGGCCACCTTCAGCTGTTCCTACAGACGTGCGGCAGTCATGTTTCAAAATAGTTCAGCTTTTGCCACTGTGTGGATTAATACTGAATGCGTGTCATGGTTAAAAATAGAGCAATATGCTGGTGTTTAACTGCATTGCTTTAATGTACTCCTGTATTTGGCTCACACACTCTGAACTCTGACTACTTCAACAATGTTGAGAAGTTGTGATGGGCAATTCTCCCTGTTTTGTGCTGAACGCAGTTAACCAATTACAACAGACTGGGTCATCGGACTAATCAACGCAGATTAGCATCGCACTAAGGAGGGGTTTGGGAACAAATGAGTTGCTGAACAAATCATATGGGAGTCATTGGGATAATTAAGTAAAAGTAAATGTGTATTATAAAACAATGAAACTGTTTTTTGACCTTGCATGCATATCAGTTGTTGGTGACCCCCAAAACCAAAACCTTTAATGCATAATAGGGGCTCTTTACAACGACAAAGTACATGGTGATTTCATATAATTTCTCAGATTTGTCCAATTCCACATTTTTTTCCTCTGCTTGAGCTGTAAAATCAGTTGTAATTGACTACGGTGTTCTTTTTTTTCTTTCTCGCTGTATGAAACGCTTTAAAGAAAGAATGTTGGATTGTTTAATGGCAATTGTTGTGGCATGCATGCATTTGTTTTTTTCTACATATTTAAACATTTGAATGAACATCTTCCAAGAGTGGGGATTCCATACTTTTTTGACAGGGGTTGTACTACAATTCCCTTGGTCAAAGCAAACACGAGTCATTCAAAATCTTATGGGTGACATCTTGACAATGTGACAATCAAACAAGGATTTCTTTCAGTTTTAGGTTACATGAATAACTTCAATTATAGGGTCATTCTAACAATCTCCATCATGCAGTGAATGCTTTTGTACATATTTTTGCTTTATGTCAGTTTCCAAATTAACAAATTACACACCACTACTGTGTGACTATCTTTCATGGACAATCAAATCAATCAATAAAATCAAAAATGGAAATCAAGAGGATTGGGAGGGGGGGTTGTATGGAATGAGTAAACGATATAATCTGTGGGTGAACCATCACTTTAATCAAATTGTAATGGTTTTCTAAATACAATTAAAGTGTTAAAATCAAATGGAGTCATTTAGGAATATTACACCGAAGAGATGCAGGCCCATATGGTGTAGGTGACAAATTGATTTAATATGCCATTTCCCCTTAATTTCTCTGAGCTCTAGGCGACATTTTGAAAACATGTGCCAGTGAGTTGATGAGCTTAATTACTATGACACGCATAGCAATAACAATGACAGTTCATCAACACATAAGACACACACAGAAATATTAACAAACATGAGAACTAGTTAATGAGTCAAAACACAAGCCAAATCCATAGCCATAAACATACAGAAACAGTTTTTGGAGCAAAGTCATTTCATTTTAATAGCACTTACATTACATGATCATTTTCTCTAGGACCCAAAAACAGTATGAGATCAACGGCAATCTCGTAGTATTAGATTTTATTCTATGCATTGAATGGATACCGGCTGAGTATATTACCATCAATGCACAAGTCATGAAAGCTCACCTGACTCTTGTGAATTGAAATGGCCCAAGCCAGTTTGAGTGGCAGCTGCTGTCGGCTCAGGTACAGCCCTCCTGGGGCTTTAAACATCCAGCGCTCTTTCTTCATTACCTCAACAGCCCCACAGAGGAACCGCACTCGGGGGAGTCCTGTGGGAAAAGAGGATCACAACATATGCTTATCTTCTGAAATGTGCGGCTCTTCTAGAACCAGCCAAGTGCAGAAATTAATAAATATTTGCATTAAAACTATGGGACTATATTTTTCCAAATAAGTTCTCAATAGTTCTGCAAATTAATAATTATCCTTTCAAACTTTCAAGGGTTACTACACTAGGAAAAAAATCTATCTGTCAACACTTTGAAAACATCCAATCTCAATAGGGGAAACATACTATACTGGATATTTATGAAATTTATATTTAATGAAAAGATGACACACTGTTTGATGAGAATAAAAAGTATAAACCTAGGTGGCTGATTTCAAAGAACCCCCCCCCCCCCCCCCCCCAAAAAAAAAAATAAATAAAATAAACAAAACTAGTCTATTTTGATGAAATTGTAGCAACTCAGAATGGTTAAGATGGATGAACCGAAACAATGTTCCTTAGGTGCTTTATTGCAGTGGTTCCCAATTTTTTTTTGCCTGAGACCCCCTTTTCCCCTGGAAAATATAAGGCCCCCCTCCCCATTTAATGATATTATCACTCATACAAGTTTGCAGTAAGAAATAAAAAAAAAAAAAAAAAAAAAAAAAACAGTACGTTTATTGCTATATTTAGATATGTTTATGCACAAACAATAGCCTAATGTAAAATATAAAAGCAAAACATCAGTAGACCATTTGTAACCAAAAAACGTAAGCCTTTGTGCCTTGCAGTCAAAAACTGCTCTGGGCTTGTCGCAGTATTGGGGATGAGTCATCTGCAAATGTCTTATTAATTTGGACGGCCTCATGCATTCGTTAGCAAGAACTTTGGTGCAGATAATACACTGTGGCTGGGTCAGGGACTCTTTACTTCGAGAAAATGGAATAAAACAATAGTTCAGGTAACTATCTTGGAATTTCCAGCATTTTGTGTTTCCAGTATTGGTAGCGCTGCGACCGGAAATGTTTGGCATACTGGACTCCCTCTTGTGCGTCCAGTATGCTTGGGTCGGTTCTATAGCTGCTGAAGGTGAATCAGTGAGATTCTGTCTTTTTTGTGGAGGTAGAATTACAAATGTGTCCATTTTTGGTTAGCCAAGGAATGAAATTAACTAAGGGGCAACATGATTGTTCTCCTAATTGTCCACTGCTAATTTTTTGTTTTGTTTTTATAAATCTGACGTGCCTGGAGGAATTGCCTGCATGTTCTTTCCACATATATACCTATATTTTCATATACCTGGAGGAACCCAGGACCCACTGCACCAGTGTCATCCTAATGGCAACCAGGGTGCCATTTTCTAGCCTATAAAAGTCTGTGCATTCCTCCAAGCCTCCCTGGACCAACACTGACCTGTTCATACTGAACAGTTACAGGCAGCATAACATTCTTCATGGCTTCTACAGTCCCTCACCCTACCACATGTTCATTGTAAACCTGCTTTAGTCTGTGACAAGCACAGAATGGAGGAGTGTTAAATGGCAAATTGAATGACCTCCCCTCTCCCCTGACGGCCTGCACCCACACTGCATCTTTACCTACCGAATCTGAGCATGCTTGCGTCATTGATGATTTGTCTGTTCAGTTTAACAGGAAGAGAGGCGCTCTCACTCAGCACAGTGGAGAATGCTTTAGTTATATTGTTTTAGTCGTTTGGGATGCAGTGACAGTCAAATATTTTGCAGAACAGATCCACAACTTTTGACTCTCATAAATTATAAAAGTCTTCGTGCTGCAGGTAATAGGAGGCTTGCTGAAGGGGCAGCGAGGGGTTTGCGTCTTTAATAAACTATGACAGTTTGCGTTCATTGAAAAGAATGATTAATAAATCCATATGAAACAGTCCCTTAAAAGTGACGTTGCGTCTTTAGTTCGGGCTCAGGTACGTTTTGCACTCACACTACAAGTGTACCGCCCCAAAGCCCAAACGAACCATGCTCTGGCACACCTCTTCCAACCGGGCCAGCGTTGGCCAACTGAACCACGCCTGGGCCCGATTCGGAGACCTCAAACAAACTAGGAAACGCGCCTGGGCTTGGTTCAGATAGCATACATATTGAGAGTAATCCCTTACAGTGCCAGGCATTGAGCACAGGGCCTGACAAAGATTTTAAGGCCCCTTAGGCCACCCTCTTGAAGCCTGTTTCTGATTGTTTTACAGAGGTATTTACACTAGTGGTCTGCTGGAGGACATTTTGTAGGGCTCTCGCTGTGGTCTTCCTGTTCCATTTTGCACAAAAGAGCAGATACGGGTCCAACTGATGGCTTGAGGGCCTTCAACAGCCCTGTTCAGCTCTCAAGTAACTCCTGGAGTCTCATCCATGCTCTTGAGACAGTTCTGCGAGTCACTCCAAACCTTTTGGCTATGGCACTGGTATTTGCAGTGCCATGCTGGAGGAGATGGAATGCCTGAGCAACCTTGGTAGCCTCTAGGTATCACTACCAGAAGTGACACTGACCTTAGTCAAAATGCAAAACTAGTGAAAAACAGCCAGACATGATGAGTATAGGAAAATGTCAGTGGACTGTAAATAGATTAGTAAATCCATTTCCGCTTTGGAGGTAGTCTCATAATCCATCTACTGCACTCACTGTTAATTTCTTTAACACCAAAGCAGCTAAAATTTATTAATCTCATCTGCTACTTAACCGACCAATCAGTATCCCAAGAGTTTAACTGACTTGATCCTTTGATTAAAAAGTGCTACTTTATTTTGAGCAGAATGTTTGTTTGTATACAAGCCAAAGGCTGTACTGGAAAAGTGTGATCCGACTATGAAAGTGATGGTAAAATCACCAGCTCAGACTGAACTAATCCAAATTGTAACAATTCATTTAATTTATAATTTTTTTTGTCATTTTAGAAATAGTCAGAGAGCCTCATGCTACTGAAGCTGTTAAGACATTCAAAGAGGTCCTGGTCAATAAAGATGCAATTATGTAATGACGATTGCTGCACTATAAATATATTAGTTAGAACTAATATCACTGTTGTTATGTTCTGTGCATGGAACACACACACACGCAGAGTGATCTTTAAGGACAACAGCAAAAAAATGGTAAAACACATGCAAATGTGTAAACGTGGCACTTAAAAAGGTTATTAACCTTTGTGCCTTATGTAATAACTGAACAGTTAAGAATGAAATAGCATGTGAAAGTGAAACCCTAAATCCGAACTGCATGGCTCTTAGTTGGCAGCATGGATATAGTGCTCTGCGGCTCGTTTTTATCAGTATTAATTAAACAAAAAAGAAGAAAAAGGCCCTGGAGTAAAGGACTTTTATAGGTTTAATAAGAAACTAAACTTGTTTTCACTTCACTTACTGTGAAGATACTTAAAGCATTTCGTTTCATTTGTAGGTCTATATTTTTATTCTAATGTTTTTTCTTTTCCATAATTGTGAAATTTGTCAATATTTTTACTTTGTAACATTCTGCTTCAGTATTAATAATTGGGAAATTTCATGATCTTTGAAATGGTGGAGGTGTAATAGCAACCTTATTTCCTGTTTTTTTTTTTAACATGATTGTTATGATTTTACCCCTAATCGAGGAACCCTATGTCATGCACATGTTGGCAGGGAAGCATGGTTTGGATCAATAGTAAGTGAACATGCTTTCTGATGTAGCAGCAACACATAGCTCACAGAGAACCTATGCAAACAGCTGTAATAATTAAAAAAAAATTATAATATTAATAATGAAATTTTTTTTTTATATAAAATAATAAATATAAAATAATATAAGCAATTCTTCACCCAATTAAATCAGAAATTATGCAGTCTTGCACAGCTTGTTGGTAAACTATGACTTGTAAATGCTGTTCAATTTGATAGCACATACAGGGAACTTACTACTGACAATGCACATTACCTTTGTTTAATCGTGTATTATTGGTAAATTCACAATTGGTGAAACATTCATGAATTCAAGAGTTAAATAGGAAGCCTTCCGCATCATTTAAGCCAGTTTTCCACATTCTTTTAGTAGACAGTTCTTAATTATTGGACAAGGAACAGCATTTTAGACTTAATTACGTTTTTTTGTTCAGTAAGAACCGTCTAGATTTTTTTTGTCCTCACATAACTTCAATTCTGAATTTATCGAGTTCTCTGGAGTCAGAACTACAAATAGCTGCCATTACACCAGTTCCCAAAAAAGACTTGAAGATGTATCCAATTACAGCCAATTTCTAACCTTTTATTTCTGGCAAAGGTCTTGGTACATGCTGTGGCCACTTAGCTAGAGAATTACCAAGCTCTACAGAGTCTTCCTCATCCTTGTCAGTCTGGTTTAAGAAAGGGGCATAGTGTTACTGTAACTGCTTTGTTCATTCAGCCAGCACATTAAAGCTCAACTTCCATATGAATAACTGAAAACAGAAACTGAATGTTTGCTAGTGTTATATATATATATATATATATATATATATATATATATATATATATATATATATATATATATATATATTTCTTTCTCTACCCGTTTTCTCTGTTTCAAGGGCCAATGCAAAGGTGAAGGGGTAACTGTAGGGGTATAAAATAAAATTGGGTTTGGGCCTTAAGACCACAGAGAGAATGAGCTTTTACCAAACCCCACAAATTATGGAATGCACTTCATTTTTAATTAAAGTACCAACTTTGGACCACTTTGAAAAGCTTGATCAAAATGCCTTTTTGTAAGCTTGATTTTAATTCTTGTAATAAGTCCGTTTAATTTTACTGTTGCAATCTGGGTTTAAGAAAAGTGCATTACAAATTAGGCATGGGATTATAACCGTATTCAAGGTATACCGCGGTTTGGAAAAGTCAAAACGTTCTGTACTACGGTTTCTAAGGTATGTGTAAGATTTTTTATTTACATTTTTTTTTTTTAGGACAACAGTATCTCCAGCAGAAAATACATCCAAAGATGCCAATTTAAATTGTAAATAAATCTGTATTTTTGAAACTAATGAAGACAGCAGAAGTCAATTATTCATTTGAATCATTTAACCTGACAAGTTTACCGCTCCAAAATATTTTAAATATTTCACAAAATAAAATATATTGTTTTAAAAGAGAAAGAGAAAAAAAAAAATTGTTTTTTACCCAGACATTTAAAAAGAATATATTTTAGAGCAGTAATCACATTACAGTGATATTGTGATATTTTTATCCAAGGTTATTATACCGTCAGGATCCTACACCAGCCCATGCCTATTACAAATAAAATGCATTAATATTACTATTTAAAAAGAACGACATTTGAAACATAAAATGGTCAGTTCAGATTAGGGGTGTCAAAATTCATTGTTTCTTAGGTGCACCGCGATGCAGACGTAGACAATTTGTTATCGGTTCAGTAATAATCATAACCGGTTATTATGTACTGATGTCATTTATCTCATATGCGCCATGTCGCCATAGCTTACTATAGCGAGGGAGACGAGCGCGAGTATTTACAACGCTCCAACTACTTAAACTCAGAAACTGTGCACAACTTCACTGCGTGTGTGTTTGCTGGACTGTGTTTCACTGACACTTACAGCAGAAGCCCCTATTTCACAGCGATTAAGAGAATGAAAGTAATCTCCATTTCTCTCTCTCTCTCTCTCACTGTGGCCCATGAGTGCATCTGTGAAGAGCGCCAGCGTGTAAGAGCCAGTCGCAGCTCTTTCTGTTGAGCGCGTGAACAATCAAAGGGGTGTAAGAAAAAAAACTTGATAGACAAGGCTCAGAAAGCGAGTGGCATATTTATATTTGTTTATTTGAAATAAATACTCATGTTGTTTAAAAGGTACAGTTTATATATCTGACTGTTTGTATTAATGGACACAATTGTTTTACAAATAGTATATAAATACCTTTAAACATTTTAATACAATAATTGCTGTGCGGTGAAGAAAAAATAAAACTGTGTATGGAAATTCCCTGCTGAAAAAAACAGCATATGCTGGTAAGGTATGTTTTGATGCTGGTATGCCGGTCTTGCTGGTGTTGATGCTGGTCTTACTGGTTTTAATGCCTGTCAGGACCAGCACTCAGGCCAGCAAGACCAGCACTGAGACCAGCAAGACCAGCATACCAGAATTAAAACATACCTTACCAGCATATGCTGGTTTTTTTCAGCAGGGAAGAATAGTCAATGCACCATGATATCGAATTGAACCGAATCGATGGCATGATAATCATAAACGAACCGTGAGACCAGTGTAGGTTCACACTATTCTAGTTGAGATAAAGTTCATGTACTTTTGCTGAATAAAAGCATTAGTTTCTTTCAAAAATGTATATTAAATGGTAGTGTAGGCCTTAATGGAAATGTGAGTCACCATTATATTGTGTATGTATTTGTACTACCGCTATGGTTATTACATCAATTAGCTTAGCACAATCCTACAAAACAATTCATCTTAAATGGTCCCCAAAACAGGTTTACAATTCCTTCATGCGAAACAACAGCTTATTGACACAGTGAGTCATACCTTGATTTCCTGGCTGAAAGTCAACCACTACTCCTCTGGCTCCGTTTACCAGACCCCTCTGGACATCCAGGTTTTTAGTAAGCATGACCTACACAAATAAAACAGTTCTTGCAACATTTGACTTCCAAAATCAGGAGCAAATGTTTGCCTGAAGTGGAAAAACAACTCCCACCTGAGCTCCCACTTTCAGCTGTAGCAGTCGACTCACTGGACTCTGAGCATCAATAGTTTGAACCAGCATCGGGTCACTATCCACAGCCTCATACATCCGCACGGCCCCTGCAAGTGAACAGCCGAGAGGCTTACAAATGTCTAAATGAACTGACTCATCACCACCACAAGCTGCATTTTCGGGAAAAAAAAAAATAAAAAGGCATGTAACTGAAATGCTCTTACACAGGGTTTCTGCAGGTTTCACCAAATCAAATTTAAGACCTTTTAAGACCACGAAGAATGAAATTTCAGACCTATATAACCTATATAAATCAAAGAGACCCTAGTTTGGATACTGTACATGCAATTTTTTTCAACATAACTTTAAAAAACATCTTAATAAACTGAGGCCCAGTTTTACAAACAGCGCTTAGATTAAGTCAGGACTAGGCCTTAGATAAATTAGGCTATTTAAGCCACATTTATAAAATAGCCTTAGAAAAATATATTACTGGTGTGCACCTGGAAACACAAAAAATGACAATGACGCATTAAGACATCTCACTGCAAGTTATTTTGAGTGGAGACAGCTCAAACATGCAATTTAATATTGACCAGCCTTAAACCTGGTTTGTGAAACCGGGGGTAAGAGTAATAATAAACGAAAACGTACGCACAACAGATTGTTATAATATTAGTTATAATTAGAGTTTTGCTAAAAGTTAGAGATGTATTGTTGGTGACTGTGTGTGTTGGATTGATTTGGTAGCTTTACAAAAACAGGACAATTTACATAATGAAAATTAGGACCCGTTTAAAATGATTTAAGACCTACACATCAACATTTCAGCGAATTTAAGAATTTAAGGCCTAAAACGTAGTTTTTGAAACTTAAGACATTTTAATCGAAGACCCTGCAGACACCCTGCTTATAGTTGTAATGCATGTGTAAAGAACAAATTCAGTGTTGTTTTAAACTTTACACATGTGGAACACTAATTTGACAAATCTTCTTAAAAGTCCCAATGAACCGAAATCTGTGATCGTTGTTTTTTTCGTATTGTGATGCAGTTTCTAGAGAAATGGTATATTATGTGAGGGAAAGTGGGCGTGGCTTGTTTTTTCTACTGCGAACTGATTGGATGAAGTAGGCATTTTAATCAGAAAGATGGGGAAAAAGGTTTGGGGATAGACAGACACCTTCTCTTCACAAATTCTGTTTGTTGTCAAAACTGACAGTTGGAGCAGCGTTTAAATGTGTTAGCCATGCCCAGCGTAATCTGACAATTTAACTGAAAAAAACAACAACAAACAGGAAGTACATTTTCAGATTTTAATGAAAGATTTCAGGGAAAATGTATATTTTTTCTTTTTCAGTGACATGCACAGATGAATCGTTCACCACAAAACTAGCAATGTGAGCCAACAAAATCATATGGTTAGTTTTGATTTCTAGGGAACTTTAATTCTTAAGATCAGTGTTTTAGACTCTGTTGTATCCTTAGATGTGTGACAAAATTCACTAGACATTATTTAAAGGCACCCATCCAATGACAACAAGGCACTGTGCTTTATTTCTTATCGAAAGTAATCATCTTTCGGAATTGATTTATTGAGGCCATTTTATTAAACAAAAATTGACAGTTTAACAAATTGGAGAATTATTTTAGAAGATTTGAACATTAATATAAGTACCTAATGAGCAATTTACATATTTGTATGAATTAAAATATAATTAGACACTAAATACAAAAATAAGCAATGTTAATGAAAGCCTTCTCTATTATTATAATGCACAAGCAGTAGAGCTTCCAGTGCAGTTTTCAGCATGAGCTATAGTTTTCTTAGCTTATGTAATCAAGAGTCACAATTTACTCATTGCTGGGTTGCAGCTTAAAAGGGCATCCGCTGTGTAAAATATATGCTGGATAAGTTGGTGGTTCATTCCACTGTGGCAATCCCTGATGAATAAAGGAACTAAGCCAAAGGAAAAATAAATGAATGTTCAGTAACCTATGGTGGCCGAGAGAGCTTGCAATTTAAGAAAGCAAATGCAATTACAAAAAACACCAGCAAATAAAGAAACGATCTTCATCAATTTGACAGCACGAATTGCAAATTGGTCACAACACAAACAACTGAAGAAACTCGCAGCACTTGCAAATATCCACATAACATAACGGAAATGTTTCTAGGGGACCCAAAAACATGACGGACCCTGCTGAGATGTGTGTGTGTTATTATTCCGTGACTGTTGCTCAGTGAAGTGATTGGTGGTCTTTGAAAGGAGTCGTTTTTCGTTTATTTTAATATCCTGATTACACGACATAACACATCCATATCTCAGCTGGGTCTGTCATGTTTTTGGGTCCCCTTGAAACATTTTGTGGATTACGTGGATATTTGCAAGTGTTGTGACCAATTTGCTGCGCGTTTCTTCAGTTGTTTGTGTTGTGACCAATTTGCAACATGTGTGCTGTCAAATTGATAAGGATAGTTTCTTTATTTGCTGGTGTTTTTGTATTTGCATGTGCTTTCTTAAATTGCAGCGCGTTAAGTTCTCTTGACCACCATAAGAAACCACTGTTTAAAAGGTAACTTAAGGTTTGTTTATCAATCTACTGTACCAAAATCTTTTTAAAGTACCGCTTACACCCCCTACAAGCTTCTTTCATACTTTGTTTCTTAGTCATGTAACCACTCAAGAGAGTAGTGGTAAGTGGTAGAGTAGTAATGAGTGGTGCCCACTGATTAAACATTGACAAAATACTGCACAATACAGGAAACAGCATACATCCATACTATATAGTATGCTAAAAACAGTTTGCGAGCCGAGTAGCTTGTCCGATTTCACCGAATTCATAGAATTCGAAAAACAGTATGCAAGTACCCGGATGACCTACTACTTCCGACGAGATTCTGAAGTGTGCATCCGATGCACGCTATGCTAACCCATGATGCCCTGCGAGAGAATTCATGAATAGGAGTGAAGCGACGCAACTCATGTGGGTAGGTCACGTGATGATAAAGTGGCGGATGTCGTACGTCCGAGTTCTATTCACACTACTCTAATTCATACTGTATAGAGCTTACTTTTATAACGGTAGAGTAGTACATTTAAATTCAAATGCAGCACCTTCTTGGTAGGCAATTTCGGACGCAGCCCTAGACATTTCACAACATTTGTGAGGAACGATGAGGTTGTTTCTTCATGCAAAATAGATTTGAGAATTCAAATTAAATTTAGCCATTTTATTTTAGAGGTTTAGTAAAGAACACATACTATATATAATATACAAAATCCTACGACCACACAAGGATTAATACTCAACTTGACATAACTGACAGTGGTATTAAAACGATCACAATCTAATGCGAAAAAAAAGACTCCAGTTAGGGCTGTGCAATTAATCAAAGTGTGAATGCTTAAAAAAATAAAAAACGCAAAGGGATATGATATGAAATATATATTTTTTATTTTCCCCCGCTCCAAGCAAATGCGTGACTGCCGCCTGTGTGTGACAGTCTTACTAGCCAATTTAATGAGCACACATTCGTGCGCACCCGCACTATGTGGAACGCCCACAATAAAAAAGACAAACAAACAGGAACGTGCGGACAAGTGGGATGATGGCTTGCCCCTCTTTAGAAGCATTAATAGACAAATTCATATCAAAGAAAAACAGCATGTCAGTAATATGGGAATATTTTGGTTTTAGTCACAGAAGAAAAAAAAGGTCATTCATAAGAGCTGTCACAGAATTGTTGCCACAGCATGAGGGAAATAGTGAAAAAATAAATTCTGAACATTTAAAAACAAATTTGAATCAAATTTGTTAATATCTTTTCAGTCCTTTTTTTTTTAAACTAACACTGGATTTTAGCAGTAAGAAGCTACGATACAGAATATTGAGCTGAAGCTTGACAAAAAAAAAAAGAAAATCCTTAAAAAGAAAACCCTTACTCCAATGTGAAATAATATTTCTGTACGACTTACCTGGTAACTGTTTGAGTTTATTCTCGTTAGTGAGCTCCACATCATCCTTGTGTGTGCACAGCCTTGTTGCCAAGATACCGTCCCTCTCAATGCAGTGATTGGCACTTTTCAGTAGCTGTGCTGTAACTTCCTCTGTTACTCTACAGGACAGAGAATCACTGTTACGGTAGATCAACAAATCTACCAGCTGAGTCAATTCACAACTTCAATGATTACAAGATGTAGTTTGAAAAGTTTGCCTCAAACCAGGCTTAAAGAAAAAAAAAAGAGAAAAAAAAAAACACACACATGCCACCTACAAGAACCACCTCGGGTTATGGAAAAATCTGACCCTGAACCAACTGTCAGAGCCAGTGACTCACTCTCACTGTGGCCATGTAAAGAGCTCAGTACCTGCCCACTCTCACAGCCTGGAGGAGAGAAATGAAGGTCTTCTCTGTTTGTCTGCGTACTTCCATCAGCTCCATGTTCATGTGGATACACTTCCGCCAACTTCTCGACTGCAGGCACAATAAAAAAGTAATAAATAAATAAATAAACCAACATTGTGTAGGTTGTTAAATTTCAATTATACTTTTTTCTTAAAGGGACAGTTCACCCAAAAACACTTCACATTTACTCACCCTCAAATGGTTCCAAACCTTCAGGAGTTTCTTTCTTGTTGAACAAAAGTTGTTTTGCTGAAAACCTGTAAGCATCGACTTCCATTGTAGGAAAAGCACCTACTATGGAAGCCAATGTTTACATGTTTCCAGCTTTTTTTCAACATGGCTTCTTTTGTGTTTAACAGAAGAAACTCAGGCTCAGAGAAGAAACTCGGAGAGCAGATGAAGGGTGTGTAAATGAAAGAATTATTGAACTAGTGAACTATCCCTTTAAAGTCATAATGTTTTAAAAAGAGATGCTTACGTGGTGTCCATAAATTAAATTGACAACTTTTTAAAAACACATACAAAGAAAGCATATTAAATGCAAGTCAAGAATCTATTTGAATGTTTCAATTAATCTCTAGAAAAATAAAAATGTAAAAAACAAAAACAAAATGGGTGTAATGATGTCTTATTGAGCATAATGTTTGTTTAAAACTTTACACACTTTTTTGACATGTTCTTATTAAAAAATATGGAAGAATAACTGATAATATTAAACTATTAAAAACTTGAATTGGTAAAACTAAGTGGATTGAAGTTAAAATGTTAAAATGAGGATTAAAAGTAAAAATAAATAAATTAATAAATTAATTATTATTGACTGGTGCAGACCCAAAATATGTCAGGCATATTTAAAACAAGAAATATTTCATGACATAAAAAGCCAATTATTTCCAGATAATTGTCTGTTATGTCATGAAATGTCTCGTTTTAAATAAAGCTGACATATTGACTGGCGCAGGAATGGTTACAGTGTGACATTTTAGTTTGTCTTCTGTAAATCATGGGAAGAGTCATTATTTTTGCACAGAAAAACACTTTCTGACATATGAAAATATTGAAAGCTATATTACATCTGATGTTTGGGAAGCTTTTTTTGTATTGACCCGGACATGGATATCCCGAAAAGAAAATTGTCACTTTTACATTTTCCAAAAAAAAAAAAAAAAAAAAAAAAAAAAAAAAAAAAAAAAAGAAGAAGAAGACGACGACAAAAAGGGAACTTTTAAATGCAACTAGAGATTGTGGTTCTTCCATTTAAAATAAAATGCTTCAAATAGCTCAAGGTACATTGCAAGTGAAATACATGAAATTAAAGAAATCCATCAATTAAACCATTCCGTTGATATGGATACCTTTAAGTTTCTTCATGAATTACTTGAACCATCGAGGTTTTGGTTAAATAATCTTTCAAATGCAAGGACGAAAATCTCTCCAGTTTATGAATATCTCTATTTTTATTGTCTAAAGACAAAAGTCTTGTGTTTGGAAGGCAAGTAAATGTCAATTTTAAGGTGAAATTTTCCTTGACGCCAAGTCATGTCAAGCCTGAACAAAGAGGGTAGTACCTGGAAACAGAAGTTAGCTTTCTCCTTTCCCTTTGTTACAGGTGGAAGTTGAAGAAAGTCGCCGCACACTATCAGCTGAATGCCTCCAAATGGCTCAGTGGATCTTCTGATGGACCTATAAAAATAAACTGGTGAGCAATTCCATGTAAATGTCAACCTAGCCATGAAAAGAAAAAATTAAGTTGTAGGCAAAATGCAGAAACCATTTCTGTTTTTTTTGTGTGCAAGCAAGTATTTTACAGTGCTTTAAAAATACGGTTTAAAAAAAAAATGTGAGTGTTTTAAACTACTATATTTGATTTACCAAAATCACACAAGTACTAATTTCACATCTGTCACATCCACAACTAAGCTTTTTCCTCAAATGCAAAAAATGTCAAATAAAACCAATTGTTTTTGTTCTATAGTGAGCCAACTCTAACTTTTTGGTTGTGCAGTTGAATTCACAGAATTTCTACGGAGTATTTTGTAGACTGTAAACTCACTAACTTTTTTTTTTGTGTTTATTTTCCTCATTTAAAATATAAAAAATGTTTACGGATATATATTTTTCTGCTCCCATAACTCTGTGGTTAGTTGTTTTGGAAAATATAAGCCGATGTTTCAATACAATGGTAACATGCTACCTCTGAGAATTTATGTTTTGAGATTACTGCGAATGTCACATCCATAACACTGGAATTGCTCTGGTACAATAATGCAACTCTGACATAAAGTTGATATATTTAGTGTTTCTTTCCTTCAGAAAGAATCATACAAAACATCCATTAGTCTGGGAGTTGAGAATAAATGGAGTGGTATGGGTGCATTCAGTTTTCTGACTCAAACCAGTCAAACATTCAAATACAATTTGGCATTTATTAGCCACAAATCCAGAGTGACAAACTCAGATTCCACTAATAACATTAAAGTCACTAACGTGTAAAGAAAAACAACATCTCCACAAATAAATCAGTCCCCTTATCACAGTAATTGATCTTTTTAAATTGAATTTTATCCTTCTGTGAAAACAAAATGTGCTGAAACAACCATCATGAAGAATGTTTTTGGCGATGGAGGATGGTGTTATGTTTTTTTTTTTTTTTACCTAGCTATGGCTTCTAGTTTGTCAAAAAACTCAGCCTCCACCATCGAGATCTCATCAATAATGAGATGCTTGCAGGATGTCCAGTGTCGCAGCACCCCGGGACGCTGAGCGAGCTCAATACACTGTTCAAGAGGTGCAGAACCTGACCCAATACCTAAAAACAAGACACACAAAAATAGTTTACCACATGATTTTTGTGACAGGACCACAAAACCAGTCATACGCGTCTATTTTATAAAATTGAGATTTCTTCATCTGAAAAGTTAAATAAATGAGTTCCAATGTATGGTTTGTTAGGATTTACCAATATTTCGCAATTTGAATATCTGAGGGCTCAAATAGAAAAAAAAAAAAAAAAAAAAAAAAAAAAAACTCTCAAAATACTGAGAAAAACAAAACCTTTAAAGTTGTCTTGGCAATACACACTATTAATAAAATATTAAGTTTTGATATAATTTTGGTGTGAATATACTTCATATTCTAATGATTTTTGGCATAAAAGAAAAATTGACAATTTTAACCCATGTAATGCATTTTTGCCAAAAATATACCTATGCAACACAAGACACAAGTTGTTGTTGTCCAAAGTGACATTTCAGAAAAGTGACCACACCACTGAGAAAAACAGTCTCCTTTGATTACTATTTGCTTTGAGGTGAAAGGATTCTCTAAAAACATAGCCAAATTGTTTTGATAAATGCATGTGTTGCATTTGTTGGTAGATGCATTTTTTTCAGCAACATGTGAAAATCATTTGAACTTTACTCACAAATTTTGAAACAAATCAGGAGAACCATGAAAAGCATTGCACTTTAAGAAATGGTCAGTCATGTAAAAGTTACTAACCTGCAAAACTGTGCAATGTTGTTCCTCCTATGTGACAAGCTGCCACACCGGTACTCGCTGTTGCATATGTGCTTTTTGGAGGCAGAGAGCCGACAATCCTTTTGAGCAAGAAGGACTTCCCTGTACCTAAAATAAAGCCATGAAGAATAGTGTTTAAAAGAAAAAGTCACAAAAAAAATAAAAAAAAACAAACAAAAAAAAAACAAAAAACAAACAAACATGCTGCAAAGTAGAGTTGCATGATTAATCGAAAAAAGATCGCAATCTCGATTCGACCCCCTTGACCAGGGGTCACCAATCTCGGTCCTGGAGGGCCGGTGTCCCTGCTGAGTTTAGCTCCAACTTGCCTCAACACACCTGCCTGGGTGTTTCAAGTACACCTAGTAAGACCTTGATTAGCTTGTTCAGGTGTGTTTGATTAGGATTGGAGCTAAAATCTTCAGGACACAGGCCCTCCAGGAACAAGTTTGGTGACCCTTGCCCTTGACGATCTTAATCCAGCATTTCTACGATTCTGTCAATCATATTTTCAAGTTCATGAGAGAATGTTGAATATAATGCAAGCGGGAATCTGATAATGACAAATGTCTGATTTTACTAGTAAATAAATGGTCTAATAACGTTGTCAATGATAGATCGCAAGCATATGTCAAACATAATAATTCAACATCAGAATACAACTATTCATCTATCTGATGGCATCACTTTACTGTGCATTAATTAATTCATTCATTCATTTTCGGCTTAGTCCCTTTATTAATTCGGGGTCGCCACAGTGGAATGAACCGCCAACTTATCCAGCACGTTTTTACGCAGCGGATGCCGTTCCAGCCGGAACCCATCACTGGGAAACATCCGCACACACTCATTCAGTCAACACTACGGACAATTTAGCCTGCCCAATTCCTGTGCATTGATGACCAGAACAAATTTAAAGTCTGTTCAAGTCCACCATTCAAATACGATTCAAAATTTAGCATTTTAACCAGTAGACCTACACATAATATTATTATTATTGTTGTTTTATCATATGTTTGAGAATAACAATATTAATAGCCGACTCATATTAACCTTTATTTTACATCTACAGAATCGTGAGAAAATTGTGATCTTTATTTTAAGCAAAAAAATAATAATAATAATAATAATAATAATAATAAAAAAATTAAAAAACAAATTAAAAAAAAAAAAAAAAGATTCTCATTTTAGCCAGAATCGTGCAGCTCTACTACAAAGGAACCAATTAAAATGAAAGTGAAGATTATTACCTGCACTGCCTGTGAAAAACACATTTTTGCCACTCAAGACTGCATTAAGAACTGCAGTTTGTTCTTTGCTTAGCTTTTGTGCAAGAGGCATAACCAAGACAGGCTTCTTATTAGGGTGAAGTGCTTTAACCTGAAATTAATACAAAAGACAAATAAATCAACATAATCATGCAAAAAACTTTTCCAGTGTTACTGTAGATTCAGAATCAGGAAGCCCAGAATGTTTTTTTGTTTTGAGAGACAGAGAGAGTATGAACATGCTATGTATAATGATTGTTTCCAGTGTCCCTCTGGGCTTTTTCATGTGTGTGAAGAGATTTAAATTTAATCAGTTTTTCACTAAGCAAAAAGGAAGGCATTAAAAAAAAAAAAACAGGATCATTAAAGGAAAAATGAAAACCCTGCCATCATTTACCACGCTTCACTTATTCTTAACTAATTTGAGTCTTTTGTTTTGTTGAACAGAAAATATGAGAATTCGAAGAATGTTTGAAACCTGTAACCATTGACTACCATACGATTTGTTTTTCCTATATGGATGTCTCATTACAGGTTTCCTACAATCTTCAAAATATTTTCTTGAGTGTTCAACAGAACAGAAAAACTCAAACTGGATTTGTATTAAGTCAAGGGTGAGCAAATGACTTTTATTTTTTGAGTTAACTGTCCCTTTATTAGTGTTTAAGCACACTAAAAGCCATAGGAAATGACAAGATCTTTAAAAGGTAGGACAGGTCAAAACACACATACAGAATAAACATTTACTTGTAATGTCTCAAGAGCCGATACCTACATTTTTTTCATAAAAGAATGGCAAAATAAATAGTTCTGATTTGCCAAAAAAGAAATGTGACCCTGGACCACAAAACCTCAAGTTGCACAGGTATATTTGTAGGAACAGCCAACAATTGTAGCAGTTACAATTATGATTTTTTCTTCTATGTCAATAATCATTCGATCATTAAATAAAGATCATCTTTCATGAAACATTCTGTAAATTTCCCACTGCAATTATTTCAAAATTAAACTTAAGTAAAATGCTTTGATAAGAAATTAATTTGAACAACTTTAAAGTGGATTTTCCCAATATTTGGATTTTTCCTTTAACCCTCAGATTCCAGATTTTCCCATATTTGTATCTCTGCCCAATATGGTCCTAACATACTAGCTTATTTATACAGCTTTCAGATTCTAAATTAACATGCATTCCAAATAAATTTTTAAAAATGTAACCTTATGACTGGTTTTGTGGTCCAGGGAGGGTAACAAATGTGTAATGCATTAAACATGATGCAAGCACACTAAAAGATGAACATACCGGGCTAGCATCACAATCAGGTCTAGGCCTTTTCACTTGTTTGCGGTCACCCAGAACTCTGTTGGCAGATCTCTCTGCCAGACATCTGGGCTGCATTGGGGCGTTTACCCTGCTCCTCAGCTCGTTTGCCTTCTCTACGTCTTTCAGCTGGAGAGGACTGACCGTCTCAAAGGCTCTAGGAAGACCAGCTCGCAGTTTCTCCCTGTCACTTAAAGGCTTGTTGCTTTGGGACGCCTGATGCTTGATGCTGAGCGTTTTCAGGAACATCTTCAAACGGTCCGGCGGACAATCGGAGACCAGGACCTGCGTGCTCTCCGGGGTAAATTTAACAGTGCATTTGCCATCCTTTGCGAAGCGCGTAAAGAGCTGGAAGTCGCGCAGCATGAAGTTTTGAGGAGCTTTGCCGTCGTGGACGCGCAGCACCATCTCCTGAAACTCATTACGCCCTAATGTGACGGTGCCTTTGCGGATGAGCTGCCGTTTGATGGCCTGACCTGCAGGATTCAAGCGCTCCACTGCCACAGTGCATTGAAGCTCGGCTGGCTCCATCTGCCCCAGCATCTTCCCTTCAATGGAGACACAAAAGCAGCTTAAAGCGCTTAGTAGAGTAGCGTGCGCTCTAAAGGGATAACTTAGTTCGCCCAACAATGAAAATTTACACTATTTACTCTCTATGAAGTGTTTCCTTACCTTTATGAGTTTCTTATTCTGTTTAACACAAAAGGCATTTTTAAGAAAACAGAAAACCTGTAAATATTGACTTCCATAGTACGAAGAACTATGGCAGTCATTGATTTCCAACTTTTTTTTTCCAATATCTGCTTTTGTGTTTAACAGAGGAAAGAAACTCAAAGTTTAGTAACAAACAAGTAAAATGCGAGTAAATATGACAATTTTTATTTTGGGCGAACTGTCTCTTTAATACGTCATTTTAAAAACACTGATTTACTCTCAACGACAGCCTGATTTAACGATTTTAACAAATAGTACATTAAAAATAAAAACAAAAGGCTTTATTTACGTCCAACTGTAACATTACGCTAATCTAAAAAATGAACTAACTTATATGTAACGATCGTAAATAAACACAGACATTACACATACGTGCCTACATATATCATACTTACAAACAATGATAAAGAAGACTCACCTTTCTCCTGCGCTGTTTAAACAGCGAGTCACACAGGACCAGCTGTTCCATCAATGCAATGCTCATGCAAGATTTTCAAATAGTTCCGCTTCATAGGGATTGGTCGATAGTGACAAACTACTGACCAATCAGAGCGGAGGCATTTAAACAAATATCCAATCAACGTTAGCGGTTCTTGAACGCAAGCAGTAGCTCCGCCTACGAGGGTACGTTCCACCAATGAAATAACTTTGTTTTTAGTTACGTCACTTTCCTTTTGAGCTTCTGGAGTGGAGCGTCTACTCTCTAGCGGTTTGCGCTTTTTGCTGGCCTTTTGTTTTTTCGTTGTTGTATTGTGTACCATATTTTTGACAAGGTATTTTGATTAATAAAGTAAACAGATTTAAGTGAACACGATTTATTTACTGTGAACATCTCAAAGATTCTTTATTTTCATTTCTTCTTTTTCTTGCTTGCTTTATTTCTTCTTGGAAATACATAAAGAGGTTGAAAAACAGTTGACATGTTTGTATCAATATTTGTTTACAATACAGAATATGAATTATATTGTCAATAAAAAAGATACAAGAGAGAGAAAGAAAGAAAGAAAGAAATAATAAAGAACAATATAAACTTGAGGGTAAGACATTTAATAATCAATTACAGTATAGATATTAAAGTAATTACTAAATGAAATAGTTCGGTTTGCTTTCTTATTTTCAGATAATGAAATAAAATTTAAATAATGACTAAATTCTTGCAAAAAAACGAAACAATTGGTATTAGTAAATTAGCATTTGTGGACATGAAATTTACAAAGAAAATTTATAACAAAACAAGCTTTTATTTTAGTAGAGACAGATTCATAATAACCAAAAATAATTTCTTTAAAAGTAACAGAAACATCTTGTATATTATCATTAATAAATGAGCCAATATGTTTCTAAAATTATACAACATAATTACAATCCCAAAATAAATGAAAAACTGTTTCAGTATGAAATTGACAAAATGAACATTTTACATCAATATTAGAATGAAAGATTTTCAAAAATTCATTAGTAGGAGACATTTTGTTGATTAATTTAAGACACTTCTTTGACCTTATTGATGAGGAAATATTTTTGTTGCAAAGACCATATTTTTTCCCATTTCAAATCTCTCTATATATTACTTAAATAGGAGATTACAGGGGACAATGTAACAACCTTTTTAATGAAAAGAGATCTAATTTTGTAACATATTAAAAGAACTGTTCAGTATACCTTTACAAAATGTTAATTCAAGTGTGCCAATAGAATACTTATTATATAATTATATATATATATATATATATATATATATATATATATATACAGTTGAAGTCAAAATTTTTAGCCCCGCTGAATTATTAGCCCCTCTGTTTACCCCCCCCCCCCCCTTCTGTTTAACGAAGAGAAGATTTTTTCAACACATTTCTAAACATAATAGTTTTAATAACTCATTTCTAATAACTGATTTATTTTATCTTTGCCATGATGACATGATGATATTTACTAGATATTTTCCAAGACACTTCTATACAGCTTAAGGTGACATTTAAAGGCTTAACTAGGTTAACTAGGTTAACTTTTATCTGTAGACTATTGAAAAAAATATATAGCTTAAAGGGGCTAATAATTTTGACCTTAAAATAAAATGTTTTTTTTTATTATTTAAAACTGCATTTATTCTAGCCGAAATCAAACAATCAAGACTTTCTTCAGAAGAAAAAAATATTATGAAACATACTGTGAAAATGTCCTTGCTCTTTTAAACATCATTTGGGAAATATATAAAAAAAATATATATATATATATATATATACAGTTACAATCAGAATTATTGAACCCCCTTTGAATTTTTTTTTCTTTTTTAAATATTTCCCAAATGATGTATAACAGAATAAGGAAATTTTCACAGTATGTCTGATAATATTTTTTCTTCTAGAGAAAGTCTTATTTGTTTTATATTAGCCCCTTTAAGCTCTATATTTTTTCAATAGTCTACAGAACAAACCATCATTATACAATAACTTGCCTAATTACCCTAACCTGCTTAGTTAACCTAATTAACCTAGTTAAGGCTTTAAATGTCACTTTAAGCTGTATAGAAGTGTCTTGAAAAATATCTAGTCAAATATTATGTGCTGTCATCATATCAAAGATAAAATAAATCAGTTATTAGAGATGAGTTATTAAAACTATTATGTTTAGAAATGTGTTGAAAAATTTTTCTCTACGTTTAACAGAAAATGGGGGAAAAAAATAAACAGGGGGGCTAATAAATCAGGGGGTTGAATAATTCTGATTGCAACTGTATATATATATATATATATATATATATATATATATATATATATATATATATATATATATATATATATATATATATATATATATATATACATACACACAAGTAAAAATATTTCACATTTAATATATTAAATATTTTTAGATCCTGTTAGTTTTTCAAGAATGTAAAATTTGACATTTCATCTTAATGTGAAAAAAATTGCTTCTAAATCATCACATTTACACACATCTTTTCAGTTTCAGGTTTCTTCTCAATTTTGTGTGGTGGGGCATTATTTAGTTGCCTGTGATTTTGTGTTTCTTTCTGGTCTTTCCCGCTGTCAACGGATCAGTCTGGTGAAATGACAAAGAAAGCTGATCCTGATTTGCCCTCGTGCGTGCATTCGAAATGCTGATTGGCTCACAGAAAGAACCTTATAGAGCTAAGCTAGAGTTTGACTTTGTTGATAAAACTTTTTTGTTTTTTAAATAAAAGTCTTAAAATGTAAACAACTTACAAAAAACATCCCCGTAATGTAAATAAGTTGTCATTTAATAAGAATATGTCAATAACAAAAATGTCAGATAGAACCTTATAATTATAAGGTGACGATTTAATAATAAAAAGTTAAAACAATAAACTTATTCAACTTATTAGCTTTAACTCATTTTAATGGGTTAATCAGGTTTCAACAAAAAAATTTAGGTTATACAAAGTTTAACTTCATATTTTTTATTAGTTTAAAGGCAGCAAGAATTTATTTTACAGTGTACAGCTTATAAAGCCACAGTTAAAATTCCTTCAAAATTTGAACTATGAATATTACATCATTTCTGATATCAGCCTATTATTCATCTTTGATTTACAATCAATCTTAGTTTAGATCCTTTTCACTGAACTGGCAGCAAATCTCTTTTGATTTAGAGGTGGTGTAGTTTACCTTTCCAGTATAAAATATCAGTCATGGGTTGCTGTATTTCCGTAAACAAGAGGTGCTTTTTTACGTAAGTGGAGAAAGAAATTTCCAGGAATGGGTCACTGTCCCGCATCATTAGGTCCCGTTCAGTACATGCAAGCTTTTCTTTAATTTACATTCATTGGCAGGAAGACAGCTGGCTGAGTTATGGCACTCTGGAGTCCACAATCCAGGCTGACAGTAAGAACCGCCTCCATCCTCACACACAGCCCACTGAAGATAGTGAGGTGGAAGAATAATAAACAGAAATACAGTAGAAGATAATGATTATTTTAATTGCATACATTATTAAATGTAAAACTTCACAGAGTCTTGATTGCAGAAGCGCAATTAGCAATCGCATTATGAATTCATATCTAATCTTGCCTGCCACTCCAGTACCATGCTTCACTAAACCTTCCTTCACATGCAGAGAAAGCTCAAATATTCCCCTCATAAATGTGTCTTCGAAAAAAAGCGGAACTGCCATGATGAGGTTGTATATAAAACAGTGTTATCTCCAGAAGATATATAGCACATCTGAAGTGTTAGAGAAACAGTGTTGCATTGAAGTGAAAATTTACATTTCCTAATGGCCGTCTTCACAAAACCATGTATCCTAAGGGACATTTAGCAGGCAGCTGATGATAAGATGTAGACCCCACTGGCACATTCTTCTCTCTCATGCAGGCTTTAAATGAATCCCTGAGAATGAACCAAAGAAAAGATTTGATAGCTCATATATAACAAGTCTTGCATGACAGGAATTTCCCCTCATGATTGTGTGCGCCAGCCAGACACACTCATTACACTTATCATTATTTCACAACGACTGCTGTTTGTGCAGATTATTTGCACACCGCTGACAGCTCTAACGATATTCTCCTGCCACATATATCATGTGTAATGATCACACATAACTAGCTTCCAGATTCTCACACCTTGGTCCCCATTAACTTGGGCTTTCATGCCTCATTTCTGAATTAGAAAAGTAAACTGTCTTGTATGCTGTCACAAAACAGCCATCTGTGGAAAGACGCTCAGCATAAAAAAAAAAATGTCTTGGAGCTCCAGTGATCATCATTGTTCCTCCTTGGGTTTATTTACTAAAAGGTATGACGTTATCATGCACAAAAATTAATGAACCTAACACTCCAGACTGGAATAACATGGATCTATTCTGAAGTAGACAACAAAGCTCAAATTATCATTGAAGTAGCAGTAGAAGAAGGTGAATGCACATCCAGCGGACACGTTGTTAAAGCAACATCAAAATTGGCAATGAGATTGATGTAAAAAAACTGACAAATATGATGTCAAAACCTTGTCCTGTTGACATTCACACATTGATGCCATTTTGACACCAAAATGACAACACAAAAAGTAGTAAAATATAATAATATTATTCATCTGAAAGCTTTAATTTCCAGATTTACACTGTATTTTGAACCCCTACAATGCATGTAAACTACCTTGTGGCCAAAACTATCAAATTGACATCTAACAATGTCATTAAAAACAGATTACATGACAGTTCTCGGTTTTTGATGTGTTTTTTAACAACCAATATGTCTATTTTATGTCATTTTGACTCCAAGATAGTCAATTGACATCAAATCGATTTGCATTTTTGACATTGTTTTAACATTAAGATGGCTGCTGGGCAGTTGTCTAGTTGAAACCCTAATATTGAGTGAAAAATAAATACTATAATTTGTATAAAGTGGCACACATGAATCATCTGACAAACCTGACGAGCCTGATGTAAACACAAACAGAGGAATTAGCCAAACTTACTCCGACACATACGTTCTAAAAATACTGGGTCTTCATAACCCAATGTTTGCTCAAATAAGGAAAAGCCCAATGTTGGGTCAATCAGTATTTTTCTGTTAAATTTAAATGATTTTTTTAACCCAACAGTTGACCCTATGTAGGGTCACAAATACCCAGCATTTTTTAGAGTTACCCCATACTTTTACATTATTATACACTTCAGAGTTTGATGTTCTCCCAGTGTACAGAAACATATGGAAAATAGTGCAGACCACAATGGAAATGTGTCAGAGACCCCAAAAAGTGATTAACACGGCTGCTTCCTGTTTATAGTCAGTGGTGTTGTAGGAGATCTGAGATGTAAGATTTAACACCTGCAGTTCTTTATTGTTTGTGTATTTTTATACCTAATAATCTAAGAAACTGTATAATGGACCCTTTTCATAAGCCTGTTATGATGCGTTTAACGGTTATCAACATCTTAAATCCTTGAACGTTTTTAATATTTTGATTTTCTTAAAAACGTATGAACATTTATATGCATTTGTGTATGTATTATATCATCTTTGCTTCAAATCACAAAAAACAAAATACTGCTTGTGCAAGGCGTTTCTACTGTAATGCAGTGTCTATGGACCAGGGGCCTCATGTACAAAGACTTGCGTTGAATTAATACTAAAACATTGCGTACGGACAAAGCTGTAAATGTGCGTACGCAGTAAAAAATCAGATGTATGAAACACTGTGTACGCGGAATCCCACGCATATTCTCTTTGTACATTCGAATTAACGTGAAATTGAACGCAACATGCACGAGCGCAAAACCCCTCCTTGCCTCCTCCCCTGTATAAATATGGTAATGACTCCACTTTGGCAAAACCAAACAAAAAAGCAATGGCAAAAGCAAGCAAGAAAAGAAACTTCACAGAATGTGAATTGGAGGTGCTCCTATCGGAGGTAGACCGGAGAAAAACTGTGTTATTTGCTAGTTTGTACTCCGGAATTAATAACAAAAGAGAAAAATAGAGTGGGAGAGTTTAGCTGACACGGTTAACGCAGTGGGGTCTGAACATCGCACTGTGAATGAATTAAAAAAAGAAATGGTCCGATGTAAAGGTGCAGGTTAAGAGGAGAACAGAGGCACACCGTCAAAGTGTGGACCGAACAGGTGGGGGAACAGGGGATGCTGAACTAACACCCTTTGAGGAGAGAGTTGCCTCAATTGTGGGCAACACTACTGTCTGGAGTAGTATCCGTGTCTGTGGGAGACACAGATGTATTAGAGGAACACTTTGTTAGGGCGGTATAGCAGCAGCCCTCCACTCTTATCAAGGCAGCACCACCGGCATTTCAGCTGCCCAATCGCCCGCTCTACAACTGACCGAGTGCGAGAATGGGCATCATTGTATCTGCGCTCTTGGTCAGTTTGTGGGTTGTTGAGGGGGGTTAACAGCCACATCTTTAATGGATAATCGCGATCTCCTGATATGCAGTTAAATAATTATGCTCAATAAAATAATAAAAAATAATAATATAATAATCTGGGTCGCAGGTTCGAACCTCGGCTGGGCTGGGTCAGTTGGCGTTTCTGTGTGGAGTTTGCATGTTCTCCCTGCGTTCGCGTGGGTTTCCTCCGGGTGCTCCGGTTTCCCCCACAGTCCAAAGACATTCAGTACAGGTGAAATGGGTAAGCTAAATTGTCCATAGTGTATGAGTGTGAATGTGTGTGTGTGGAAATTCCCAGAGATGGGTTGTGGCTGGAAGGGCATCCGCTGCGTAAAATTGTGCTGGATAAGTTGGTGGTTCATTCCACTGTGGCGACCCCGCAAGGGACAAAGCTGACAAGAAAATGAATGAATGAATGAATAATATAATAATATTATTGTTATATAACATGTAATAATATCTTTAAATTCATCACTCACCAAAAAGCCACCCATCGCGCACCCTGCCACCTTGAAGCCTCCTTGCTGTCTCTCTTTCCAAATTTGGACCCAACTCAGCACAGAGCTCCAAGAGGATAGCTCTTGGAAATCTGAAAGGGCTAATAAGCCAGTTTCCCAACACTGCCATTGCTATAGACTAAGGGTTGTATACATTTGCAAATTCTAAATCACATAATTGGTAAAAAAAAAAAAAATAATAATAATAATAATTATATATATATATATATATATATATATATATATATATATATATATATATATATATATATATATATATATATATATATATACAGGGGCGGACTGGCCATTGGGAGCACCCGGTGGCCTGACGGTCAATCTGGCCTGCCGCAATCAACAGCCTCCCCGCTCATGTTTTCACGCGCGTGTCGTGCTGTTGTTCGCGTCCCCGCAGCCGTCTGTCTCTCCCTCCCGCGCCGGGCCGCGCGAGCTGCGAGACGGGCGCGTGACAGTGAGAGAGAGAGAGAGAGAGAGAGAGAGAGAGAGAGAGAGAGAGAGAGAGAGAGAGAGAGAGAGAACGAGCGCGCGCGCGAGGAGAAGAGGCTCGACAGGCGGAGGTGTGTGCAACCAACTTAAGATCGCTTCAGAAGTGGCCTGAATGACAGGCACTTTGGCCCGCGCACCCATCGCATCCCGCGCACCCATCGCATCCAATATATATATATATTGTGTCAATTAACCCATTTTATCGATTATAAATTAATAGCAAAGTTTTTCACATGTGTTGGTGTGATACTTTATAGTGTGCAATTTAACATAATTGCCTCTAGGAGCCGCCAATGGAAATAAAACAAACACACACAAGAAATACACGTACACCAGACATAAAGTTGGCGTGGACCAACGCACATTCTCACGTTAATTTCATTGTTAGTAAATCCAAACGTGAGTGTGAAGCCTGGCGTACGCAAAGTTTTTGTGCGTACGCAGCGTTGATACATGAGGCCCCAGGACAGTAAATTTGAGGTTATTCTGTCCTTTGACTGCCATCATCAGTATCACACAATTTGTTTCCTTTTTCTGAAAGTCTTTATAAAATCATTGTAGAGTTTTTCTTTGTTATTTGAGCAAATCAGATTGTAAAAAAAAATATTTGTTGTATTCTCCCATTCACTGCGCTCTGTTTTTCCGTCTATGATGACTACTGAGAGTCTATTAACATTATATGAAATATTATTTTGATGCCATGTTAGCAAGAATTATACATTAAGAGCTAAAATATACAAACAACCAGAAATATAGTGGGTTTCTGTATTTGCATTCTTTGTGAGAATGTGTGTGCGCATTTTTGGTTGTGAGTGTCAGTTATATGTCGTGATAATTCACTGAAATACAGAAGCAAAAGGGTGGCACGGTCGCTCAGTGGTTAGAACTGTCACCTCACATCAAGAAGGTCACTGGTTTGAGTCCCGGCTGGGCCAGTTGGCATTTCTGTGTGGAGTTAGCATGTTCTCCCCGTGTTCACGTGGGTTTCCTCCAGGTGCTCCAGTTTCCACCACAGTCTAAAGAGATGCGCTATAGGTGAATTGAGCAAACTAAATTGGCCGTAGTGTATAAGTGTGAATTTGAAAGTGTATGGGTGTTTCCCAGTAATGGGTTGCGGCTGGAAGGGCATAGGGGAACGCGGGGCACAAAGTAACACGAGGTTAAATGTAACACGAAGTTTTATGGTATTTGCTCAGGGTTAACCATGGCATGCTTCCGAGGTTTTCACCACAGTGTTGGCAGACGTCTTCCTGCCAATTATTGAAAATATTCGGCGAAATTTGGATGAGAAACACAGGAGAATCCATTTTTGCAGCATAAAAGTATTTTTTTATTACAGTCGATATTTTTTTATTTTGAAAAAAATCGGTGAAAGTATGTACATCAAATCTTATATTGTCGTGATCACCGTCTTCTAGGCTAAAAGATGAAACCATTTTGAAAGATGTATAAAGCACACAGAGACTGCTAGCCAGCTTTGAGTAAAACATGACAAAGCGGGGCTAGTTGTAACAGGGTGTTACAATTAAGCCAGACACTGTTGAACACCAACTAAACTAACAAAATATTTTTTTGAATTTTGAGTGTAATGTTGAGAACTTTTTAAATAAAAATGTTTTTTAATAGAAAATATTTTTTTTATAGAAAAAAAAATATTTTATTGCTAATAATGCAAATAAATGCATTATATAATAATGGATAAATGGATAATAATGCAAATAGATTCAAATGTGTTTATCCAATAAACAAAAAAATAAATAAACATACTGTGCTACGTAGAATAAAAAAGAAATGAGCCAATTACTGAGGAATTATAGCTACTATTTAAAGTAAACTGAATTTAAATTAATAGTGTGAAATCTGCCTTTATAAGCAAGTGTTACAACTAACCCTCTGTCTGTTACAACTTGCCCCGCATATGGGGTAAGTTTTAACATTTCACTCCTCGCGCTTTTGGCAATATTGTAAAGAAACGGTAAGTCCGATGGACATGGAAATTGTGCTAATTTGTAGGAGAGGCTTTTATTTTATCTGTATAAAAGTATCATTTGTCTAACCCTATTACTTTTGGTCGATAATTGGTCAAAACAAAAAGTGTTATTTTGTACCCCGGACTCCCCTACGCTGCATAAAACATATGCTGGAATAGTTGGCGATTCATTCCACTGTGGCGACCTCTGAAAAGCCGAAGAAAAATTAATGAATGAACGAAGCAAAAGCAGGTGAAGCATCATTGGAAATATACCTATAGGAAAATATTTGATGAAAGGAAACTTAAACACATAAAAAATGAACACTAGAGGTGTGTTTGACTGATCTTTGAAGCAGATGCAAATTTTGTCTGAGTTGTGATGGGGCCACAATGACACAATGACGTGATTTGATATCATCAAAGTTCCTCAAGAGCAATTCAAGAGCAGTCAGCTGGAGCAGTTTCCTTGACTCATGTGATGTATGTATCGATTTTCTGACACACAATTATGTTTTGAACAAAAGAACATAATGGACATTCAATCTGACAAGAACAAAAGGAATCAATTCTGTTGCCGTCTTCACATCAAATGAAATGTCACATTCAAGTGTAAAACAGCTGTTTCACAACTGGCAAGAATAAAGGACGATGACAACAATGTGTAGTTTGTGTTCCTTCTAAAATACTCTGCTCACAAATTTTCAAAACATTTTCATGTAACCTCATGTGAAAAAAAATATTGGTAAATAAATTTAATTAATTCATTAATTTTCCTCTGGCGTAGTCCCTGGGGTCGTCATAGCGGAATCAGTGGCGATTCTAGACCAGAGTAACCGGGGGGGCCGGGCAGGGGCTTTTAAGGGGCACACTTTAACATGCATCACAACCCATCATTGGGAAACACCCATACACCACGGACAATTTAGCTTACCCAATTCACCTATACTGTACCACATGTTTTTGCAGGGGAAACTGGAGCACCCGAAGGAAACCCACGCCAACACAGGGAGAACATGCAAACTCTAGACAGAAATGCCAACTGACACAGCCTTGGCTTGAACCTGCAACCTTCTTGCTGTGAGGCGATTGTGCGTCACCGTGCTGCCTTATCTTCATAAATAAGCTAATTAAATAACTTAAACTCAAAATAATCTTCCATGTTTATTTATTTCACAAGTAACTTTGTATTGTAGGATAACACACTTCTAACATTCAAGTACATCAAGGTACATTTTTACACCTGTAAACTTTAACAGATGCAGTTGAAGTCCATTTTTTTACACTCTCATTTATTTAAAATGATGTTTCGCAGGTGATCTAAATCAAACCAAGGAGATTTTCACAGTATTTCCTATAAAACACTGGAGTCATATAAGTCTTATTTCTTACAGTTTATTTCTTGAATAAAAGCAGTTTTTAATTTTTTTAATACAATTTTAAGTCAGTGTTATTAGCCTCCTTAAGAAATATTTGCTGTATGTTCTTTGATTGTCTACACAACAAACCAGTTATACAATAACTTGACTAATTATTCTAACTTTCCTAGTTAACATAACTTAATGAAGTTGTAACCATGGATAGATGCTGACAACAGGATGCGGATCCAAATGCAGGTTTATTTAAAGGAATGGTCAGGCAAGCAATGATCAGTACAAGAGCAAACAGATGTATGAGGATAATCCTGAATCGTAGTCGATATAGCAAGCAGATGGTTACAAGGATGGCAGCAAACAGGGAGAAACAAATAAACAAGGCGAGGGTCTAAACACAAGACAAGGAAACGCTTTGAATTGACACTGTTAACAGATGACAAGACTCGGCAATGGAATGAGTGTGTGTGCTGCTTATGTACTGTGTGCAATCAGTCTTGACAATCCTCCGGTGGTGTGTGTGCAATCAGTGGAGATGAGTAACATGTGTGTGAGAGTGGAGTGCATGTGTGGAGATGTAGTCCATATTATGGTGGATTTGTAGTCCAATAGTGAATGTGCATGTAAACCAGCGATCTATGGGGAGAAGATCGCTGGTGATCGTGACAGAAGTCTTTAAATTACACTTTAATCTAAATCAAAGACTATAGAATACTTAAGGGGACTTTGTCTCCATACAACTATCTTGCAAAATAACTAGTAAAATATTAAGCACTGACTGTCACCATGAGGAAGATAAAAAAAGTAGTTATTACAAATTAGTTAAACTATTATGTTTAAAAACATGTTGTAATAAATCATGCGTGGATGACTCGTGCTTTGTCACAACTGAAATCAAAAACGAATGAAGGCAAAACTAAACGAGTTGAATATGACTTTTACATGAGCTTGACCGGAGCACCCGGAGGAAACCCACGCCAACACGGGGAGAACATGCAAACTCCACACAGAAATGCCAACTGACCCAGCCGGGACAAAAAAAGTTACATTTTTTTTAAGTGAATGATCACAAACATAAGGGTTTTTGATTATAGACTCCTTTATTATTGAAGCATGACACATCTCATGAGATATGGTAAACAACAACCCCAAAACAATATCAAAGAAGTATTGTATTAGAACAAACAAAAAAAATGTAAAATGTTTGTTGATTGCAGTGTTTTTGTTTCTTACCATTAAAACAAACAATGGCTGTTTGTGGCCACTGATATTTTGCCTACCTGTTGTTCTGTTTGCTCTGCAAACCAGTCAAGCGGCAACATTCTGCTCTCCCAGCCAATATGGAAGTAACTGATACTGCAATTAATTGACTCCAGGAACTCCAGGTGTTCACTGAAACAATGCTAAATTGGCCTATTCTACAGCTGATAAATACATATTTACAGCCTGGTACAAAAGATGGATTTGATGCATAATAGCTAATATTACCCTTCATGACAATTGTGAGGGGGTGAATTTTTTATAACACATCTTTTTTTCGTTTTCTATTTAGTTATATTAAGTCTGCATAATTAAGGGTGTGGCCACTTGTGTGACAGCTAGGTCTTGCTGATCGCCGTCATGTCACCTCAGCTGTGTCACAAATATACACCGGAGACTCAAATGCAAGATGATTTATTAATAGATATAACAAGAGTCACAACTGGTATTGATCTCACCAGATATAGAGGAATTGTGTAGAGTAAGGGTGCTCCTCACAAGGAATCCAACACACTAAACAGCGGTAATAGTTCATCCGAGAAACAGATGCGAAGTGAAGTCTCTCACTGATATCTTACGAGATATCGAGGGAAGGGTAGGTTAGTGCTATGGAGCAACTCTCAAGGAAATCGACCCGCTTACCAGCGGTAATAGTTCATCCAAGAAACAGATCCGAAGTGAAGTCTCTCACTGATATCTTACCAGATATCGAGGGAAGGGGAGGTTAGTGCTATGGAGCAACTCTCAAGGAAATTGACACGCTTACCAGCGGTAATAGTTCATCAGAGCAGCAGATCCGGGGTGAAGTTTCTCACTGATATGGTTGTCATCAGTGCAGGCAGTTGCAACAACATCAATGAAACGGAGACGTGCATAAGGTCCAAATATAACAGACTTATGACGATTCACCACCAGCGGATTTAGCGAGAGAGCCTAACAGGAAGCAGACACAGAGGTGAACAAACAACGGACTGACAAACGCTATCTACAAACACTGAACATATAAAGGCACGCGGTAATGCGCAACAGCTGTGGTTGAATGAAAACAGCTGAGTGAGATGAGTGTAACAAGACAAGTGATAACCCAGCTGATAAATGTAAACACACACACACCACGCGGTGAAGATATACCCAAACAAACACACCCACTTCCCACACACACACACACATACCAGCAGAACAGATAGATCCACAACCGTGACAAGCTGATTCCGGCTGATTAGCTGCTGAACTCGGCATATACATCGTATTTTTGCTTTGTTTTATGTGGCTTTACCCAGTCAGTTGCCTTTTGGAATTATTTCCTACAATTATCAGATAATATGGCATGCTTTGTGCACTTAATCGTCTCACTCATTCAAGTTGCCTCTATTTCCCAGGTGACTACAATTCTTACATACTTATACTTATATATCTATACCTGTATATCTATAAATGTATTTGTTTTATTTAGAATAATTTATCTTTTATATATATTTTTAGAACTTGAATAAAAACTTTTTTTAGAACTGAATGCACTCCAGAATCTGACAGATTGATTAACTGTAGGCTCTAGAACAGTCATCTGAAACACTGTCACACAGTTTTATGCCTGGATTTCATAATAGCCTTGAATTTACTAACACAGACTATATTTGAAATATTTGGAAGTAATTAGCGTTGTACTCCTGTAGATAAACGTCATAAGAACAATACTTAGTGGTCAGAAATCAAAAAAGTTGCAGGTAATGCAAAAAACCCATCTAAGCGAAATGCTAGCAGGCATTAGGGGTGTCAAAATGAATTGTTTCTTCGGTGCTCCACGATGCAGACGCGGACAATTCGGTATCGGTTCAGTAATAATCATAACCGGTTATTATGTACTGACGTCATGTATATCCTATGCGCTATGTCGCGGTAGCTTACTATGGCGAGGGAGGCGAGTGTTTACAATGCTTCGCCTACTTGATGCACAAACTGTGCACAATTTCACTGCGTGTGTGTTCTCTGGACACTCTTTCACTGACACTTACAGCAGAAGCCCCTATTTCACTGCGATTGAGAGAATGAAAGTAAACTCCATTACTCTCTCTCTCTCCCTCGCTGTGGCCCATTTGACCTGCTGGCGTGACTTTTTCTCTCCTCTCGGCTGATATGGCGATACTTCTGGATAGAGGTCTGCATTCCCGCGGGTGTAAGGCGGGAGCCGCTGGACCAGACCAGATTTCTTGCGGCGCGGAAATAAATTTCCGAATAAAGCACGGGAGCGGTCGGTAACTCTGGTGTAAGTTGAACGGGAGCGGGCGGCCAACAATATCGCTCCCGAGCAAGCACGTGTCTGTGTGTGTGTTTATGTGTGTGAATGAGAGAGAGCGATGCTGTGTGTTGCTGTCTATGTTTGTGTGTGCGTGTATGTGTGTGAATGAGAGAGCGTGATGCTCTGAGTCGCTTGCTTGGTGCTGTGTGTCTATGTGTGTGTGTGTGTTTATACAGACAGCCCCAAATATAAAACTGTGTTTGGGGAAAGCATCGACAATGCACCGAGATATCGGATTGAACCGAATCGATGGCATGATAATCGTAACCGAACCGAACCGTGAGACCAGTGTAGGTTCACACCTCTAGCAGGCATCTTTAGCTTCACTACCTTTTTTGGTAACCCCCGGTTGATGCGTCGACACACGAACAAAATGACGACGATTGGCTACGCCTACTTGTAGCTTCATTTGCGCTCTTCGCTCAGAACCTATGGGTGACATCACGGATACTACGTCCATATCTTTTACAGTCTATGAAACCAGTAGGCTACACTGTTGGTTCCATATTAGGCTCTGGTAAACAGCATTTGGTAATCCTGAAATTTGGTATTTGGATCACAGTGATCTAACCCAATGTTCCTTTAAAAAACTGTCATAAAAGTAAGATAGATCAGTTAATCCTGGATAGCAAAACATGGGATTTCCAAATCTGGACCAATTTGATCCAGATTAAATTTTTTGAAAAGTGGGCCATGGTGACGTGGAGCCAATCCGCAAATCACAACACATAATGTTAGCTGACCAATCAGAACATATTGAGGGCGGTCCTTCAGGGGAACTAGGAAATATGATAGTCGTTTTCATGTTAGCTGAGTAGCAGTATAAAATTAAGGTAAGATACATGAAAAACTACCCTCTGCACTACCCCTTATTGTTTACAGTATATGGTTGTTGATGCTGTATTTCATTCAAAATGGAACATCTCATACACATTTTTAGTTTTAATAAGATTTCCCTAAGAAACAGGCAAGAATTATTCCTCAATGAATCCTTAAGGGTCCTCCGTGATTCCTATTCTTTCCAAAGACAAACAAACTTGAATGCAAGAAGCTTATAATTAACTTTATTAGCAAGAAATGTCACAAAGCACATAAAGACAGAACACATTTTCTGCGTTTGTTCATCATATTGAGTGTGAATTATGTTTTCCATTTATACCTTCATGAAACAAGATTGTGTGTGTCAGAGGGAAAATGGTATATACAGTATGAGTCACTTGCTCTGGTGATTCCGACAACTTCAGCGATCCTCCATTCGCTCAATAGTGCTCTAAATGTCAGGCGGCTATATCTCAGAGTACAAAAGCAATAAGGCTTAAATGAAATTATTGGAGTTGATCAATGAGCCGCTGCATGGGTGACACTTAGGGGCTGAGAACAATTGGCTAGAGCTTGAAAACTGTGACATGAGAAGAAATACGGCCTCTTGATGTCCTTTCCCAGAGCATGGGAAAACCCTCCAAAAATCCATTATGTAATAGCCAACCGGCAGAAAAAGCAATACTGTATATGGGTTAGTCTAGATTTGCAGGTATGTTTGGCATCTCCAAAATAAACCTTCTATTATTTTAACAATTTAATTTCTATATTTAACAAAACCTTTAATTAAACATTTTGTAATAGCACAAATTATATCACAAATTTATATTCTCTAAAAAATAATGTTTATATACAGTCATGTGAAAGAAATTTGTAGACCCTATGAAAGCCTGGGTATTTTGTAAGTTTTTTTTTTTTTTTTTTTAAATATGGTTATTTAATCTCAATTTTAACAATGCAATAAGATTAAGGTAATATAACTTAACAATCAAAACAGAAAAAATTATTTTGCATAAAATTGCTTATTATGAGGAAAAAGTTAGGCCACCCAACCCCTCAATAGCTAGTGTTACCCTTTTTGGGTTAAATAATTGAGGTGAGACATTTCTTGTAGCCATCTACCAGTCTCTGAGTGTGTAGCCCACTCTTCAATGCAGAATTATTTTCAGCTGTGAGATGTTTGAGGGGTTTCTTGCCTGTATAGCTCGTTTCAAGTCACCCCACAGCATCTCAATAGGATTACGATCTGGGCTTTGACTTGGCCTCTCCAGGACTCTCCATTTCCTAGTTTTCAGCCAGTCCTTGGTTGATTTACTGGTATGTTTTGGGTCATTGTCGTGTTGCATGGTCCAACTCCGTTTTAACTTCATCTGTTTAACAGATGGTCTCACATGTTCTTCAAGCACCCTCTGATACAACGTAGAATTCATGGTGGATTCTATGATGGTGAGCTTACCAGGTCCTGTTACAGCAAAGTAACCCCAAACCATGACACTTCCACCTCCATGCTTCACAGTTGGTATGAGGTTCTTTTCCTGGAATGCTGTCTTTGTTTTACGCCAAACGTGTTGTCTGTTCTTGTGTCAAAATAATTCTATTTTGGACTTATCTGTTCAAAGAACAATATTACAGAAGTTCTGATCTTCAGAGAATCAGTATTCTCTCTGGCAAACTTCAGTCCAGCTTTGATGTTTTTCTTAGAAAGCAAAGGTTTCCTCCTTGCACACCTCTTATGCAGGTTAAACCTGTGCAGTCTCTTTCTTAGAGGCATGCACTTTCACATCAACAGTACACTCTCAGAAATAAAGGTACAGGAGCTGTCACTGGGGCAGTACCTTTTCAAAAGGTACATATTTATACCTGAAAGGTCCATAATGGTACTGTACCTTAAATTTACTTTTTAGGTACATTTGCCCACTAATATGCACTTTTGAGGTACCACTGTGAACTCTGTGGGTACAAATATGTATCTTTTGAAAAGGTACTGCCCCAGTGACAGCTCCTGTACCTTTGTTTCTGAGAGTGTAGCCAGAGCCTGCTGTAGGTCCCGGGAAGACATTTTAGAGTTTTTGCAGAGCTCTTTTAGCATCTGGGATGACCAGACATGGGTATGTTGGCAGTTGTAGATAATTTTACGGACAGTGGAATGGAAATTTCATATTCTTTTGAGATCTTATTAAATCCTTTACCAGACTCATAGGCAGCTACATTTATTTTTCTGAAGGCCTCAGACAGCTCTTTTGCTCTCTCTAAAAGGAACTGAGGCATGCCATTATTCTTCTCTCGTTAATTTGTACAGATTAGATTAGATTAATTATTTGTCAACTCTGTTATTATGATATTTCAGTGAATTTCTCATTCACTTTTTTAAAAAATGCTAATATACTAAAAATACATAAAATTATGTTTTACACCTTTCATGGGGTACCTGGTTTGAGGTTAGCATATTATGCTAAAGCACAAAATTATGGAAAATGTCAACTCTGTTATTGTCAACTCTGGTTAAACGGTTTAACAATAAGTTAAACAACAGTTATTAACTAAATCAAAAGTTTCCTATACCACATTTAAGCATTTCGCTATTATTTTACATTAGTAATTAATTTAGTTAAGTGTAAATCCTACATTTGGTGTATATCATCCCAGTTTAGGGAAAATGAATGGCAAATGCTTGACATGTACCTGCAATTCTGGAATGACTCATATGTAACATATTATTCAAATCTTAAAACTCAAAGAACAAACATACATGGGATGCTTTTTTCCTTCAGAGAAGATAAAGATAACATTATTAGAAGCAAATGGCCATTTTGATTTGTTGCATCATGAACGTCATCCTGACAAATTGCACCATTAATACTAGGAAAGGCCAGCTCATTATTAAAACTATGAGACAGAGAGGAAGTCTGATATGGGTCATAGTGAAGATGTGGGCAATATTTGTTGTTGTTATTATTGTTATTATTGAAAGTGTATAAAAATTTGGGCTGCACGTTATATAGTTCCAGCGCTGACATTGCAATGTATGCATCAGCAATAGTAACATCACAGGACAGTCAGGTTTGGATCAGTTGATCAGGCACCACAGTCCAGAACAGGTGATTATAGAGTAATTGCAAAGCATACTAGATTAAATGGTTATTATATGCATAACTTTTTGTCTAAAGTTTTGTCTTGTGGCTTTGTTTGACGTTTAAAGCATTCGAACACAAGAAACTATGATGTTTGTAGCTTTAATTATTTTTATATGAATAATTATACAGCGTTATTTTACATTTGATTATTCAATTTCTGTACACTCTCTAGAAAACCCTAAAGCACTTTGTGTACATCTGGTGAATATTGTTTATTGCAGAAAATCTTAATAAAATTGCAATGTCAGTTTTCTATGATTATACAGCCCTAACACAAATATATTTGTGTCTTTAAATGTCAGATGTAAGAAATGTAATATCTTTAAACACACAAATATCAATTTGCTAAATCAATAATGGCTGAACATCAACAATAATTACAACCTGATGAAGACAAAATGTCAACCACAAATTGCATGATGCTCATCTGTTCTTGCCAAGACATGTATCAGTCTAAAGCCGCGGTCACACTGGGCTTACCTCTCCATAGACTTCCATTCATACGCACGCGAATGCGTCAGACCGGAAACGCAGGGTCATGCGTCGAGTTACGCAGGTTGTTGCAGTGCAAAGTTCAAGCTTGGTGAACTCTGACCTGCGAAATAGCATCACTTGACTGCGTGAGACCAATCCAGGATCAAAACATGACCTCTCTGAACAGAAATTTAAAACATGGTGCAATCGCTCGCTTTTCTAAATGCCTAATCATCTTGTTTAATCCCGCCCCTTTTCGCAGCGCCGTACGACAGAATTTCGCAAGCTCAAACTCTAGTGTGACCGCGACTTCATCAGTCTAATCTGTAAATTTGTTATTTGGTGATTTACCTATGGAGAGTGTCTGCAGTTCAGGTATTTAGTTCCTGAAGGGCCATGACCTTTTTTTCTTTGTCAGTCTTAATAAAGCACACCTGAATGCAGTAATCAATTATTGTTGAAGACCTTGCTGGCTCTGAGTTTAATTGACTCTATGCACGACTTCTTCCGCGTTCGCGGTTAGCCCGCATGACAACTTCCGGTGCAGCACGGCGATCGCTTTAAGCGGATGGCGCAGGTGAGGATCATAGATTACACTCGCTGTTTCTAGGAGTTTGCTCGGATTATCGTTAATGACATTGAATTAATCATGAGACAGAGAGCTGTCACACCAAGCAGCAAAGAAGAGAAGAGGTTCAAATTCTACATTTTGAGTTACATTCATCATTTTGAGGGTGAGTATCATGCTATATATACGAATAGCAATTGAACACTAGCCGTGTCCGTTTCTCACAGTTCATATCGATTTTTATGTTATATTTTAATTACCTGCATCATGTCTATCCTTCCGTCCTTAATATCCATAAGTATGAACTAGTATGAGTTATTAACTATAGGTTATAGTTTCCAGGTTTCCTGTAAGGATGGAGTGACAGGAGAGATCAGCGTGACGTGTTTCAGGTCGATGATGAAGTCAGAGAGGCTGCATAGTTTGTGTGGGAGGTTATTTATTCTCAGGATGACATGATGATCCAGCTCATATACAAAGACAACGAAATGTTTCAGAAGAAGCTGACCATTTCTTTCTTTTCATCTTTCTCTTTTACTTTTACCTGTCAAAGTGTCTACAGATCTGAACAAACACACTCACACAACTTCATATTTAACAATTGTTTAATGTTGTATTTTTACACATCGCTGTAAGGGAAATGTTTAACATTTTGTCAAATTATTTATACTGCGGTGAAAATGTCTAAAGTTATGTTTTTACATTACTGCTGTGCAAATGTCTAGTTACTTATATTTACATATTTCAGGGTTTTTCCTTGTTCAAAATAAGTTGGAGGTGGTATCCCATTCATTACATTTTTGTGACTTGAAATAATTGTAATTTGCATTATTCTTGTAATCTTATATTAAAAACATTATATATATTTTTAAAAAGGCTAACATTAAATGTAATTAAATACAACCAGTGCTTGAGCATCATTTGGAGTCTGACAGTAGTTGCCTGCCTGATTTTTTGTCAAAAGACAGAGGTGGTACATTTGATGAAGGTAAGCACTGCATAATTCCCTATGCACAAAAACCCCTGCTTATTTACACATGCAGTGCAAGTATCTAAAGTTATTTATATTGTTCTGAAATATATGTTTAAATGATTATGTTAAAAATGAATGTTTATTATATTGACAACTTTATATTCCTGCAGTGCAGGCAACAGCATATAAACCATGTACAGTGTGTGTTTATATCATTTTTTTACATGAATAAATTTTGGTTCATCATCTACTCTTTAATCTTTAGCTCAAGCTTTTACTAATGGGCAGAAGGCAAGCCACTGTATAAATCTGGTTGATGCTCGCTGTAATAGAAAGAGATGATGATCATCCAGCTTGTGTTGCTTCATGCTGCAGATGAGACACTCTGTGTGGAACCTCAGGCGTGCGATGGACGGTGTCTCCCTTACACTTGCTCTTACTCTGGACACATTACTCTGGATGCTGTAGGATGCAAGTTGTGAACCTAAATCAGATGTGATGCATGTAGATGTATAAATCAGAAAGAAATGTATTAGATTTTGCATATAAATACTTGTGCTTAACACATTTTGTCTATTACATGACACTAGAATATGTGTGTGTGTGTATATATATATATATATATATATATATATATATATATATATATATATATATATATATATATATATATATATATATACTGCAATTTATTGAAGTTCATGACGGTTAATTCTACAGTATGTTGCTGCATTCATTAACAGAAAGTTGTAAATACTACAATATTCATTTACTTTTCGGCTTAGTCTTATTAAATGCTACAACATATGCAGTATAATACAATTTACTATAGTATGATTAAAAACGTAATATTATATAATATAAAATACAATTACAACTTGTTACTTCTTTCATCTGGGTTAAATTCTAGTACATCATTTTTTTATCGTACCTTTAGAGCCGTATAACATCACCAAAAGCAGCATCGAATCAGTCTCCTTTCAGTCACTCCACCTCTTCACGGAGACTGTCAGCCTGATCTGGTATTAATCATCTGCAGTTGGTTGTGGAACTGAACAATAATGATGTTGCAGATGCTGGGCATCCACTGGCACATGATTCTTATTAATTTAAGTGTAAATCCCCCGTTTTTTGCCATGCTCCGATGCATTTAGGTCTTGCCGCTATTAGATTTCGCTGTAAAACGCGCTATGCGGAAATCGAGACACTGGCGTATATTCTACCGGAAATACGTCAGCAGAGATCGTGCATAGAGTCAATTGGGGTATGAGTTGAACTCTGCAGGCCATGATCATCCAGGAACAGAATTGCACTGCTATACTGTATGTCCTGAAGCATCATTCAATTCAAGGTATAATTTTGTTTTATCATCTCATTGATTGTAGTTTTTTTGATTGCATTCAGAAAAACAAAAGTTTCTTTTCAAAGAGTTCTTTTTAGAGTGGTGTGAGTCTATTTACCCAACAGATTTGTTAACACCATGAGCCTTATTTTAATGATCTAAATGCATAGTCTAATGTGCATGACACTGATGCACTCAGGGCATGTCTGAATCCACTTTTGTTAGTTTAATGATGGGAGAAATGGTCAGTGTGCATCATTATCAAGTATTATTATTATTTTGAACACAATTTTAGTAATCAGGTGATTTTGTTTCCATGGAATGTTTTACCAATTTATAATGGATACTATTTATGATAACTCCTTATGCCATGGATATTTAACATCTATAGTATCTTTAGGTGCTATGACCGTATACAGCACACATTAATGCCGTATATGGGTTCTTGATGTGATGTTGCATTTTCACTGTCGCAGATGACCATAATGAATATAATTAGTATTAACGTCATTTAAAATGCAATAAATAGTTAAGGCAAAGCAAGTTTATTCATATAGTACATTTGATACACAATGGTAATTCAAAGTGCTACTTAAACGATAATAAAAGAAACAAGAAAATAAAAATGATTAAAATTATTAATAATTAGAATTAAAAACAGGATTAAAACAGATTAAACTGTGTTAAAACAGGTTATAAAAGAATGGAAAAGTAAGACATGAGAGGGAAACATTGGTTTGGCTTACATGAACATCTTGTTATAAAACTGCAGTTTTTTATGTTTTTGAGGAAAAATCTCAAAACCTTTCATACGGTGTGACTGTCTCAAGAATAGTTAAGTAAATTTAGACTCTTATCATTTAAAAAGGAAACCATAAAATCATTAATACATATTAAAACAGAACACTGATTTTTCAAGTGTCTATTTTAGTACATGGCAATCATTTTTTTATCCATTTATTTCTCATAATACAGGAAAGTGATACATTTTGTCACTGAAAACCATATTCTTTGGTATGACACTTATGTGGTCATTTTAAATTGGGCAATTCCTTGGAAAACTTCAATTAGTTGAAGGATTCCATTCAAGATCCCAGATGTATGTGCACCTGTTAAGTTTTGTTTTAGAATGTTTTACATATTTAACTTTTTTGGAACCACTATAAAAAGTTGTTGTCCTGTGGTGTTGTTACAGCCAGGCTAGGTTCTCCTTACTCAAAACCACAAGACTCACCCCGTTCACATTGTCACCGCAATCAACAAAATCCCCCATCACCCGAATACTAATCACCAGCGCACCTGCACATCATTCCCAGCTCAACACTTCAGCCCATAAATGCATGCATGCTCCCTCAAGCTGCGGTCACACTAGACTTTTCTCCCCATAGACTTCCATTCATACGCACGCAAATGCGTCAGACCAGAAACGCAAGGTCGTGCGTCAAGTTTCGCAGATCGCTGCATTAGAGAGTTCAAGCATGGTGAACTCTGACCTGCGAATTCACATCACTTGACTGCTTGAGACCGACTGAGGATCAAAACATGACCTCTCTGGACAGACATTTTAAATATGGACCAAACACTTGCTTTTTTAAACGTCTAACCATCTTGTTTAATCCTGCCTCTTTTCGCAGCGCTGCACAACAGAATTTTGCAAGCTCAAACTCTAGTGTGACCACAGCTTAACTCTGTGTCCGGCTTTGTCGCAGAATGAAATCTCATGGTCAATCTTTTCTTCTTGAGAAACCTATAAATACCTTGTCTGCTCCAAGTCTTCTAGTGTTTGGTTCTCTCCTTGGGCCTGTTTCAGAAAGGAGGTAAAGGAGGTTAAGTGAACCTAACCTGGTCAGGAGCAGGTTTTATTCTTTAATCTCTGAGTTTCTGTATGTCTCCTCTCCTTTTTTTAAAGACAACGCAGTATTTTTCGCCTTAGCTTTAGTCATTAATTTCCTACATTTCAGTCACACAAAGAACAATGGCCTGTCCTTTTTTTGGAGGACACTATAGATGAGGAGGCTGTATTAATTCGAAGAGAGTTTTTGAGCAAGGATTTTGATATATGTGTGTGTGTATATGTATATATGTGTATATATACATACACACACACACACACACACACATATATATATATATATATATATATATATATATATATATATATATATATATATATATATATATATATATATATATATATATAAATTTATATATATATACACACACACACACCTTGTGCCTTCTGATTGTTTTCTCGTTGCCAACCCGGACTGTTCCTCGACCTTGTGTCCTCTCGCTGCCAGCCCAGACACTTTCCTGCCCTTCGGTTATTGATCCTCTGCTGCCAGCCTTGACACCTGCCTGTATTCCGATGCTGAACGTCTTCTGCCAGCCCATGACCCTCTTTGCTCTGCCTGTGCACTTGAGTATAAGAACCTTTGCTATTTCTCTGCTGTTTGTCAGTTGTTTAATAAACGTACTGTATATGGATCCCTCATTGTCAGATCATTCATTACAGAAGACTTCGCCAAACCCGGATCCCGCAGCCATGCAACAAATGACCACAGAACTGACAGCACAAGCCCAAGTCCTCTCTGTACATCAACAACAACTAGCACACCTTACCCACTTAACGGATGAATTGGTGAAAGCACTGCAAAGTTTGAATGTCACTCCACCTACACAAATGGAGAGCTCTCCGGTCGTCGATATACCTAATGAAAACCCAGTCACTCTACACAACCCACGCCTGGCCTTCCCTGATAAATTTAATGGCAATCCAGCTAAGTATAAAGGGTTTCTACTTCAATGTCAACTCTTCGTCACTCAACAACCACACATGTATTCCACAGAAAAGAGTAAAATCGCTTTTGTTTGCTCCTTGCTCACTGAAAAGGCACTAGACTGGGCCACCGCCATCTGGCATCCCACCATTCCTGCTTTTTCTACCTTTGGAAGCTTTCTGCAGAAATTCCGTACGGTTTTTGAACACCCGGAAGGCGGCCGCAGTGCAGGGGAGGAGTTATTGACAGTAAAACAGGGTAATCAAACTGCCTCTGACTTCGCACTTCATTTCCGGACTCTAGCCGCTCAGACAGGATGGTTGGATGATACGTTAAAGACCCTCTATCGTAAAGGCCTTAACCCAGAACTCTAAGCGGAATTGGCATGCTGTGATGAGGGGAAAACTCTGGATAAATTCGCCTGGACAACCTCATACGAGCCCGCAAACCAGTACAAAATTTCATACCTCTCACAAATCAACGATCAAATCTTCCTTTCAAGAATTCACAAGAACCCATGCAAATAGGACATACCCAACTCACCTTTGAAGAACGTGAACGTAGATTCCAACATAATCTCTGTCTGTACTGTGGTCAACCGGAGCACGTCAAAATCCGATGCCCAGTGAGGCCCCCAACTAGAACCCTCCCGGTGAGTTCAGCCTTTTGCACACCCACTAATAACCAATGCTTTGAAATCCCCATTACGGTAACCTTCAACGGCACTATAATCAATGCCACAGCCATGATTGATTCAGGAGCTGCAGGAAATTTTATGGATAGAAAGTTTGCTGATGAACATCTCATTCCCTGGCTCTCTTGTACGTCTCCCTTTGCAGTCACGGCGGTAGACGGTCGCCCCCTAGGGGAAGGAAGAATAAACCACTCAACACCAACACTCTCACTCAGGACGGGCACTCTTCATAATGAAGCCATAACATTTCTTATCATTAATTCCCATCGATACTCTGTGATTCTGGGTTTACCCTGGCTGAAGAAACACAACCCAGTTATTTCATGGCGGAATGGTGAGGTAATAAGTTGGGATGAATTATGTGTTCAGGAGTGCTTACAGGTTGTGGTACCCCTTGAAATTAATGCACTCTCAGTCGAAGAAAAAGAGACTGAGCCGAGCCGAGCCGAGGTGTACCGAAGGAATATAGAGATTTAACCGAAGCATTTAACAAGCAGAAGGCCACAGAATTGCCCCCTCATCGTGAGTATGATTGTGCTATTGAATTATTACCTGGTACAACGCCCCCTCGGGGAAGAATTTTTCCTTTATCCCTAACAGACACTGAAACCATGAACTATTATATCAAGGAGGAGTTAAAGAAGGGGTTCATACGTCCCTCTACATCATCTGCATAAGCTGGCTTCTTCTTCGTGGGAAAAAAGAACGGCGGATTGCGCCCTTGTATTGACTACCGGGGGCTCAACGAAATTGCAGTCAAATACAGGTACCCACTCCCTCTAGTCCCATCAGCTCTGGAACAACTACGCACAGCCAACTATTTCACGAAACTTGATCTCAGAAGTGCATATAATCTTATCAGAATTAAACAGGGGCACGAATGGAAAACGGCTTTCTCTACCACTAATGGCCACTACGAATATCTCGTTATGCCCTTCGGACTAGCAAACAGTCCTTCTGTGTTTCAAGCTTTCATCAATGACACCTTCAGAGACATGCTGAATCAGTGGCTCATTATCTACATTGATGATATCCTGATATACTCAAACTCCCTTGAAGAACACATCAGTCACGTAAGGGCAGTACTCCAACGATTGATCGATAATCATCTGTATGCTAAACTAAAGAAATGCGAATTCCATCAAACATCCATCGCTTTCTTGGGGTACATTTTTGAAAGGGAGGGCATGGCAATGGACGTACAGAAGGTACAATCTGTGTTGAAATGGCCAAGACCCAAGACGATCAAAGAACTGCAAAGATTTCTGGGTTTCACTAACATTTACCGACGCTTCATCCAAAACTTCAGCATGGTAGCCTCTCCACTAACCAACCTGACTAAAGGGGGGAGAAACCTCATTAAGTGGAACAATGCTGCAGAAGGAGCCTTCATCAAACTCAAACATCGTTTCGCTACTGCACCAATTCATCATCATCCTAATCCTGACTTACCCTTTACTGTAGAGATAGATGCATCGAACACAGGCATCGGTGCGATTCGATCTCAGAAACACGGTTCCCCCACCAAATCTCACCCATGTGCCTTCTTCTCACGTAAACTCAGTGCAGCGGAACAGAATTACGATGTGGGCAATCGCGAACTTCTTGCAATGAAAGCTGCCATGGAAGAGTGGAGACATTGGCTGGAGGGAGCAAGACACAAATTTACGGTAATTACCGACCACAAGAATTTGATGTATATACATTCTGCTATAAGACTGAACCCCAGGCAGGCTAGATGGGCTTTATTTTTTTCCCGGTTTGATTTCACTGTTATTTACATTCCAGGCTCTAAGAACACTAAGGCAGACACACTATCTAGATTATTCGAAGAGGATGTCGTGAAGCAGGAGGAAGAACCCATTGTAAAAAATTCTCTCGCTTTGGCACCCATTCTCTGGGACATCGACACAGAAATTGCTCAGGCACAGACCCAACAACCACGCCCACCAAACTGCCCAGCCGAGAAGACTTTTGTTCCCACCCCCTTCAGAGAACGTCTCCTCAGAGAAATTCACTCCAATCCCAGCTCTGGACACCCAGGTATAAGCAGAATGATGGACCTAGTGCAGAACAAATATTGGTGGCCCAACATGCTATCTGACATTACAACGTTTATCAACAACTGTATCCCCTGTAACATGCACAAACATTCATGGAAATTACCGGCTGGATTACTACAACCGTTACCCACCCCTCACAGACCATGGTCCCACATCGCCATCAACTTCATAACAGATCTTCCCACATCCCAGGGTAACACAACCATATTAACCATAATCGATAGATTCCCTAAAGCATGCCGACTCCTCCCCATTCCCAAATTACCCACTGCTCTAGAAACCACAGAATTGTTGTGCAATAATGTTTTCCGTTTCTTTGGGATACCAGAAGACATTGTGTCTGACAGGGGACCTCAATTCACCTCAAGAGAGTGGTCAGCATTTTTCAAAAACCTCAATGTTTAGCTTAACTTCTGGTTATCATCCACAATCCAATAATCAAACCGAAAGGCTGAATCAAGTAATAACTCTCTTTCTACGCACCTATTGCCATCAGAACCAAGCAGACTGGAGCAGATATTTATTTTGGGCTGAATACGCACAAAATTCATTACGCAAAGCAGCTACCGGTCTCACACCATTTCAATGTGTGCTTGGATTTCAACCCCCATTATTCCCATGGTCAGGTGAACCCACCGAACTCCCCACAGTAAATGACTGGCCACAACGCAGCGAGAACACTTGGAATGCAGCGCACACACAATTACTTCGAGCTATAAGAAGATTCAGAGAACAAGCAGATCGTCGCCGCCATCCCGCTCCAGCATACACACCAGGACAATGGGTATGGCTATCCACCCGTGATCTCAGAATGAAACTACCCTGCAGAAAACTCAGCCCCAGGTGCGTGGGTCCTTTCAAAATAAATAGACAAATTACTCCAGTGTCATATCGCCTTGAACTACCCATTAACTACCGTATCTCTCCTACTTTTCATGTATCACTGCTAAAACCTGCTGCTGGTCCTGCTGAGGGGGAGAGGGAGTTGGCAGATGGTGAACGGGGCCCTCCACCCATCATCATCGAGGGTGAGGAAGCTTATCAGGTGCATGACATCCTGAATTCCAGACGTCAGGGCGGGATACTACAATATTTGGTAGACTGGGAGGGGTACGGCCCAGAGGAGTATATATATATATATATATATATATATATATATATATATATATATATATATATATATATATATATATATATATATATATATATATATGTGTGTGTGTGTGTGTGTGTGTGTGTGTGTGTATGTGTGTGTATATATATGTATGTGTATGTTCAGTTAATAACATTTTGCTGCAACCTCTGAATGTATCCTAATATTTAAAATGACCTGCAGGATTTCCCAATGTGGTTGGATGCAATGATGGCTCACATATACCTATCATTGCACCAACTGAACATGAGCCAGACTATGTTAATAGAAAGTCAATCCACAGTATTAGTGTGCAGGTACATTGAGTTACATGCAGTTACAATGGTGAAACACCACATAGCAATAATATATTTTAATCTTTCCACTGTGAAGATCATATGTGATGCTGCACATATTATCACCAATGTTGAGGCCAAGTGGCCTGGCTCTGTGCATGACTCACAAATATATCGTGAGTGTACCCTAAGCAGCACACTGCAAAGTGGTAGGTAAATGTATGCACTAAAGATTTGGGTACTTCAATGCAGCAATAAACCAATATGACCAGTTTTTTTCTTTCTTACAGCTGAGATTGATGGCTTTCTGCTAGGGGATAGGGGTTACCCATGCCAGCCTACACTGCTAACCCCTTACCCAGAACCTGAGCAAGGGCCACAGCAGTGCTTCAATGTGGTACACTGTAAAACTAGAGGCAGGGTGGAAATGACTATAGGTCTGTTGAAAGCACGTTTCCAGTGCCTACGTCACCTCAGGGTAACCCCTGAAAGGGCCTACGACATCATTGTGGCATGTGTCGTTATGTGAGTTTTATTGCAATTTTTAAAGGGGGAACAACATCATGTGCTACACATACAAGACTCAGAGGAAGAGCCCATCCACCCTGCAGATTCCCAGGATGGAAGGGTGGTCCGAGACCTTATATGCCAGAATTTATTCTCTGATTAAATCAGTCACCACAAAAAAAAAAAAAAAAAATGAAAGAAATAAATCAACAAGTCACAACAATTTATTTTGTCTTATTTATTTCCTACAAATTAAAAAAACAACTGTTAACTTTCTATATTATTTTAAAACTTTTTTATAATCCACTAAATCACAAAACACACCTGTAGCTTGTGTTTCAGGATCTTGATTTCCATATCAGTCTTTAGGATCTGCCGATCCAAGTATCATTTTATTTATTTATTTATTTTTTTCAATTTGTTTCAGCAAATGCAGTCTATATAACTCCTTTACTGGTAGCTGAAAATACAGTAGTTTAGGGTTACGTTATGTTGTACATGACTTCCATTGAATTAAACTCAATTGGCAAATGGCATTTACTGAACATCACTGAACTGTGTTCATCTGCGCAGAAGAAGTAGATGGACCCTCCTCTTGTTCTTCCACACTCTGGAGGGTAGTGATGGGGAAGACAAGAATATATGTTTATACTTGGATATACTTACATTCTATAGCTTACTGGACACAAAAATTTGAAGATGTGATTGTAAAGATTGTTTGATGTCTACAGACATAACATTATCTCTATAGGCCTCTCTGTATCAGCAGAAAATGTGTCATCATCCCCTACATCCTAAGAAAATGAGCATTTGGTTGAGCACACTTAATAATATTACTTAGCCTACTCAATACACAAGAAATTAGAATACTTACAACTGCTTGGGGTTTTGATAAGACAGGAGGCTCCAAAAGGCAGATATTGCCATCACAATCTATTGAGACCAATGCAAAAATGAAAGTAAATATATATATATATATATATATATATATATATATATATATATATATATATATATATATGTATATGTATGTGTGTGTGTGTGTAGAGTCCTCTTACATTTTATGTAGGCACTTGTGTCCTGGGGAGTGACTGGCTCTGATGAACACCCTGCAGGAATTCCCTCAGACACTGGCCTTCCAGTGTTCAGACTCAAGGCCATCTCCTCAGCATTTGTGAGTGGTGGTGGTGCAGGGCCTCCCCCTGTCTTGCGAGACTCTGCCTTCTTTCTGTTGGCTGAAGACACGGCAAATAAAAAAAAAAGAGCACTGCATGAATACAGCATGACACATGCATTGCCATTTAGATGATAAATGTAATTTGTAAAACGAAAAAAAAAAAAAAATTCATGCCATGCTGAAACCTTACCTGATTGAATTATGTTTTTTATATTTCATTTTTAGCTGCTGCCATTTTCTTTTAATACCTGGAGGATTGCACCTACATGAAAATTACAATTTAATTCAATATCATAGTTTTAAGTTTTACCTTTGATATTGAAGCAAAATAAATAAATAAATAAATAAATAGCTTTAATTCACTAACCCGCGACAGGGACGTGTACTGTAATTAGATTAATGGGATTATTACTCGTTCTAAAAACTATTGTTTTAGTACTGCTTACATTCTAAATGTCATATCAACCTCTACAACTTGATCAATAAAAAAAGACAGACACACACTTTTAAATGTCAATTTTTTTACATTTTATCTTAAACTGATCAACGTGTGTAAAAGGGGGAACCTCAAATTAAACATTTCCACTGAACATTAAGTGAAGGTTATCTGCATTCTTGTTTTGTCAGATTTATTGTAGAAACTATGCAGTAGCCTATTTCATGTAATTTCATGCAATTACATCTGAAATAACTTCAAAATTACCCACTTTTCAAGTGAAAAGTCAATAAACATCACACATTACATTACTTATTTTTTATACTTAAATATTTTAAAAACTTAAAATACTTTAAATGTAAACTTGCACATTAACTTGAGCAGCTATGTTTTCTCACGCTAACTGTCTCTGATTTGCCGATGCAGTGCTGTTGCTTTTTTTTTTTTTTTAAATATATGCTTATATTTGCTATAGGTTTGCATGAGCATATCAAGTTCAGCTGGAGAAAAAAATGCTGATCTCCTTTTTCCAGATCTTTTCATGGTGACTCGTAATATCTACGCTCCGTTGATAATGGCTTTTTTATAGTTGCGGTGTGCACGCTTAAAGCCGCGGTCACACTGGACTTTACTCCCCATAGACTTCCATTCATACGCACTCGAATGCGTCAGACCGGAAATGCAGGGTCATGCGTCGAGTTTCGCATTTCACTGCGGTGCAAAGTTTAAGCTTGGTGAACTCTGACCTGCGAAATTGCATCACTTGACTGCGTGAGACCAATCCAGGATTAAAACATGACCTCTCTGAACAGAAATTTAAAACATGGAGCAATCGCTCGGTTTTTTTATTGTCTAATCATCTTGCTTTTTGCAGCGCCGTACGACAGAATTTCGCAAGCTCAAACTCTAGTGTGACTTTGGCTTAACTCTGAATTGTTCTACTCAAAGTTGATTGACCCAACTCAGATCAGCTGTTCTGAAACCGAAAACTCTGAGTTTTTAATCTCTCGGTAAATCAAATCACCCCCGGTTTCACAAACAAGGTTTGAGGCTAGTCTTGGATTAAAATGCATGTTTGAGCTCTCTCAACTGAAAAAAACGTGTGAGATGTCTTAAAATATGGCAGTGTCATTTTTTGTCTCCAGCTGCACACCAGTAATGTATTTTTCTAAGGCCGTTTTTATAAAAGTGGCTTAAATAGCCTAATTTAACTAAGGGTGCTTTCACACTTGGTTCAATTGCCTGGACCGTACCCAAGTTCGATTGTCCCCCCTTGCCACCTTCTCGGTTGGTTTGTGTTCACACTGCCTTTTTTCCTTCTGAACCCCGGTACGCTTGCGTCATAGAGCTGCTGTTTTGTTTACGGCTGTTGCTAGGTGACAGTCACGAAAGCAAAGCGCCAAAATGGAGACTTGCGCACATCGCGGTCGATTTGCTTTTACTGAATCATAAGTTTTGGACATACAGAAAGCGACTCGCGTCTGTCTGCTGCAAAAATATTATAAACATTCAGAACATCACACAGTGTCTGCAGAAGCTGTTTCTGGAGGAGACAAGCAGACATCACTGTGTATCACTGTGCTTGGCTCAGTCCCGCTAAAAGTACAATACATGGCGCACATACACACACACACACACACACACACACGAATGAACGTTATGAAAATAATAGTTTGTTGTACAGTTGCCGGTTCACTTCCGCTATTTGGTACGATTGCATTCATACCAGAAGTGAACCGTACCAGAGTTCGCATAAACCGTACCCCAGACCACCTCTTTCAGGCGGACTCGGGTACGGTTCACGTGTGCGCACCCGAGTTCAGAAGACACGTTCACACTAGCTAAACGTACCGTACTATGACGTCAAATGAACCCGGGTGCGGACCAAAAGTGCTAGTGTGAAAGCACCCTAAGTTCTAGTCCTGGCTTAAGCTAAGCCCGGTTTGTGAAACTGGGCCTCAGAGTTCAAGTTTAAACTCCGAGTTGGTTGAACCTCCTTACTGAAACAGGTCCCGGGTTGTGTGTTTCCCGATGTCCAACAAGTCATGGAAAAAAAAAATATATATATTATTCATATAAAATAATTAGTATATGAAGATAGATACTTGTTCAGCAATGAAGATAAATCACTCTCGTGTTATTTATAAATGATTAAGAATAGTTTTTCTTAATTTTTGTTATATCACACAATCGGACATTTAAAAAAAATAACTGATAAGGTAGTGTCTCAAACATCAAACTACATAGATATAACTTTATTTTGTTAAAAATGAGGTTTAAAAAAAACACATTTTCCTGCCTACTTGTCAACTACTCATATGCACATAAAGAATCAGGTGTGCTATTGCTTTTAAGACATTCATGATGATGACGTTTAATCATAAAGGTTTTGTCTTTGCATGTTGCAGATTTTTGGCATCTGAATAAAAGCATTTTCTTATAGATGTTTTACCGTGACCTTGTTTTTTACATGTACATACCAAAATGACAAAATGCTCATTTACCATAACACTAAAACTAAACTCAAATACTTATCCTTCAAGTATAGGGGAGAGCGGGGACGAAAGTACCATTTTTCATATGAACCTATTTTTAAAAGATAATGTTTTAGACAGAAATATATTTTTGCTGTGGTCACTAACTCATAAGTGTGGTCTATCAATATCGGGTGATACTTAAAAAAATGTAATACAACTTCAAAAAAATTTCACTTTAAACATAAATTGCACATTGTTACTTTTGACCCCGTCAGTAGGGTCAAAAGTAATCACAATATTTGCTAGATACTGACTTAATCTTGTTCATTTTAAATATATCTGACTATGACCTGCACGGTGGCGCAGTGGGTAGCACAATCGCCTCACAGCAAGAGGGTTGCTGGTTCGAGCCCTGGCTGGGTCAGTTGGCGTTTCTGTGTGGAGTTTGCATGTTCTCCCCGGGTTTGCATGGGTTTCCTCCAGGTGCTCTGGTTTCCCCCACAAGTCCAAAGACATGCGGTATAGGTGAATTGGGTAAGCTAAAGCTTGTCCCTAGTGTATGTGTATGGATGTTGATGGGTTGCAGCTGGAAGGGCATTCGCTGCGTGAAACATGCTGGATAAGTTGGCGGTTCATTCAGCTGTGGCGACCCCAGATTAATAAAAGGACTAAGCCGAAAAGAAAATGAATGAATGACTATGACCTTGTTTTATAATGTTAACTGCAAACACATTTTGTCTTATATTTTTTGCAAAAAATATTAAACGGCATTTTCATTTTAAATTTCAGTTTCATTAAATGTTTCAAAAGCAACCCAACAATGCAAAATTTTACTATTTTTGAATATATATTTTTATAATTATTGACATTATGCATTAATTTTATAAAACATATTAATCAAAACACTGAAAACTTTCATGTGGAAGTGAAAACAAGGTATGACTATTAGCAGTGGGACATAATTAATTTTTTTTTTCACTTTTGTCCCCATAGGAATGGCCCCATGCCATTAAAACCTGATTTACTTTTAAACGAAACAACTCAGAGATTTCAAACTTGAGGATGTGTTATTGCACTACATAACATGTAGATTGATCATTACTGTGATGCATGAAAAGAGAAACACAACTTGTAATAATAATAAAAAAAGAACAGCTACAATAATTTACTTTCTGCACTTAAAACGGAAATTCAGACCTAACCGCTGTTATGGACAGAATTCTGCACAGAAGGCAGGTTAACAGTGTTTATTATCTCAAAGTCAAAAAAGCCAGTCTGCTGTTAAAAAAACAAGAGGGAGAAGAAGGCTGAAGGATTCCGTAAGCCCACCACTGTGATGCGGAGAACTCCCGACTTCCAGGTGTTTGCGGTCTGAGCAGAGTGAGAGGTGAAAGCAAACTTCTCACAGGTTCAGCCAAAGTATACAAACAGACATTGAACGAGACAAGATGAGACAGGACAGGACTATGATGGTAAGGTTGAGAAATGTAGACTTGAGATAATGCACATAGCAACGATATACTGACAAGTGAGGGTATGATAAGCAAGGGAGAAATAAGGACGCCAATAAGAGTAAAGCTAGAACAGGTGTCTTGTGATCAGCGCTCGCAGGGCACAGAGGGGAAAAGACTTAACAAGGATCAAACCTGGTCCCGAAATCAAGTGATATTTGGCATCTACTTCAAGGTTTGCTTGCTGAATGTGCTGTTACAGTATAGCCTGGAAAGCTAATTTTGTCAGGGCTTCAAGAAAATCCCTTGGTTACTTTTGTCCCCGCTCTCCCCTAGATGTTAATTAATTATATTCATCACCTTAATGTACAATTACACATGTGTGAGCTTCTGTTGTTGAATGTGCTTACATTTACAGATATTCAACACTAAGGCCCAATCCCAATTCTACCCCTTGGCCCTTCCCCTTTTCATACCCCTCATTTTGTGCATTCTCGTGAAGGGGTAGGGGTGTCCCAATTCTCTTTAGCTTGAAGGCATTGTGCTAAGGGGAAGGGGTAGATAGCCCTTCAAACAAAGATTTTTCAGGACCCCACTCGAAACCAAGGGGTAAGAAAATTTCCCAGAATACACCAGCCACAACGGCAGGATAGTTGTACCCGGAAGTAAGGAGATCCACAAATTAGTATTTTTTTTTTTGTCATTATTATGAATTTTTACAACAAACAAACACATGTTTTAATATATTCATAACCGTTTTCGTGTTTTACCGTCATGCTTAAAAAAAATGCTAAAATAAAAACTGCTAAATTTCGCGACCTATAATTTATAATCATAACTCCTGTATAGCAGTCCCACAACATTCTGACACTCGATGACACTCAAATACCCTTTCAGAAAAGTCTAGTGGCTGGGTATGAGCTTTTTACAGTGTCTATAACTATACTATTGTCAGTGTCATTAACTATAATGTTAATGTTGTTTTTGGTGTGTTTACATAGATGAATATGGCCACTGTGTAAATGCACAGTACAGTTACGATCTTATTGCCACATTATATCGTTATGATGTGGCTAGTAGTTTTCCCACTATTACTAGCCACTCGCCATTTTCACTAGCCACAATTTTGTTGTTGGGAAAATATAATTTATATGCATAAATTTGACTTTGGCATGCGAAAATTACTTCATTTATATTTTGTGTTTTTCCACTTGCCTTTTCGTTCATTTACCTGTTTTTTTGTTTATGAGCTTACTCAATGAGCATGAGCAAATGGGTTATGCTTTCATTAAAAGTGTCGCATTGCAATTAGTTTTCTTTCACAGGACTTTTCAGGGCTCAACACAATAAGGATTTATCTTTTTTTTTCTCTAGCCACACCAAACTAATTATTTCCTTGCCACAAATTTTAAATAATGTGTCAAAACAAGAAAAACACTGCTGTATCCATACACCTTTTATTCAACAAAACAGTTGACATTTAAAAAAAATATATTCTCACGCATCTAAAACTATGCACAGTGGTCTGTTCTGGCTCCCAGATCACCAGTTAACTATGCATACAACAACATATTAAAGCAATATTATTGTAAAGGATGATTATTAAACTATATTAACAAAAATAACAGCAAGCAAAAGAAAGCGGGTAAAAAACATTCTGTGCGCGATAATGAAAGGATGATGCACACGGTTAATGTTAGGCCAATTATCTGTTAGACCAATAATCTGTTCAAAGAATGGTTAAAGCGAAAGCGACAACAACTGCTTACAAAGAATCTCGAGCCCTTGAAAGACTGTGGGTAGTTTTGTTTCCAGGCAAGGTTGCTTCAAGTGAGGAAACGGCACAGAAGCTTTTAAACACTTGCGTGTATCAAATCATCTGTGCACACGACACTAAAGCCCTCGTCAGTGAGTGGGGAAAGACTGTCTCACCATCCGCGTGATCCTCTCATTCGTTATTCACCTGCTTTCTTTGGCTCGCACGAAAAGCTGTTTTTGTCATTCGTGCTGCTTTTCTTTTCTAAAATCACATTACGCATATAGACAAACGGTCATACACTAACAGTCTAATCTGTAGTGACGACGAGCCAGCACTGGCAACTTAAAAATGAGTTTCAGCCTGCCAAAGTGGATAGTGGGAGTGGCTGTCTAACCACCACAACCGAAATCTACCCGCATTTGGCAGGTGTTAATGTAAAGCCCTGGTTATGATAACATAATATATGCCTTCAGTGATTTCCTGAAGATAAATACCAAAAAATAACGCAACTGGAATAACTACAGCAGTCACGATCATCTGATCTCATATGAAGCATGAGATCGCGATGACATATGATGACGTGTGCAGGTGCTGTAGTGCTGTCCCAATTCTTTAAATTGGGGTAAATTTTGAAGCCCTTCCCCTTCACACTCGGTTTTAGGCGCCAAGGGGAAGGGGTAGGGGTACAAAAATAGAATTGGGATTGGGCCTAAAACAACAGGTGAGTTTAAAGGCACAACTACTATGAAAAATCAATACAGTAAATTCTTTCATATTAACACCATACATCTAACACTGTCTTTTTATGGATCGAGTGTATGATGTTCCTGGTTTTCATTTTATTGCCTGTTTGTAAGGGCAAATAAAAGGGTGAGAGGAAGTATTGTGTGACAGCAGAACAACTATCAGCTAGATTACATCAGGGTTTATCCTCTTTAACTGGGTCACAGTTCAAGGTGTCTATACCAAATAAGTCATGTACAAACAGCCTCATGCTTTCACCAATGAATGAGACGTGTCAGAAACAAGGCCATCTCACTTCATCTCTCTACTGCTGCGTTATTGGGTAATAGCCTTGGTTTCTAATGTGCAGTTGTTTGTTTCCCAGTGGAAATGGAGGATCTCTAATTAGAAATGGCCAGTGTCAATCTGCAGGGAGTTACACTTAGTCCTCGAATCCTAAAGAACCACTGTGAACAATGAGGAAAATTGCTTAATGTCCTGAGAGGAAATTAATTGGGGCTGTATCCACATCCAACTGTCAATAGCAGACAAATAAAACACTAACGAAAGCCCTGTTTTCTGGCACTCATTTTGAGAGCTGTGTTAATGTAGTTAGCCTGACCACTCAATTATCCATCTTGCCTTCCTCTTTTATTCAGATGTTCACCCACTCGCTCATTTAGTCTCCATCACTTTTTTCTTTCCAAGCGCCGGTAATGAATTTCATGAGGTTATGCAATCTTTACTCAATAAGATTAACGTCACATATTGGGTTAGCTAGACAAAACCGATATGTGTTACTTAAACTTCTACCTGATCAAATTCTCCTATGTAAAATATACTGTCTCGGTAATGTAATGTTCTCTTCATTAAAGTATAATAAAATCCCACTCACCTGCATTAATACACACAGCTACCTCTGAAACCAGACAGAAAGCTAGGAGACAAAGAGCTCTGCCATTAAGAGCCGTCGTAATTCAGTGCATTTAGCATCTCTCGACCTGTCTATGAGAATAAATTGAGCAATGTGGCTTTTAGAATAAATGGAAATCATTGCTGGTATCTGATATTATTTCTCCACAATGCCAGCAGAGGAGTCACAAGATGAACCATTTTAATATCTCTCCTGGCCACATGCTAACATTACCACAAATTCCTTGGAGGTGCAATAATGCTACGAGGTGCTGCTAGTCAGCTCCTTAGTTTCATTTTCTTAACACATCTTCAAATGATTCATGCCATCTTTCTTATATCGATTCCAATTTCTAGAGAAGAGATTTGCTAAATAGTGCCAAAGTGACATGGAGCTGTACAACAAGCAGCGATGCTACATTGTGAGAATAACAGGATGACGCTCTTTTGAGTTGGGACTCACTTTTAAAGTTTGTTTACCTTTTGTTTTCTTGTGTTTCAGTTCTTGTTCTCGTTGTTCCTCTTCATTACGCTTGTTTCTCACTATGGTTACTCATTTGTTCATTTACTTTTTTTTAAACCTGTGCCTGACTACAAGTCATGAATCTACAAGTCATGAATCTACAAGTCTACAAGTCATGAATTTGAGAAAACGAATAGTTTTAATAATTGTATGTTTAATGTATTTTAATTTCTATACAAGGTATCTATTTAGATTAAGGGTGCAGTAGGTGATTGTCTTCAGCAACATTAGCTATGTTTCCATCCAAAAATGCGAATGAACTTTATGCGCAAAACTGGATTATCGCATAAAAGACGTGCGAATAAAGCAGCGTTTCCATCCAACGAGTCAAAGCGAACAAAATCGTCACTTCCTGATTAACTGGCGCCAAATATCAACAGTAAAAACGGAATTTGCTGCAGTAGGAGAAGCTTTATCTTTATACAATAAATGACTTGCGCCTCAGAAGACAATCCTGACACGCAGTGAACGCGCGGTGGCGTTTGAAGGTGTCAGACGCGGAGCACAGACGCTCTTGGATCTGGAGGTCATTAATAATATAATAACACTAATACTTAAACGGTAAGGCGTTTTTGAATGACCAAAACAACATTTCAGATTTACAATGTGCTCAGCCTGCTGGTTTGTCCATTTACACCCATTTTTATCATCACATGATCTCTTATGACAAAATCACATGACCTTTTTTCATGCGCACACTGGAATTTGTGCGGTAAAAGTGTTTCCATCGCAGTTTAAGCGCATCTTCTCTTATCGAATAAAAAGTTTATCCTACTCAGTTATGCGCATATGTTTTTTATGCGCATTTTTAAAATTTATGTGGATCATGGCGTTTCCATCAACCGTTTTTTATGCTCATATCCAAAATGCGCATAAAAATAGGTGGATGGAAACATAGCTATTGTTTGTTGTACTGGTTAAGTCTCTTTACATTTCTCATAGTACTGATTAAAGTAAATGTATTTATATGTATTTTTAATAGTGGTGGGCGGTTATCGGCGCTAATGTTCTGCGTTGACGCAAGACTCTTATCGCACGATAAAAAAAATATCGCCGTTAATCTATTCTCTTATGGGTTGGGAACTGGGTCTATTTTATGCAAGCTATGATGACTTTCACCTTGAAATTTTAGCGCGGATGTATACCTGGGCGGTGAGCCGTCTGACAAAAAAGTGCCCTTCTGAATCAAATCAGCAGGATGTCTGCCTTTAACTGCAGATCGGCATCGGCAGTTTCACTTTAACTCATGAATATTTCATTCATGCGCTGTGACAAACTGGGGTATTAGATGCAAATAATGAGTACAGACTGGTGAGAGTGTTATGGAATTTAATAATGCACACCAAATGGAAAGAAAAAAACCTTCTACATTTCGCAATGTGTGTATGTTTGTGCGTCTGTGTGTGTGTGCGGTCCCTTACTGACAGCTGCCTGTGTGGATCTTGTCGAAAAATATGGCAAAGTCCTATGAGGGTAATTGTTTGCCAGTGATGCCACTAATATCTGCATACTCCACGTCTTAATTCCATTTCTGTTAAGTTCAGTTATGACTTTAGTCGCATTTAATCTCAAAACACCCATCAGATTTTTTATTATACGTCTCATAAGTTTCTATTTTGTAGCATTTAGCATCAGCTAGCGTTTTTTTGCGCCTTTAAGGCTAGTCCTTCACGCCCACCGTTTCCACGTGCCTGGCAGCAGCTACCTCGGCTGCGTCAGACAACAAACAAACAAGAAGGAATAAGATCTCATGTAACGTTTGTGAGAAAACTATAGTAAGAATCTTACCAATAAGTATTTGATGCATGTTGTGGAGTTGCAAGGATGAGTCACACCCAATGTCGTTACAAAGTTCACGCACACACACAAATACACACACACATAGCGCGGACACGCACACACACAGCGTGCGTTTAGCTTTGCACTGTTTTTGCATGCAAATGTGACAGGATACACGCTTATATCCATTGCTGTATGGATATCTGTTGTTAATGTACAAAATAAACCTGATTTAACGTCCACAAACCGGGATTGAAGCGTCTTTTATAATTGTTCTGACACACAGCTGTGGTGATGAAGTAAAGCTGAAGTAAATCGCTGTAATTTATTACAAACATGCACTGTTTTAAAACATTTTAAACTTGTAAAACTCACTCTTGATCACATTTGATGATGATTGATGATCCTAGCAAACTGAAAAGACTTTTATTTACAGTTGCTTAGTTTGCACACGTCCTGTGGTTGGTATGATTATACACGTTACTACGGAGACATGTTAATACGCAGCTGTCAATCAATTCGGTGGGTGGGGTGACCTAACTCCTACGTCAAGTTGCGGTCGGTCTCAAAACCGCTCCAATTGGTCCACCGTTTTTGTGTTGTTAAATTTAAAAAAAAGGACTGGGTGTGTTTATATCACCCCAATATGACGGTCTATACACTATACCTACACATATGCCTGTCCAAACAGCTTGAAAAGTAGATTTTTCACCATAGGTGCCCTTTAAAGTATTGTTGCCCATGTAAACATACTCAATGCTTGACACACCGTCAGGGCTCTGTGAACTTGCCTTTGCGAAGCAGCATTTTCTGTATGTACGTACATCAGAAGCAAGTATAAATTCTCAAAGACACACATATTCTGAATGCCTTCGGCAGAATTCAAATGAGCCATTTTAATCTCGATTAATTTCGAGATTAATCTAGATTAAAAAAAAATTATCTATGCCCACCTATAATTTTTAATATTCCGGGTTAGGCATAAGAATAAAAAAAATCTTTGTCCAATTAAAACTTGCCAGGCCGACAAATAACTCGATTTCGACAGGTAACTCAAACTGTCTGTCAACAAATTTAAATTAGAGAATTTCTGCGCAGCCTCTTTACGCAGATAGATCCGTCATTTGCGTGTACACATGAAGCATGGCGGGTGTCGCGGTGGCGCAATGGGTAGTACCAGTGTTGTAGAGGCCAGCTAGTTAAGTGCTGTGCAGGTAAACCTCACTCCTTTGACCTCAAAAGTTGCTCTAGCGACAGACGCTAGAGGCCATGGTCTTTATCCTCCTTGTTAGTGCAACCGACTCCCATACAAAGAATTGGCGGTTCGATCCCAGCTCAGAGCGGGTTGGGTAGTGTAGGACTGACAGGGTTACAGGAGCGCCTCAAAGCAAAAAGGTCGCTGGATCGAACCTCGGCTGGGTCAGTTATAATTTCTGTGTGGAGTTTGCATGTTCTCCCCATGCATGGGTTTCCTCCGGGTGCTCCAGTTTTCCCCACAAGTCCAAAGATTGTGGTACAGGTGCATTGGGTAAGCTAAAATTGTCAAAATTGTTAAAATTGGCATCCGCTGTGGCAACCCCAGATTAATAAAGGGACTAAGCCGAAAAGAAAATGAATGAACATGAAGCATGGCCACGTACAGCTGACAGAGAGAGACATCAGGCAAACTCTGCATCAACCTGATGACTTCTTTCTGAAAGACCACTGTGGCCTTGTATCCATGAAAAGAAAGATGGTTTTTGAAAGGGCTTCTGCCAAAAATGTAGAATCTAAACTTTTATAAATCCTCAATCATTATCGGATTTACTTTTGTAATCTGGAAGGAAATGACATTATGCAGTTCAAAACAACAATCAGTAGGGGTACACTGAAGTATTATGTTTTAAAAAGGTATGTTTTAAACTATTTTAATCACGCAAAGCTTATGATATGCAAGATTGTGTTGTTGTTTATGAATTGGTTTATTTGCATGGAAGTTTTGTTTAGCCACTGAAAGTGTATGGCGAAAGATTGGCTATTTTCAAGTAACGGAGTACCTTTTACAGATAGTATAGTCGGTTAAATAGACCTAAGTATTCATTTAGTTGTTCAAGTGTAAAAGGAGATGAAATCAAGCGATGTACAAGGATCAGCGAGCACAACTGAAAATGAAAAGTCACTGTTGATATCAGTGTAATGTAAAATGACGACAGGGTATTTCTGTTTTTAGCACTGCTTTTTTCTGATCTGATTTTTATTTAGTTTAATAACAAAACATAAATAAATGTGCTCTTCTGCCTAACCAGCTTTACTGAGGGGAAGTTTGATTTGTATTCGCACATTTGTTCATTCTTGAACAGTGACAGCCTGTGACACGCTTTCACTCTAATGTTACTTTAAATATTAAGTCTAAAATAGCGTGTAGGTACGACTTCAAAACAACATTAGCACTGTTTTATTGTTTTACAGTGTTCTATTTTATAGTCATTGGCTGATTATATGATTTCACCATTATAATTTGCAAACAATACTTTTCTGAAATGATATTATTACTATTATTAAGTCTGAATGTGCGATTAGAAAACCAACTTTACCCCCATGCCATTTTTTTTTTTTTTTGGGGGGGGGGGGGGGGGGGGGGGGGGGGGGGGGGGGGGGGATATAATTCCTGCACCCGCTGGCCTGTCAACAACTATACTGGACAAAGTGCGTGTCTTCATAGAGTTTTCTAACTGGTAAATGACACCAAGGAGGCATGGCTTTGGATGGCAGGGAAGGGATGCAAAATTTCTAAGCTATTATGCTAATGCTAGCATTCTGGCAGATCACCTACTGCACCTTTAAATTTATAACATTTACTGAATTACTTTGAATTTGATGTCAATAAGCATTTTAAGTGTCTTAACCAAAGATTTAAATGAAACCAAAACATAAAACATAAAATATGGATATATTATATTATATTATATTATATTATATTATATTATATTATATTATATTATATTATGTTATATTATATTATATTATAGTGAAAACCAGCCTGCCTTCCAACATAAAATAATAAAATAAAGAAAAAGATAATTGTTTGAATAGGTGTATAAATAAAAATAATTTACTAAATTATTAGTGAATGAGATCCAGTGTGCTTACATAGTTTTGGATGTGTGTGTATGTGTTCGGATGGGGAAAAAGCAAGGAGTATCAGACTGGGAACAGCAACATTCTAATAGCCAATCAGCAATAGGAGGTGTATGTGCTAATAATTCGGCAATGGAGACCGAGCTATTTCCAGATGGCACCCTGAAGCCTTGAGGTCTTTCTCAGAGAATACACTTTTGTGTCATAGGCCGCTCATCTCAGCATGGGCTCCCTTGTGAAAACTATAAACCTAAGAATAAAACATTCTCGGGATCAGGTTAGTGTAACTTAACAGATGACGAAACCTGGTCAAAACTAAACCACTTTCTTGAACCCAAAAACGAGTTTGATCAAATGAACATGATCTGATTTCCGATGAGTCTGGGTTCATAAAAACCCATGTCTTTGTGCAGGAGGCCCACAACACTATAGATGTAAACTATTACAGAACAAACACTCCTGAATAAACTAATCTGCTCATTGACATGAACCCCAAAAATTAAGAGATAAATGACAAGGGAGACATCCAAAATGTGCAATGTGTACTGTTGTGAAGCTTACAGCATACAGGATTTGGAAAACCGGGTTAAAATCAGGCAAGAGCTAGGACCTATGCTTTTATTGGAAAAACTTTCCAGCAATAAAGACACGTAAGAGATCAGGACGGCTTGAAAATGGATGCCAAGATTACTTTGTTTCTGATCAACATGTGATTAGCATTGGTCAATATTTGTTTCACAGAACCCATAGATATATACATTAGATGTCGCCTACCCTGCTGTTGTCTATTAGAAGGAATGCGTCAATAGAGCCGCCATTTTAGTACAGGGTAGCGCTCCTTTGAAATGAATGCAGGACCAAGCTGAAGTGGAGGACTGTGGCCATCCAAAGCCAGAGAAATACACATATACACATATATCTATGATCGGGAGTTTTCCCCGGTGGTCTGTATGAAAATATTTTTTTAAATTACGAAATATTATAATTTTACATCACTTTTCTACATTGTTGGATGTGCCCGCACGGGCATTCCTGACAAAGAGTGTGTGTTTGTGTGCATGGAAATGCATTACCCTCCTTCCCTGTTTAATTTGATCTAATCCATGTCCTGAAACACACCCCCTCTCCTGCTTTCACTTCTCATTCTGACGGAGGGAGCGATTCGTTTGTGAATGAATCTCCGTTATGAACGACTCGTTCACTTAGCCGACAATAATACAAGTTTCTAGCACGGCAGCATCTTCTTGTCATATTTCATAACATTGTTTGTTTATTTTATTCAACAAAACTAGCATAAGAATTTAGTGCGAGTTGGTGCTACTTTGCCTTATGGTCACTGCAGTAAGAAACTGTATTATCATCAATAACATTACTTGTTAAGCACAAAAGTTCATAACATACAAAAACATAAAAACAAAATCTTACCTATGAAATGTTCTGACTTTGTGGTTTGTTTTCTTTGTTTGCTCGTTACTACACCCGTACACAGCGCTAAAGACCAGCATCTTCACATCGGCACACTGTCTTTACTAGTGCGGTTGAATGACGTTTATCCTAGGAGCACTGTACCAATGTGGCGGCGCTATTGACGCATGCTCAGGGTCCCTATGTGATATCTAGTGTATATATCTATGCACAGAACCAATATTAGCTAGTAACAGTATTGAGTGGATTTTATTCAATTCCAAATAGCACCCTAAAACATTTCTATATTAATGAGCTTATATTAATAAGTGGTGGCACAGTGGGTAGCGCTGTCCGCCTCACAGCAAGAAGGTTGCTGTTTGAGCCCCGCCTGGGTCATTTGGCATATCTGTGTGGAGTTTGCATGTTTTCCCCGTGCTTGCGTAGTTTTGCCTGGGGGCTCCGTTTTCCCCCACAAGTCCAAAGACATGCGGTATTGGTGAATTGGGTAAGCTAAATTGTCCGTATTGTATGTGTATATGTGCTGTTCCTCCAGGTTGGGGGTTGAGCATTGGGCTAATGACCCACCTTGTAAAAATGTGATGTTACGAAACACCAACATGGTGCGGCTACATATCAACTTTGATACAACTTCGGCCGTGAGAGTAGGTAAGTATATTAATATGTTTATTAGTGTGCTTTTAAAGAGGTGTGTTTAGGTTACAGTCTTTCACACTGTTTCTTAAAATTGGTTCTTACTGCACCTATAATTATTATTGAAATTTCCATTCTAAACTGGCGTGTTGGCATGTTTCACACAGACCACATAATATAATTGTGAGCCTTCTAACTAAGTTATTGAATGCAGCTGCTGTCACTTCCATTTATTCATATTACAAACTGCTTATACTCTAAGTGGTTGTATTACTGGAGCCAGCCTTATTATATATCATATTTAATTAACATGAGTTTCACTGGAAAGATGTCCTTGAAATTTGACAATTATCAGCTCTTGAACATTATTAATGTTGTTGAATACTGCTTTTAAAGTGATGTGTAATTAGTCAGAGATGGTTCTGCAAAGTTATATAATAAAGCTCAATGATCTGAAATTGCATTTTTTATGGTGTCAATAGAAGTTAGACTTTACCATTCTGAATACACTTATGGAATTCAGATTAAACCACAACCTACTGGTTAATATACCATGTTTGTGCTTAAACATTTAGGCCCAATCCCAATTCTACCCCTTAGCCCAGGGGTCACCAATCTCGGTCCTGGAGGGCCGGTGTCCCTGCTGAGTTTAGCTCCAACTTGCCTCAACACACCTGCCTGGGTGTTTCAAGTACACTTAGTAAGACCTTGATTAGCTTGTTCAGGTGTGTTTGATTAGGGTTGGAGCTAAAATCTTCAGGACACTGGCCCTCCAGGAACAAGTTTGGTGACCCTTGCCTTAGCCCTTCCCCTTACCCCTACCCCTCGTTTGCACGTGCCCGCCAAGGGGTAGGGCTGTCCCAATTCTCCTTAGCTTGAAGGCATAGGGCTAAGGGCAAGGGGTGTACACCCCTTCGAATGAAGATTTTTCAGGAGCACACTCGAAACGGAGGGGTAAGAACATTTCCCAGAATACACCTGCCACAACGGCAGTTTAGCTGAACCCGGAAGTAAGGAGTAAGTATTTTTTGTCAATATTACGAATTTTTACGACAAACAAACACATGATTTATTATATTCATAACCGCGTTCATGTTTTACGGTCATGTTTTAAAAAAAAAACGCTAAATTTCGCGATCTATAATCCATAATCATAACTCCTGTACAGCAGTCCTACAACATTCTGTCACTCGATAACACTCGAATACCCTGTCAGAGCAGTCTAGTGGCTGAAAATTAGCTTTTTACAGTGTCTGCTATAATGTTAATGTTAATTTCGTGTTTTTACATAGATGAATATGGCCACTGTGTAAATACACAGTACAGTTACGAGCTTATTGCCACATTAGATCGTTATGATAACATAATATATGCCTTCAGTGATTTCCTGAAGATAAACACCACAAAATAACACTACTGGAATAACTACAGCAGTCGCGATCGTCTGATCTCATATGAAGCATGAGATCGTGATGACATATGATGACGTGTGCAGGTGTTGAAGTGCTGTCCCAATTCTTAGCGGTAAGTTTTGAAGCCCTTCCCCTTAACCCTCGGTTGTAAGGGCCAAGGGGAAGGGGTAGGGGTACAAAAATAGAATTGGGATTGGGCCTTAGATTGATATAGTTTTATGGTTTAAATAAAACACTCTTTTATAAGAGAAGTCATAGACAATTTTCTGAAAAATAGGATTTAGTCTATGCCACATAATTAGTTCCGGTATCCACTAACAATGACTGAATGTCACACAGCTCTGACAGAAATTAAATGATGTTAAAGCTGTAATGTGAGAAGTAGAACCGTGGACCCTTTTATCTTCCAATAATAAGACCATCTCTGGCCTTTAAAACCAATTGAGAATTTGCATTGGTGTAAGCTGTGAGCAAATATGGCCCTTCAAAAATCACCTCTGATTTAACCTCCTTCATTCAGCACTTTGAAATTGGAAGGTCAAATTGAATGCCGGGATAATAAGCACAAAATACAACTTTCTTGGTACCATAGGACTTACAATTTTAAAAGGTCACTGCCTCACAGTTCTCTACCATCTTCATGTTATTTTTTTTTTTAAATGTTCTTCAGAGTTTCAAATCTGATTTTCCTAAACTCCCATGGCCTTATCAAAAACCACCAGTATTGGGGACTAACTAGTTACATGTAACTTTAATTGCAAAAAGCAAAAACATAACATGCAATTTGTTATAGTTACTGAGGAAAAAGTGCTCAATTAAATGATTTATTTATAAAAAGTTAATGTTTATGAAACAAATTACACATGTAAATGTTTATGTAAAGCTAAGATATCCAAAATAATATTTGTTTGTTTCTTTGCCTTGTGCCCTACTGAGCCTGGTTTCTCTCGAGGTTTTTTTTCCTTCACTTTTGTCAATTGATGAAGTTTTGGGTCACACTTTATTTCGATGGTCCGTTTGTTAAATATAAGTTACATTGCATCTACATGTCAATTAATTCTCATTAGATTATAAGTAGACTGTTAGGTTGGGGTTAGGGTTAGGGTTAGTGTAAGTTGACATGTACTTGCAGTGTTGCCAGGTTGGAAATGTGAAAGTATCGTACCAGAACGTCAAAATTATCGTATTTGGAGGAAAATTATCGTACACTAGTCAAACGGAGAGTATACAGATATTTTCTAGACAAGTAGCGTTTTGACACAACGTGCAAATTACCACAATACGTAAAAAAAAGGCGTACCTTAGTGGGAAGGTTCAAACTCCACCTCGAGTCTCTGTCATCGAATAACTGCTTGTGTTTACAGATGTTGAGGGATTCATTACAAATTGGATGCCTACATGGAGCGCAACATAGTGCTGGTTGGCTTGAAAGCAGTGCACCCTCCCGAATTTTTAACACACTAGTGTCTGAGGTGTGCACAAGCCCATCCAGAGGATCTGTAATGAGCCGATCTCGTGACTTTGTTTTGATGAGATTAACTTTGGAAAAACACGTTCACATGATGCATTTGAATGGGGAAAAACGAGAACAAGGGCAAACTCCCCTGTTCTTCTCACCTTCCTTTTCAGCACTACTTTTTAAATCTTTACAAACAACTGAAGCACGGCCGCGCGCAGCCAGTGTTGCCAGATGTTGCTGACTGATTCCAGCCCAAAAACTATCCAAAACCTGCCGAAATGCAAAAAAATCTGGCAACACTGCGCCCAGCAGGAACGTTAAAGGTGCTGTATGTAAGTTTTTGATTCTTCTAAAGCATAAAAATACCATAATATGTTTGCAGATATTTAAGAAACATCCCAAGTAAACATACTTGTTTAACTGAAAACAATGCTGAAGTCAGATATTCTGCTTTGAAAATGGTTTTTCCGTGCCGGAACGCCGTCTTTGTTTAGGTAAAGTTAACCTGCAGAATGCCAGTTTAGCCAATTATAATTCAGCACTCCGGGTTGCCTTGTTGGAAAACAGCGTATTTCATTCATTCATTCAGAAAGGCTCTGAAAGCATGCGCCCGTGACCGAAATGGACAGTATCAGACGTCGAAATGAGACAGATTCAGTTCCACATGAGGTTATTAATTAGCAAATGATATAAATATTACGAACGTAAACATTAGGTGAGCAGGTTACATTGTAATCTCGTGTCCTAACAACACGCAAACAGCAGTTTGACTCTTTGCACCAGACGAAACACGACAAAAATGTAAATACAGCCTTTCAGAAGCACAGAATAAGCACTCACACACGAAACGGTAAGGTTTAGAATCCATTCAAACTCACATTGTTAGCATTTAGCACTGAATAAAACACACGAGGCTTACCTGAGGTGCACTGTCATAGGTTTCACATGTTGAGCTGTGAGAAATAGAAACCGTTTCTAATATCTCAATTCGAGGTGTTGGTTAGAACTAAAACTCCTTTTAATATGGAACATAATTCCTTCTATTGCGTGTCGTTGCTTTTATTTAGAACACGGTTTAAATCACTCGCTCCTGTACTCAATCTCTGGCATCCCACGCGTGTGTTTATTTTGATCTAGGAGTGCAATACCCAGTTCAACCACTGGGTGTCAAACTTACATACTGCACCTTTAACTCGTGAGAGAGAGCCATTCTCCACGTTGATTGGCTGAGAAGATGTAACGTAAGATGAGATAGAAAACGTGTCTAACTCCACCTTCTCCTGTCACAGACAGCAGACACAAGATGCAGCTATCAATAAGTATAGAAACCCTAAGATTACAATGAAACCCATTTTAAATGCCATAAAATTCTGAAATTATCGTACATTATAGGATTTTTTTCATTATTGATCGTACATCGTACAGAGGTCGAAATTATCGTACAAATACGATAATTATCGTACGTCTGGCAACACTGTGTACTTGCAAAGTTTCTTATAGTCAGTTAAATGTCTGTTGAAGGACTGCTAAATGTCAGTATCAACAGATATTAAGCAGACAGTCTACAAATACACATATGGACCATCAAAATAAAATGTTACCAAGTTTTGTTACTTGCCACTGTGGCCACAGGCTTGCTGGGTTTGGGACTTGTGCAGCAGCGCATTGATGGATTTGCTCTTCAGTGTTTGGACTTTCAGCAGTGAAACTTAAACCACACACAAACTGACCTTCAACTCTGAAAACTGGACGGACACAGTTTCAATATACTAGAACTTCTATGTTAAATTGCTTTGACACAATCTAACTTATAAAAGTGCTATATAACATAAATCAAATTGAATTGGGTGATAATATGAACACAAAGACAAACTGACTGCAAGGAGATCTATTTAAAAAAGCTGGCTATTTAAGAAAAAAATTATGTGGTACTGGGTTTCATTAAGTGATGGCCTTTACTTTTTTCTTGCAGGCTAATATTCTAGGTTTTTTGACTTGGTGAGACCCAGGTGGAATTTCTTTGTTAGCCGTGTCTGTTAGAAGTGGATTACTGCATTGACTAGATAGGCTGCCAACTGAAATTTTTCAGTCTGTCATGCATTACACAGGGCAACGCAGTGGCGCAGTAGGTAGTGCTGTTGCCTCACAGCAAGAACGTCGCTGGGTCGCAGGTTCGAACCTCGGCTGGGCTGGGTCAGTTGGCGTTTCTGTGTGGAGTTTGCGTGTTCTCCCTGCGTTCGCGTGGGTTTCCTCCGGGTGCTCCGGTTTCCCCCACAGTCCAAAGACATGCAGTACAGGTGAATTGGGTAAGCTGAGTGTGAATGTGTGTGTGTGGAATGTGTGTGTGTGGAAGTTCCCAGAGATGGGTTGCGGCTGGAAGGGCATCCGCTGCGTAAAATCGTGCTGGATAAGTTGGCGGTACATTCCGCTGTGGCGACCCCGCAAGGGACAAAGCCGACAAGAAAATGAATGAATGAATGAATGCATTACACAATCCAGTGCTCCTGGACATGGTAAATGATGACTTGATGAGGAGCCATATGTAAACAACAGGTCTGCTTCCTGAACAGCAGCTCAAGGGGTGTGAATCCTGTATACTTTAGATCAGTGTTTCTCAACCTCGATCCTAGAGGCCCACCAGCACTGCATGTTTTGGATGTTTCTTTTGTCTGTCACACCCATTGCAAGTCTTTCAGACTCTGCTGATTATCTGAATCAGGTGTATTTGGTGTACGGAGACATGGAAAAGAGCTGGGGGTCCTCCAGGAATGTGGGTTGAGAAACACTGCTTTAGATGAATGGGGTACTTCATATATGCTGAAGCACATGTTGAGGAGCATGATGTCTCGTCTTCTGCCACCACATAGTAGCATCTGCTTTAACATTTGATTAAAACCCTCTACCAAACCATCTGTGTATGGGTGACAGACAAAGATGCTGAGCTTTTTTTTAAATTGAACAGGCAGGAAAGAACCTCCATCAGTCAGAATATGATTGTTGTTCTGTGGTCAGTCACTGTTTCAGATGGTATACTGACCCAGCTGAAAAGGAGGAATATCTTTTTGCAATGAATTGGGCAGTGGCTTCCTGGAAGAGAACTTATTCAGGGTATCAAGTGATATAGTCCACAATGATGAAGGATGTGTTCATGGCCTCAGGCAGTGGGCCCACCAGGTCCATTCAATGCAGGTGAAGGGCATCTGAAAGATTTTGTAGCAAATTGGCTCACTGGGAAATATGAATAATTGATGGTAACGATTTATAAATTATTATGCATATTTGGATCAATCAACTTGATGTAGCTGTGTTTACAATTTAAACTAATTTGCTTTGCAAACATTCCATGTTATTATTATTTTTGGTGGCCACGTAAAAATAACTAGTCTTAATCTGCTGCTTAGCTTAAAGCTGGTCATGAAAGGCCAGTGTCTTGCAGAGTTTAGCTCCAACTTGCTTCACAAAAAACCTAATATACCTGGTAAGAGTACCGGTTCAAGCGTGTTTAATTGGAGGTTGGAGCTAAACTCTGCAGGTCATCGGCCCTCCAGGGGGCTGTTTCATAAAAGGGGTTTTAAAAAGTCAAAACTTGACTTCAATAAGCCAAATTAAACCTCCGCGCTTACATTGTTCTATAACAGCAAGTTGAAGATTATTTGATTTGAATTCAGTTTAAATAATCTAGATGACTGCTCGTGCACATTACAGTTGTAAAACCCTGAAGGTCGAGCGTAGATGCATCGATTATGTTGTGTGCTACCATGGCAACGAGAACTGAAAGAGCTCTGAAATGAGACACAGCTGTTCACAGCGAGTGAGCCGCGTTTGTATTTACAGTTCAAACATATAATAATTTAAACATAATAATCAAAAACTACAGTACAGCTTGCAACAAAGCAAGAGAGAAGGCTGACAGGAAATTGCAGATTTTAAAATATAGGCCATTATTTAGGTTAAATTAATATTTGTCACAATACATTGAAATTGTTCTTGAGAGCGCGCGCGAGAGAGGAGAAAATGCGCGCTTAGCCTACTGCCAACTGTTGCTTGCAAGAAAGAAGTTAATGCATTGCAGGCTCCCTGTAACACTCAAAATGTGCTTAACGTCACCACATTAATTTTAAAATGATGGTACAAAGAGCCGTGCACGCACAAGCAGCAGGATTTTTAATTTGCTCCCGAATCTGCTGAAAATTGCTGCTTTTTCCCTTTGACACTTGTGTTTCCCGCGGCCCATGGGAAAATATCTTTATATTAAAGTGAGGCTACTGCTTGGCTCAGATCCATCTCCTGATTATTCCATACGGGGCAGCTTTAAAGTCATTCTTTAAGAAATGTAGCATACTTCTTTATATCAGTCAGTATATATATATATATATATATATATATATATATATATATATATATATATATATATATATTCAGAATTACTAGCCCCCATGAATTATTATGCCCCCTGTTTATTTTTTTCCATAATTTCTGTTTAACGGAAAGAAGATTTTCTCAGCACATTTCTAAACATAATAGTTTTAATAACTAATTTCTAGTAACTGATTTATTTTATCTTTGCCATGATGACAGTAAATAATATTTGACTAGATATTTTTCAAGACACTTCTATACAACTTAAAGTGACATTTAAAAGCTTAACTAGGTTAATTAGGTTAACTAGGCAGGTTAGGGTAATTAGGCAAGTTATTGTATAATGATGGTTTGTTCTGTAGACATTTGAAAAAAAAAAAATAGCTTAAAGGGGCTAATAATTTGGACCTTAAAAGGTTCAGAAAAAATTAAAAACTGCTTTTATTCTAGCCGAAATAAAACAAATTAGACTTTCTCCAGAAGAAAAACCATTATCAGACATACTGTGAAAATTTCCTTGCTCTGTTAAACATAATTTGGGAAATATTTAAAAAAGAAAAAAAATCAAAGGGGGGCTAATAAATCTGACTTCAACTATATATATATATATATATATATATATATATATATATATATATATATATATATATATATATATATATATATATATATACACCCATCACAGATCACAGATCTTTTAAATTAATATTTTCTACAGGATGCTTTGCAATAATATCTACTGTATGCGCAAAAAGCAAAAGCAAAACTTGGAACTAATCTAACAAAAAATAAACTGAAGATCACAATCCAAAAATTAGTACACCCAAATTAATATGTTAAGGCAAAATATTAAATAAAATTTTAATAAACAGGGGAAAAAGTCAACAGAAACATAAAAAAAATATCAAATATAAAATTTAAATGTTGTAGTTTATGTATGTATGTATGTATGTATGTGTATACACACACACACACACACACACACACATATATACTATATATATATATATATATATATATATATATATATATATATATATATATATATATATATATATATATATATATATATATACACACACATACATACATACACACACACACACACACACACACACACACACACTGTTAAGTGACTATAAAGTTTTAATCATTATTAAGATGTTAAGTGAATTAAAATAGCATAAAATTACAGCAGGTGAATGTTAATATTATCTTGATTAAGCTTGACTTAAGACTTAGCCTGAGAGTTAGCCTGCCCCAGAGCAGACTAGTTTCCCAGCATAAGTTGCCAGAGTAACTGAGTTTGAACTATCGTACATTTGATTTATTAAACCGAATCCGCCACTAATAAACATGACTTACCAAAATAAGCCTAGCTTTTTCTGTAAGCTTGGTTTATGGAACAGCCCCCAGGTCTGAGCTTGGGCACTCCTGACTTAGAACATATAGCTAGATATGAATCATTAAAGGGACTTTGATGTAAGCAGTTATGACAGACTCAACACTTGTTAAATGTGCACAAAAGAGGTGATATAAAATTACTAAACTGAACAAACACATATACACAATTAAGCATATATTCAAAAGGGTAGAGCAGAGGTGCCCAACTCGGGAGATCTACCTTTCTGAAGACTTCAGCTGCAACCTTGATCAAACACACCTGTCTTTAATTACCAAGTGTTAGTTAAGCCGCGGTCACACTGGACTTTTCCCTCCATAGACTTCCATTCATACGCACGCGAATGCATCAGACCGGAAACGCAGGGTCATGCGTCAGATTTCGCAGGTTGCTGCGGTGCAAAGTTCAAACTTGGTGAACTCTGACCTACGAAATCGCAACACTTGACTGCGTGAGACCAATCCAGGATCAAAACATGCACTCTGGACAGAAATTTAAAACATGGAGCAATCTCTCGCTTTTTTAATGTCTAATCATCTTGTTTAATCCCGCCCCTTTTCGCAGCGCCTTGCGACAGAATTTCGCAACCTCAAACTCTAGTGTGACCGCGGCTTTAGTTGGTTTAGTTGTGTTTGATCAGGATTGGAGCTAAACTCTGAAGGAATTGGGGAACAAATGAACAGGCACAAAAAAAAAAAAAACATCAAACCTTTTTTTAAGGGGCCTACAAGTGTTTTCTAATTATTCAAAATGTACATTACTTGCATATGTCTTAACCACTAGGCAGGCATTTAATGCACTCTCAGGTGAAAGTCTTGATGGTTGATTTCATAGCGTTGAATTTCTTAACTTTATTCTGACTTAATTTCTATTCTGTGAAGCCTGGCTGGAGCATATGATGCACTTGTAATTACAGGTAAGTACACAACTTTTCCGCTTTGTGTTGTTCTTGTCTGTATATTTTCCTTGTCTCACAGTTGAAAACGCTCTGGTTACTAAGGTAACCCTCGTTCCCCGAGGGGGGGAACGGAAATGCTATGTGGAAACTTCCACTATGGGGATTTCGTTCAGAAAGCCAATCATCTGAAAGAGTATGTAAACGGGCCAATGAAATGCCAATGAGTTGGCAGCTTCAGCTTGCGCACCTGATGCTCGTTGCAATTAATCTTGCTATATGAGCACAGAGCTAGCAAGCCAAAGCATCCATTTTGTAGCTGAAGCGACTTTGTCTCAACAGCCAAGGGGCAATCATTATGGCGAAGGGACATAGCATTTCCGTTCCCCCCCTCGGGGAACAAGGGTTACCTTAGTAACCAGAGCGTTCCCCTTCGGAAGGGGAACTTCAATGCTATGTGGAAACTTCCACTATGGGGAAATGTATGGAAAACGCCATAATGATTGAACCTTACCTTCGCCCCCGATGAGAGGTTTGCCAGGCAAAGAGAGCGTGAGCGCACCGTCATCACCAGAGGCGCGGTCTTCCAACGTGTTCCCTGGCCCTTACTTATCCCACTTCAACAGAAGATTTACAGATTTAGATATATTTTTCGGGAGCCGCAAATGCGTCTAGAATATCTAGGAATTAATACGACAGTATGTTGGGAAGCGTGCAGTCCCGATAGGGAGGACGCTGCGGAGGCCACCTGCTACCCAAGTGGGGAGACTGGGGCAAATAGCACATGAACTAACCCTGAGAAGGGGGAGTAAGCATATGAAAATAAGATGGTTAGCGGTTAGGGAAGACACGGGTCCGCCTGTGAGGGGGGACTGCACCGTGGCAGTATAAGCGTATGGGATCGCCTAGTGGGGATCGCGCATAGCAGGCACCTATACCCAGAACGCGGGCTGACCAGCGGGCAGACCTACAACATAATGGGCCAGCGTCTGACTCCTCCGTTGAGCCAGATGCTGGGGGCCGCGGAGGAATCTCTGCAGGGTTCGCCAGCGGGGAACTTTACTGGCAGAGTGAATAAGCGCACGTATCTCCGTGTTAGAAAGAATGGCGCAGCAAGCGTATTTAAACACCTTCACCGAGTTGTTTCCTCAATCACCAAGGGTTACCTAATACCCTTGAGGAAACCGGCTCCACCACTGTGTTAGGTGTCGCCCAGCCCGCAGCTCTGCAGATGTCTGTTAGAGAGGCGCCGCGTGCACGCGCCCAAGAGGATGCTATGCTCCGAGTGGAGTGTGCTCGAACCCCTGGGGGACACGGCTCGCCCTGGCTCTGGTAAGCGAGGGAGATGGCATCCACTATCCAGTGGGCCAACCTCTGTTTAGATACGGCACTTCCCTTCTGCCGACCACCGTAACAGACGAAGAGCTGCTCAGATGATCTGACGCTCTGAGTGCGGTCCAGATAGATTCGCAAAGCGCGAACTGGACAAAGTAATGAAAGGGCTGGGTCTGCCTCCTCCGGGGGCAGCGCTTGCAGGCTCACTACCTGGTCTTTAAATGGTGTGGTAGGAACCTTGGGCACATATCCAGGCCGGGGTCTCAGGACAACGTGAGAGTTAGCCGGCCTGAATTCTAGGCACGAGTCACTGACCGAAAATGCCTCCAGGTCCCCAACCCTCTTGATAGAAGCCAACGCGACCAGCAGAGCTGTCTTCAGGGACAGAAATCTTAAAGATACTGAGTCCAGTGGTTCGAATGGATCTGTGCGCAAGCTCGTGAGAACGAGGGCGAGATCCCAAGAGGGCATGAGAGGGGGGCGGGGTGGATTAATTCGCCTAGCGCCTCTGAGGAACCGGATGATGAGGTTATGCCTTCCCACGGTGCTGCCAGCCACCGCGTCATGGCGAGCGGAGATGGCAGCCACGTAAACCTTGAGTGTGGAGGGCGACAGCCTGCTCTCCAGCTTCTCTTGGAGAAAAGAAAGCACAACGCTGATCTGGCAAGTTCGGGGGTCTTCTCTGCGAGAGACGCACCATTCAGTGAATAGAGTCCACTTCAGGGCGTACGCGCGCCTCGTTGAGGGGGCTCTCGCCTGAGTGATGGTATCAACCACCGCCATAGGTAGGTTATCTAAGTCTTCCTCGCGTCTAAGGACCACACGTGGAGGTTCCAAAGATCCGGGCGAGGGTGCCAGGTGGTGCCCTGTCCCTGAGAGAGTAGGTCCTCTCTCAAAGGGATCTGCCAGGGGGGGGGCCGTCGCGAGGAGTGAGAGTTCTGACATCCAAGTCCGGTTGGGCCAGAGAGGCGCAACTAGCAAGACCTGTTCCTCGTCCTCCCTGACCTTGCACAAGAGCTGCGCGAGCAGGCTCACTGGGGGAAACGCATATTTGCGCATGCCCCGAGGCCAGCTGTGAGCCAGTGCATCCGTGCCGAGAGAGCCCTCGGTCAGGGAAAAAAACCACTGGCAATGAGCGTTCTCGGGGGAAGCAAAACAGATCGACCTGGGCTTCCCCGAATCGCGCCCATATCAGCTGAATCGACTCGGGGTGGAGTCTCCATTCTCCTGGACGTAAGAGCTGCCGTGAGAGCGCGTCGGCTGCACGGTTGCGCTCGCCTGGAATGTGAATGGCGCGCAGCGATTTCAGCCGCGTATGACTCCAGAGGAGCAGATGGCGGGCGAGCTGAGACATACGGCGAGAGCGGATACCCCCCATACGGTTGATATATGCCACCGTCGTCATGCTGTCCGTCCTGACCAGCACGTGTTGTCGCTCCAGCACCGGTAAAAAACGGCGGAGAGCGAGGAACACTGCCAACAGCTCTAGGCGATTGATATGCCAATGCAGCTGGGTATCCTTCCACAGGCCCGCGGCTGCATGCCCGCAGCACACGGCCCCCCAGCCCGTGCTGGAAGCATCTGTTGAGACAACAACATGACTGGACGCCTGTCCTAGAGGCACTCCGGCCTGTAGGAACGAGGGGTCGTTCCAGGGGATGAGGGCGCGGCGACACAGCGCAGTAACAGAGACCCGGTGTGTGCCCGCGTGCCATGCGCGTCTGGGGACTCGATCGTGAAGCCAGTGCTGTAGTGGTCTCATATGGAGTAACCCGAGCGGCGTGACAGCGGCCGCGGATGCCATATGCCCCAGGAGCCTCTGAAAGAATTTCAGTGGGACCACTTTTTTTCTGTCGAACTCTCTCAGACAGTTCAGCATTAGCTGAGCGCGCTCTCCGGAGAGGCGCGCTGTCATGGTGACCGAGTCCAGCTCCAACCCGAGAAAAGAGATCCTCTGCGCGGGGGCGAGTTTGCTCTTTTCTCGGTTGACCTGAAACCCCAACAGATGGAGGTGCTGGAGCACCTTGTCTCTGTGCACAGTCAACTGTTCCTGAGAGTGAGCTAAAATCAGCCAGTCGTCGAGATAGTTGAGTATGCGGATGCCCGCGAGCCGAAGGGGCGCTAGGGCACCCTCCGCGAGCTTGGTGAAGACCCGCGGAGACAGAGAGAGCCCGAAGGGGAGGACTTTGTACTGCCAAGCTCGGCCTTCGAACGCAAACCTCAGAAACTGACGGTGGCGGGGAAGGATGGAGACATGAAAGTATGCATCCTTCAGGTCTATCGCTGCAAACTAATCCTGAGGACGAACGCACTGGAGGATGCGCTTCTGCGTGAGCATTCTGAACGGGAGCCTGTGCAGACAGCGGTTCAAAACGCGCAGATCTAGGATTGGTCGTAACCCACCGCTCTTTTTGGGTACGATGAAGTACGGGCTGTAAAACCCGCTCCTCATCTCGGCTGGAGGGACCGGCTCGATTGCATCCTTCGCCAGGAGGACAGCAATCTCCTCTCGCAAGACAGGGGCGGACCTGGGGCTGACCCTGGTAAAGTACACGCCCGTGAACTTCGGGGGCCGTTTCGCAAACTGAATTGTGTAGCCGAGTCTGATTGTGCGTATGAGCCACCGCGAGGGGCTGGCCCGCGCTAACCAGGCAGGCAGAGCCCTCGCTAATGCACTCATCGCTACAATCGATGACGTACCTGCAGTGGGGCAGCGCGGAGTGGGAGGGCTGATCCGGGAAGCGCTGGGGTCCCGCGGATGAGCTGGAGATAAGAGTCACACTCACCTCGCTCCCGAACTCCGGAGAGGGGGCTTGAGGAGTGGGAGAAAGGAGACCGTCCTCCCAGGTCCTGTGAGCCATTGGCGAAATGCACCGAACCTGCGAGCCAGAAGGCATAGCGTCCCGGACTGGCAGAGTTCGGGCTGTCACATCCGGAGAATTGGAAAAGTGCTCTTTCATTGAGATTTTCGTGGCACTGAAAAGTGCCGTTGGAAATGGAGCCCGGCCCTCCACCGGGGAAAAAGCACATTCCCTCTTCTCCGGATGGCCTGTCTCAGGGACGCTTCGCGGTCCGTTTACCGGACTTAGCGGCGCCCTGGGCAGGGGGGCGGCCGGCTTACGAGGTGCTCGACGCGGCCGCTTCGCCGGAGGCGCAGGCGGGGGCGGGGCAGCTCTCGCAGGCGGACGCCCTCGACGAGGAGCAGCAGATGTGGATGGCTCGGCGGGCGGAGCGGTGTTACGATCCCGCCGATAGATGACATTACCCATCGCATCAGACTGCTCTTTCACCGCCTTGAATTCCTGGGTGAATTCACCGACGGTGTCGCCGAACAGGCCAGCCTGGGATATGGGGGAGTCAAGAAAGCGAACTTTGTCGACCTCGCGCATATCTGCCAGGTTTAGCCAGAGGTGGCGCTCCTGGACCACTAATGTGGCCATCGTCCTTCCCAGCGCACACGCAGCGGACTTAGTGGTCCGAAGAGCATAGTCGGTTGCGGTGCGGAGCTCGTGCAACAAGCCTGGGTCGGAACCACCCTCGTGCAGCTGGGCCAGCGCCTGCGCTTGGTAGCGCTGGTAGGTGGCCATAGCATGCAAGGCGGAGGCAGCCTGGCCCGCAGCTTTGTAGGCTCTGGCTCCGAGGGAGGCAGATAACCTACAGGCTTTGGACGGGAGACAAGGCAGACCCCTCCAGGAGGAGACGCCACGCGGACAAAGATTGACCGCGATAGCGCGCTCGACCTTCGGGATTGTCTCATAACCCTTGGCTGCTCCACCATCGAGAGTGGTGAGGGCGGAGACGCACGCAGATCGGGCAGAAAAAGGTGCCCTCCAAGACTGCGTGAGCCTACTGTGCACCTCCGGGAAGAAGGGGACGAGAGGCTTCGAAGGACTGGCCTTCTTATCCTCAACGTAGCACCCATCTAGTCGGTCCGGCCGCGGAGCTGGGGGATAAACCATCTCCAACCCCACGGCCGAAGCAGCCCAGGAAAGCACGGCCATCATATCCGACTCAAGATCTTTGACAGCGCTCCCCTGCCCGGAGGGAGGGAGCGGGCCTGGATCTTCATCGGACATTGACAGCCCACCCTCCGATGCAGCAGTGGACGTCTGGTCCCCGGTGTCATCGAGCGAGAGGGCTACCATCTAGTTAGACGGATCGCTTCCTCCGCTCGAAGCTTGGATGGAGCGCTTGGAGGAGCGGGAGGTCCGCGAGCCCGGGGGCGGCGGATAATCTCCCACTGGAACCCTCAGACCTGCCCGAGTGCCCACTGCAGTGCAGGGGACAGCTGGGGTGGTTAGCCCTTTTGCAAGAGCTAACCGCGATCTTAACTGCGCAACAGTCATGCCATCGCAGTGACGGCATGAGCTGCCCGCGAGCACCGCATTAACATGCTGGACCCCCAGACATGCCACGCAGTGCTCGTGCCCATCATCCGGGGACAGGAAACCACCGCATCCAGAAACGCACGGTCGGAGCGACATCTTGAAAAAGACGCGCTGCACGACCGTATTGCTCTTTTAGGTGTAGTGCAATACAAACCGCTCGGGGAGGACCGGACCCAAAGGACGCCAGGCAAGGGAGAAACCCAGCTCGACCGTCTGCCACCGCGTGTACCACACTCTGGACCGGGAGACCGCTCTCGTTCACTCTCTCTCGCAGATTTATCAGGAAATCGGCTGGAGGAACCCTCATCGACTCTCTCAGAAGCCTGTGAAGTCGTCTGAAGCGAAAAGGATGCTTTGGCTTGCTAGCTCTGTGCTCATATAGCAAGATTAATTGCAATGAGCATCAGGTGCGCAAGCTGAAGCTGCCAACTCATTGGCATTTCATTGGCCCGTTTACATACTCTTTCAGATGATTGGCTTTCTGAACGAAATCCCCATAGTGGAAGTTTCCACATAGCATTGAAGTTCCCCTTCCGAAGGGGAACTGAGTAGTAGCCTTTAAGTACTACAGAAGCCACACCCACCACATAATCAAAGTAAATTCACAGTCTTGAGTGTGTAAACTCTGATGAGAATTCTATTAAACTCTATATGCTAGTAATATAAATCAATGTACACAGGATCAGAAAATTAATTTGATAGCTAACATGAAACAGATAATATTAAGTCATTTAGAAGTTCTATAATACGGCATGCTTAAAAAGTATACAATATCAAAAAGGATACAATGACAACACAATAGTGACACAAATACTGTCCTGAAAATGTGCAGGTTAAATTATAGACCAGTCTGTCTGTGAATTGACACTGTCTGTGAATTGAACAGAAGTCCTGTCTATAAGTGAGGGTCTCTTTCTATGGCCTGTTTCAAAGGGTTTGGAAACAAACTAAAATAATTTTAGGTGGTAAACCCTCTATCCATGGTGACCAGGGACTTGTTCTGAGTTGAGGTATTGGAGAAGCAACTAACACAAGGAGCTCTAACTTAACGATCTAGGCGCAAAGTCTAAAGTACATGGCGCAAAAGCATTAAGGACGTGTCCGAATCCACGTTTGCTATTTTAAGGATGGAACAATATGCATTGTGCCCTGGCGCATGGTCTAACAGGGTTGTGCTTATTTTCTTAATGAGTTATAGGTGTGTTCTGATCATAACATGCATTAAACCAATCAGAGTATCATCTTCCATATCCTTTAAGTCAGTTGCGTCGCGCCATGGCACATTTGCTAATTATATGGCGGAGTGGAAAAACTGAACTCCTTACTAGGGAGAAAACAGTTAAACAGACCATCTGCAGTGCGAGGATAAAGAATGAGCCTCCTGCATTTAGCCTCTTTACTTTACTCTTTTCACGGAGTAAGGAAACTGTGTTGTACGCACTCCACTGAAGACATCCATTAGCCTACATATTTAATTTCATTATTTATAACAGTTTTTTATAAGTTAATTTAGTTTGTTAAATGAAAAAATCTGTTTCAAGACTATTTCAAAATTCAGTTCTAATTTTCAGCAAGCAAATAAATGAACAATAATAACAAAGTGTGGTCATAAAACGGAGTTATATCCAAACACGCGTCTTAATCTTATGCCCCATATGGTGTCGCATACCGTACATCTCCAAAACCCGACAGGTGGACAAATCTAAACTTGTTTTTATTAAAGCAAATATAAATATGCATATAATAAATACTACTAATAATAACATTATACAAATGGAAATTGCCATGAATAAACTGAAAAAAGCCTCCCGACATGAAGAAGGCATGGAGGTAGGGGTTTTAATATTTATGTAGAAAATAATAATTTTTGTAACATTTTAATCCTTTAATATTTTTTTTCATATATAAAGATATTTTATTATTAGTATTGCTGTAGTATTAGTATTAAAGTATTGCTGTACATCCTGTATGTATTAAGCAATGTATAAGCATTTGGACCCGCATAGGCGTAAAACTAATGCTCTCTGCGCTGGACTTTAGAGGAGCTTTTAGTTGGTCAATGGCGCAGTCTATTTCAGTTCCTTAAAATAGCAACAATGCGCCTTGACACCCCTATTTTTTAGACCGAAACACCCATGAGTCCACAAAGTGGCACAAATGGATTTGCTATTTAAACAAGGTGGTGCAAAACTTGAAAATTAGGGTTGCGCTGGTCTGAAAATAGCAACAAATCGCACCAGCCTTATTACACTGGCTGTATGATAGGGCCCATGGTCTGCTTGTTAGGTGATGGGTTTTGTGGATTACATTTATATACTTTTATATACACTTATATTTATAAATATAAGAAATATAAACAAACAAGCATCTCAGATGCTACATTGAGTTGCGGTAAAAGAGGGTTGGAAAGAAGGCATCATGGTAATATGTGCTTGCAGGTGAAACCGTTCTGGCAGTGTAGCATGATGGACAATCCACAGGTTCATCTATGGACACAAGGACCATGAGCAACACAGCCTTCACCAGCTCAGCCAGACTGTTGGGGTTGCACATGAGATTACATGAGTTTCTGGTAGTGACAAGGAAACATACTGAGAAGGCACTTGATTTACCACTTCCTCTTCTACCTGGGAGGTGGTTCGGTAAATTAGTCAGCACCTGGAAGTGGGTCAGCCTGGCAACCACAGTCTGGACAGGAGTTTTTGTTGAATGTCTACTGATAGAACTGTTGAGCCACACAGACTGGAGATAGACCCATCCTTGCCATGGTTTTGCTCTTTAAAGCATCATAATATTTGTTTTGTGGTGGACACAACTAGTAATATGGTAATCTTATTGATCTAGTGCACGAACAATGAAATTTTCAAGGCCAGGAATGAGAAAGAGAGGGAGAGAGATTGGGTTTCCATAGGGGAATGAAATAACAGATATCAGCTTAAGTCTTGTGTCTCCAATCACTTTTCACTTGCCCATATTTTCCACCATTTGTGGTGAGGTGAGTGACAACACAGGGAAATCTCTGCAGGGTCATTTACTGAAAATGGTAAATTTGCATTGTGCAGGTGCTCGGAGGAAGTCCAAGCTAGTGTCCATAAGTGGAGAGACGTGCCGATCTTTAGTTGCTTAAGTCTGCAATGGTAATGAAACAACAGCATTAAAGGTGTTTGTATAGTTTAAGCTCACTCTGTCCTTCGAAGCGCACGCTTATATGCACATCTCCTAAATTGCCTAAGGTGCAGACGATCGGCACATGCTCCAGGTTGATTGCGGTGGATGTGCTGTTCCCATGACGACACTGATCTTACACGGGTAGATTCTGCTTGACTTATTTTTAATGTGCATAATGACTCCTGCCATTTAAATATTTTTTATTAAAGCAATGCTATTCTAAAGATGTTTAGTACTTTTGTTTTGAATTATGCAGTTTAAGAAACAAAATAGGATTTATTTGACATTTTAGTGGTTCACCACCCCCCACTCTATACTTTTGCTATGTAACTCTTGCTTAACATGCCTGATCTACAGCTCCAAGAAGGACCTGTGTTCTGATTGACATGTTACCGACCTAGTGTTCTTCCCCCTGCACATGGGATTTTGGCTGAACTTGATGTTTTACCCTACTAAAAACAAAGAATTGCAGTGCATCGTTTTGAATTAAACCTTATTACAGAAGTGTGGGTTATTATACCACATAAGTCAATTCTCACACACTTTGAATTAAACATGCTTCTTTTGAAAAGGAATCACTGTAAAATATCCTGTGACGTCCAATTCGAAGGACACTTCGATTTGAATGGATCAAAGCAAAATGTGCAGAGCAGGAGATAGTGATGACCCGGATGAAGGATGAACTGTAACTGTTCAGATTGATGTGCTTTTGATTTTTAAAATTGTTAGATTAATTAATTTTAATCATTTCCATATATTCTATTTATACAATTTTATATACACATATATATATGTATATATATATATATATATATATATATATATATATATATATATATATATATATATATATATATATATATATATATATATACTTTTAAAAGAAACCCAAAGGTAATGTTATAAATGTGTGCTTCTTGATAATGACATTCTCAACTGTTTCAATCAGTCGAATGGTTGGAAAGTTCCAGTTGCAGGAATATTGTGCTGACGATGATTTGATTATATGATCAGTAGGATTCTACCAAGCAAACTGTTTAGACCAATAATTAAAGACAATGCTTCGTCTTCTGTTTGTGTGCCTGTATAAAAACTTGCCTCGAAGGACTGCCCTTTGACCAACCAGAATGGAATTTCTTGTGCTTCTTCTGTATTGTTCCCTTGCTGCAAGAACATTAAAATCTCAGAAAATGAATCTTCCTGAGTCTTGGAATAAGTTTTGATCCTGACAAAGGTTAATAGTGTAGATGTTAGCATTTTACATTGCTAGTAAACCATTTCTTATGATTTTAAATGTGTATTAATTTAACCTCAAAATAAATCTCAAAGTAAAAAGGGGATAAAGCGAATATTATGATGGCCGTGCTTTAGAATTAAATCTTGTGTTGAGTACTGTAAGGTTAACACAAGCTGGTTTAAACTATATTGGTTAATGGTTAAACTATTTGAAAACTATTGTAAACATTTGTTAGAAATTTGGAAAAGTATTCAAATTCAATGTTGCATTGTTAAATATATCAAACTGTATGGGGAGACTCAAAAAATGGTAATAAAGTAATGTAATACTTGTAAAATGTAAAAATAACGATCGCTATCTATCTATCTATCTATCTATCTATCTATCTATCTATCTATCTATCTATCTATCTATCTATCTATCTATCTATCTATCTATCTATCTATATAGTTGAAGACAGATTTATTAGCCCCCTTTGATTTTTTTTTCCCCTTTTTAAATATTTCCCAAATGAAGTTTAACAGATTCAGGAAATTCTCACAGTATGTCTGATAATATTTTTTCTTCCGGAAAAAAGTCATATTTGTTTTATTTTGGCTGAAATAAAAGCAGTTTCAAATTTTTTTTGAAACATTTTAAGGTCAATATTATTAGCCCCTTTAAGCTATATATTTTTTTCGATAGTCTACAGAGCGAATAGTTATACAATAACTTGCCTAATTACCCTAACCTGCCTAGTTAACCTAATTAACCTAGTTAAGCCTTTATATGTCACTTTAAGCTGTATAGAAGTGTCTTGAAAAATATCTAGTCAAATATTATGTACTGTCATCATGGCAAAGATAAAATAAATCTGTTATTTGAAATGAGTTATTAAAACTATTATGATTAGAAATGTGTTGAAAAAAAGTCTTCTCTCCATTAAACAGAAATTGTCAGAAAAAATAAACAAGGGGGCTAATAACTCAGGGGGGCTAATAATTCTGACTTCAACTGTATATATATCTCCATATTTTTATACAATATATCTCCATGCCTAATATCCGATGTCCAGAAAGTGATTAATAGTTTAAAAACTAATAAAATATTCATGTCTGTGATGCAGCAAGTCCAGAGATTGTTGAATACACCATAGTTTTATAGAAAATTCACTTTAATGTGTGATAATACTAAAAAGTGGTCATAAACGAATATTTTCTCAATTCAAATGAGTAGCGGCTTGGACCTGGAAACCGTATTTCATACGTTACGACTTAACAAGCCGATCTGTAGCACTTTTGGATACTCTCTTCCACCCCAGCTCCTGTGTATATATCTTCTACAGGGGGCCTATTATGTTTGCAGCAGCAGTGTGTTATATTCTCAGACAGCACGTTTGTGAATATACTGGCAGTAGCAAGTCTAGGAACTTGCTCTACACCAATATCAAGCAGCAGCAGAAGTGTATTAGATGTACCATTCGCAATAGTGTAATATGCGCATTCCCAATATAGAGCATTTGCATGAGCAAGGTCAGGTTTGGCATTCCTTGAAAGTGACACAATAAATATGTCAACTAATGCAAAATTTATGAATAATCTGTGAAGCTTCAGCTAATAAAATTTGTAGATATGCACAAAACATACTTACTGTATCATACAGTTGTCTGCAGTTTCTTGGTAAAATGAATGCTAGGGGGCAGTTTGACGGCAACATCGTTTGTTTCTTTTCATACTAATGATATTTACAAGGACATGATATCAGTGAATTCAAGATTGTTGTCATTAGGGTTGTCAAAAGTGTCAAATTCAGTACCAATTGGTACTGAAATTGTAAAAAGTAAATTTTCCGCTAAAATTTGAGCGCTGTTAAGTGCGTTCTTAAACAACCGCTGATTGGCCATTGTGTTCACATGCTCAACAGATATGACTGTAATTGGCCATGACGGTCATCAGTATATCTTCTCTTTACCACTGTTTACCAAGTGCAAACACGGACACAGGGACATTTCAAAGCTGACATATGAGCAATCTGCTGATGGATCAACTGATGGACATGGCTTTGACATGCTCCAGTGTCTGTGTATCCGTGTTTGCTAATTTGTTCTTACTATGGAATGTCTCTTTACCATTTTTATTGCATAAACTCTTCCAATATTACCTCCAGTGAAATCTTAATCCAATGGGGTTTTTTATGGTATCTGAGTTTCGAGCTCAGCTGATCCTCATCTGTTATTGGCTCATCTGTGCTCAATGAGAGGAACTTACTGATAGGTCTGTGATTTTCAGCGGAGCACACAATGTAGTTGCTGGCAGATCATGACTGCATTACAGTTACACCACTACGCTAAATGTTACTTCAAAAATCAGATCAAAACAAAATCTTTGGATTAGATCTGTAGGAAACAAGCTCACCACAAACTGACAAATATCCTATAATTCAACATATGAGCATAAGTTTTTAGGTATGGTAAATGTAGCATAGGGTGAAGCGGTATAGTAGTAGATAGTGCTGTCGCCTCACAGCAAGAAGGTCGCTGGTTCGAGCCTCGGCTGGGTCAGTTGGCGTTTCTGTGTGGAGTTTGCATGTTCTCCCCGTGTTCGCATGGGTTTCCTCCAGGTGCTCCGGTTTCCTCCACAAGTCCAAAAACATGTAGTACAGGTGAATTTGGTATGCTAAATTGACCTGAGTGTGTGTATGGATGTTGAAAATTAATGAATGAATGAAATATAGTATAAGCCAAATTATTTATTCTGGTACGTTGAATTATTATAAAATAATGCACGCCTGAGGTAGTGATGCAGCCATGGGGTAAAGCTCATCATCCATTATTCCTTACATAATTCAATGAGCTGGCATCAATTATTCATAACATTAACAAATGCCTTTCTTCTTCCATATGAGGGGGTTTGCCATCAGCTTTGCTTCCAGGTAAATCATTTAAGGTCCACTGAAGTATTGTGGAATGCACAGCTTTGTTTGATGTGTTGACATCATTTTAACAGGCAGGGACATATTCAATAACCAATAGCTAATAACGTTTGTCTGCATCACAGCTCAGCCAGCCAGAATTCTGTATCAACGCTCTGGGTGTACAATTTATGAACAATACTGGGTTGTCATAACTCAATGTCAAATATGGACAAACCCAACATTAAGTTATTTTTTGGGTTATTTTTCTCTGTCACATCTTACAAAACGTTTTCATGTAATGTATTTACTAAGATAATAATTAATAATACTTCATCACATTAAATACTTCGAATCATAGTTCAATATTTAATAATGCTTTACTAAAAACAAAGTTGTGTTAACATTAGTTAATGCATTTTGAGTTAACCAGCCTGATCTCACGAGGAAACGTAAGTATTTTACGTTTTGTCAGTTTAGTGGTTAATTCGTACGAATTCGTACAAGTACAGTCGTACGAAAATGTACGATTTTAAAAAGAAGGCATGGCACCCAACCCCACTCCTAACCGTCATTGGGTGATGAGCAAATCGTACTAATTTCTACGAATTAGGTCGTACGAATTCATACAAATTAGCCACTAAATCAAAAAGTCACGAATGCCGTGAGATTGCGTTGGAGTTAACATGAAGCATCAGGGCGACGCAGTGGTTAGCACTGTCTCCTCACAGCAAGAAGGTCACTGGTTTGAGCCCCGGCTGGACCAGTTGACATTTCTGTGTGGAGTTTGCATGTTCTCCCCTTGTTGGCATGGGTTTCCTCTGGGTGCTCCGGTTTTCCCAACAGTCCAAAGAAATGCGCTATAGGTAAATTGAATGAACTAAATTATTCGTAGTGTGTGTGTGTGAAGAGAGAGAGAGTGTGTGTATGGATGTTTTCCCAGTACTGGGTTGCAGCTGGAAGGGCATCCGCTGTGTAAAGACCCGTCTCCTGTATTGGTCTGTCTCCCGGAATTCCACCGCCCCCCGCTCCTCAGCATTTTGGTACAGTTCGGGCTGAAACTTGGCGCTTGTGCTCTTCCGGTGACGGTCGCGCGCTACAGTTCGCGCGCCCCCATCTCCCTAAACCTCTCACTCCTCCCGCTCCCCGCTCTTCAGTTTGCGCCAGTGTTGCCAACTTAGCGACAAATTTTCAAAAAAGCGACTAGCGACAAATCTAGCGACTTTTTTGTGTGTTACTCGCGATTTTTATAGACTGTCGTTTGTCCATTATTGTACCGTCCCTACTCTTCTCAACGAGCCTCCCCTGCAGCCTGAGAGCAGAGCACCTGTCAGCGTACCGACGGCAAATGATTTAGAGCAGGTGGCGGTTTGAAGGTATTTTCCTTGTACAGTCAACCCGATCTGCTTCTCCTTTATTTTAACAATTTAATTTGACTGTTTATTCTTGTTGCACAATCAGAGATGTTTTAAGTGTGAGTTTCAGAACTTGTCTGAGTATGTTACGTCTGAGAGATTACTGCAAATTCCCTACTCATCCATAATGATATACTGTATTCAAACAGCAATAAATTTAGTTAAATTGACAAGCTTACATAAAGCATAGTGCGAATATAAAATAACCCATTTAATAACCATAGGCTGTTAAACAAACAGAAATGGTAGAACTTGATGACGTCAGTAATATGCATATTAGCGTATGACGTAATTTCGGGGTCTCCCGGAATTTACGAACCAAATGTTGGCAGGTATGGTGTAAAACATATGCTGCAATATTTGGCATTCATTCCACTATGGCGACCCCTGATGAATAAGAGACTAAGCCGAAAAATAAATGAATGAATGAATGAATGAAAACAGCTACAGACAGAACGCAAAAGTATAAATGCTCAAACCAGCAGGGTTAGGGCTAAGTAACAGTAATCACGCTGAAGTATAAATTGAGGCTAACAGCTAAAATGATTCAATTATGATTACGGGGGACTTTATAGAATGTGGCACACACAAACTGTACGTAAATCTTGTAGAGTTCATTGAATCAGTCGACTACTTCAACACTCAAACACAAAGTGTTTCTGATTTTGGGTGCATCAGATATCCAGCCAGGTGTCTGTAGATGTGACTGCTGAGCCTGAGATTTGTTGTGTAGGTGGTTTCAGAATTTACTTAGCAAGAAAGAAGTATTGTGTGGCTACATGTGATGTGAGCTGACGGCAATCGAGCGCTTGAACACCTCTGCCCATTTCTCCAGCTATTTTCAATTAATACATTTCCAGAGCTCCTAAAAAAGCAAAGAGTCGTGTTTCTCACCTCAGACAGAATGAAACCCGGTGCGTCATAGCACCTCTGTCACACATCTCTCGCAACACACAACACATGGGTTCCGCTGGGAAACATTAAGCAGCTTCTATTCTCTTTCATATCCTCTTGTTGCCTAATGACATCTCAGCTTGAAACAAAGATGGTTTATTTTAACCATGCTTGTTGCGTCTGAAATGGAGAATCGGAGAGAATAGAGAGAGAGAGAGAGAGAGAGAAAGACAACGGTGTGAGAAGGAAAAACAGAGAGAGGCTTAATAGGCTGCATGAAGGAAGATGACGAATGAGAAAATTGTATCTGCGCTCCAGAGGCGAATGCTCTGACAGGTCACTAGATCATTACAGCACTTTTACGTCAAGTTATGATGGGATGAGCAGACGCTCCTCTTACACGTCACACAGAGAACGTCAAACCCGTCATCAGCACATCATCAGTTTGCAAATGAATTGAGATTTGGGTTAAAGCTGTTTTCAGTTTATCACATATTTACACATGTCTATATGCAGTTTGACTGAAGCAGTTTTCATGTTGGAGTCTGAGAAGCCACATGGGGTGCAAAGAGGTGCTAGAAGAAACAGTCAATAGAACGATTTCATAAAAAAGCATGCTACTTTTAGAATATTTTTGGCCACACTTTAATGTTTCATTAGTTCATGTTAGTTAATATATTTCGCAAGATAAACTAATTACAAACTTGTACAGCATTTATTAATCTTAGTTTTTTTTTTTATTAATTTACTCCACGTGGTCGATGGTACCCAAAAAAGTGGTTTCTTCTCTCTCCAGGTGTGAAGCTTGAGTGCTGCCAGCATGGGACGCGCTGCCATCCAGCTTTCAACCTTAGTCCCCTTCACCACAGGTTCTGAGGGCATCAGAGGACATACTCCTTTCTCTTGCACCTCCAGCCTCTTTCCGGTATCCTAGGAGGAAAGTAATAGCTAATCTCTTATTTGCAGCTCTTCCTCAGGACACCCTGCTTCCCGGGGTGAGCACTCCTCATCCCGGAGCTAGCCCACCGTGTGTGCATGAGCAATCTCTCCAGTGATGCCACTCATTTGTGCTTTGTCAGCCTGGTTAGCACTGCCCAGCCCGTTGTAGTGGCTCTTCCAGACAGTCAGATTTGGCTATGCCTCCTGATTTTACGGGTGTTTATTTTATGTCTCGTGCAAGGAGATTGCACTCCTCCTGGCGAAGGATGCAATCCAGCCGGTCCCTCCAGCTGAGATGGAGAGCAGATTTTACAGCCTGTACTTCATTGTACTTAATGAGTGGTGGATTATAACCAATCCTATCTGTACATTTCAAACCTTTATCTGCACTGGATGCTGGTTAAAATGCTCATCCAGAAATGCATCCACCGATTCTATGTCTCATTTCCCCCATCCACATATTGTTTCTTCAGTGTGCGTTCGGAGACTGTGCTGGCAGTATAGTATCCTCCCTTTTGGGCTGTCTTTGTTTCTGTGGAGTTTTATGAAGCTTGCGGAAGGTGCCCTAACACCTCTTTGGCTCGCGGGCATCTGCAGTTATGGCTATTTTAGCTTAATTTAGCACAGTCTTGAGAATCAGACAATAATACCGGGGACCTGGTGCTCCAGCATTTTGACCTCTTAGGGTTTTCCGCTCAGCCACCCTGGCGTGGTCCAGCTGATATGGGTGCTTCAGAGAAGCCCAGGTCATGTCCCCCCCTCTCATGTCCTTTTGGGATCTCTCTGTAGCCCCAGCAGTCTGCAGCAAGGTCCGTTTAAGCCACTCGACTCAGTATCTTTAAGAATTCTGTCCTTGAAGACAGCTCTGCTAGTTGCATTGGCATCGATCAAGCGGGTCGTGGATACAGCTGCATTTTCAGTTAGCAAAGCATGCTGAGAATTCAGGCAAGTCTACTCTCACGTTATCCTGAGACCCCAACCCAGCTATGTGCCCAATGTTCCTATGTGACCAGGTGAAACCTCGGAGACCAAATAATGAACCTGCAAGTGCTGTCTGTGGAGGAGGCAGCTCTTTCATTGGTCCTGTTCATGCACTGCATTTTGACCAAACTCAAAGCATAAGCCTCTAAGCAGCTTTTTTTCCATTATGGTTGGCAGAAGGTAAGTGCCATATCAAAGCAGATGTTGGCCCTCTGGATAGTGGATGCTATCACCCTGACATTAGTGATGGTCGTTCCTGAACGATTCGTTCATTTTGAACGAATCTTCAATATGACTCGGGAACTACGAGTCCTCTCAGGGAGTGATTCGTTCATCCGCGCGTGCACACATTTGTGCAGGTATCGTTCATTTTTCAAGTCTTTTGAGTCATTCATCACAGAAAGGCAGAAGCCAATCTTATGCGTTTAGAGCCGGAAAGAGATTTGATCCGTTCATGTCTCGAGTCCTCTATCAAGTAAGTCATTCGTTCATCACATCGTTCATTGGTTTGACAGCAAACGTGTTGAAAATTCTCACAATGCAAACACATTACGAACATGCGCTGCAAATTCTCACAACGCAAACAAATTAAGAAAACATGCTGCAAATTCTCACAACACATGCAAATAGCATGGAAGACAACAGAAATCTTTCAAGGGGACCCGTTTCAAAAAAAATTTCAAAACTTGACAACTCCAGCTATATAGGTTATGGGTATTGAGGCTAATAAAATACAAAAGACAAGGGAATCAAGGATGTTAAAATAAACTCACCTTTCAAAGATCACCTGCAACTTCACTGAGCAATCACAGCACAATAAGCAAATCCAGATTCGTCACATTTTTGGGTAATTTCAGCTGTGTTCCATGTTATTTGCATGTAAATTGCAGGGCATTTTCTTCATTTGTTTGTGTTGTGCATTTGCTGGTGTTTTTTGTAATTGCATCTGTTTTCTTAAATTGTGGTGCATTAACCTCTATAACTGATTTAGTTCAGCATAAATCTGCATTTTTCATCAAATAAAAAACATTTAACTAGTAATATATCAAATTAACAATACATTTTATAGCTAATTCTAACATTTTTATAGCTTGGCTTTAACAAAACAAAACAAACAAGCAAAAATGGCCGAAACTGTGATGGCAAAAAAACAGAAATCGGTTCAGAAATAAACAGAAATCAGATTCATGTTTAATTAGAAATTGACTTCCAGGAATGAATCACTGGAACCAAACTGGAATCACATTCGCACATTTGCACCATAATTTGTTTAGACAAACTTCAGGCATTGACTGACATTTAGGAATGGATGCCACAGTTCATGAAGAAATAGCTCAGCGGGGATATTGAAGCTCTGTCATTAGAGAAGTACATCAAGATCATTGACCACTAGAGACATTAAATCAAATGTCTGCAGTGTTTAAGGCAAACAAGTGTAAGGTATTTTAGCACACACAGTGATGGAGGTCTTTAATAGACTTTATGCAATCTAATTTAAACTGATCAAAGCTCAAGTGAGCCATTTAGCTAATGTGCAAAAGAGCTGGAAGAATCGCAAATTCATATAAAACGTTTGAGCTCAATGTTTTTGTTTACTTTTCTTGAAAAAGGTTTATTAAAGGAATAGTTCAACCAAAACCGATCATTTACTCACACTTCACTTGTTTAAAATACGTTTGAGTTTTTCTTTTGTTGAACACAAAAGAAGATATTTTGAAGAAAGCTGGAAACCTGTAACTATTGACCTCCATATTTGTTTTACCTGCCATAGAATTCAATGCTAACAGGTATTGAGCTTTCTTCGAAATATAATATTTTGTGCTCAACAGTATAAAGAAACTCATAAATGTTTGAAACTACTTAAGGGAGAGTAAATAGTGTGTAAATTTACATTTCTGATCTCTTTATGTTCACTGCAGCTGCATCAATTTGATCAAAAACACAATAAACAAATGATAACATTGTGAAATATTGTTTTAATCTAAGAGAAAGTTTTTTCTCTTGTAATTTACTCCTGTGATGGTAAAGATGATTGAGTGATCAATTCTTTTTTAATGTTGAACATCATTGTGCTGCTTCAGAATTATTGTCCATATTTTTTTTTTATGAATAAAGCAACATTTTATTAAAGAGATTAAAATCCGTTGTGACAATTTCCATGTTTTTACTGTAACTTTATGAATTTTGTTAGACATTATATCCAAAACAATTTGTACTGCATTGAAAGGCAACATGAAACAAATACTATAGAAATTTATAGTAAATAATATGGTGTTTTTGAACTATAGTATAGTAAAATTCTTTGTTAATGAATGCTACAGCACAGGGGCACATTCAGGATTTTATTCCAAGGTACGCACATATCCAGAACCGCCTCGCACCATTATCCCTTTTTCTTATTTCAATCTCAAGAAACAGTGATGCTCGCTGTCAAAGGCTACATTATTTAAGGGCATTCTTTACGATATTGATATAGGATCAAACTTATGTTTCCTTTTTAATATTAAGATATTTTGTTTGGAATCTAAATTTATATCTTCCTGCCAGGGTTGCTTAAACACTCCCTTACCTGAACTTGCTGCGAGTGAGATGGAGAAAATGAAAGCACATCAGCACCGAGGAAAAATCAGATGCTCAAGATGTAATCGTTAAAATTATTAATTAATTCATTTTCTTTTCGACTTAGTCATTTTATTAATCAATTATTCAGGAATGAACCGCCAACTTATCCAGCATATGATTTATGCAGCGGAAGCATTTCCAGCTGCAACCCATCACTGGAAAACACCCATACACTCTCATTCACACATATACACTACAGACAATTTAGCTCACCCAATTCACCTGTACAGCATGTCTTTGGACTTGGGGGAAACCGGAGCACCCGGGGGAAACCCACGCGAACACGGGGAAAACATGCAAACTTCACACAGAAATGCCAACTGACCCAGCCGAGGCTCAAACCAGCGAACTTCTTGCTGTGAGGCGACAGAGCTACCAACTGCGCCACCGCGTCGTCCTCTTTAAAATTATGACATATTAAAAAATTTGCAAATGTATGATAGAGGTTTGTGACAGCCTACATCAATTACAGTGAAGCGTTACTTAAATCCTTTATTTCCTCTAAACAAAACAAATCATCCACCCGCACAGTTAAGTAGTGGACAGGCTCAAACAAATATATAATTCGCATATTTTTCTTGGAAAAAATATCTTTTTGAAACTAATTTCGTTTGGTATAATTTGTATATTAATTTTAATATTTTTTTGTTGGTCAGTTATCTACTAGATAAAAAATAAGAACAAATAACATTTGAGGTGAAGTGCTTCAAAATAAGTCTGCTATATGCTTCAGCACCAAAACACAAACTGGTTTCTTAAATAAAATAATAATCTAGCCTAAATAAAATTAAAGTGAAATATTCAGTTTCAAAGAAGCCTATATTAAGCTGTTTTCACTGTTAATGACAAAATCAACCACTGCGCCGGTCAATTACAATTTCAAGAGTTCGCCCTTGCTGATGATTGATTATAAAGCGTGTTTGGCATGCTGTCACGGGAGAGAGCTCTGAGCTCATGAGATCCTTGAGCCCGCCCCCCCCCCCTATCTGCTATGGAGTGTGAATACTAAATTCAACGCTTGTTATGATGTCAATTTAGTTTTGTCAATTAACTTGTGACACATGTTTTTGGTCTGTTGGAGGAAACCGGAGAGCCCGGGGAAAACCCACGCAAACACGGGAAGAACATGCAAACTCCGCACAGAAATGCCGACTTGGCCAGGTAAGATCTAAGCCAGTGACATTCTTGCTGTGAGGCGATGATGCTAACCATTAGGCCTCCGTGCTGCCCTGACAAGGAAATGGGAGGAGTAGGGGTGGGAGGGGGGATTCTTCAAGACGAGGATGGTTCAGGAAAGATACTCTGGTTAATTATAGTGAGGACCGGCTGTTATCAATCATAAACGCGTGCTCCTCTCGAAATTAGTTTATAAATAAACTTCAAGAGTTCACACTTAGCTGATGATTGATAATAAAGCGTGTTTGGCATGCTGTCCCGGGAGAGAGCCCTGAGCTCAGGATATCCTTGAGCCCGGGGCTTCCTCCCGTTTGTAGGGCGACAGGAGAGTCTGAGCTCGGGTGGTCTCGAGAACTCCCCTGCTGTGAACTACTGAATATATATCTGGCTAGAGTTGCCTTAAAATGCTATTTTGATTAGTCAATTCTATGGTGCCTGTTTTTTGAACGGTGGGAGGAAACCGGAGAACCCGGGGAAAACCCACGCGAACACGGGGAGAACATGCAAACTCCACACAGAAACGCCAACCGGCCCAGAGGAAAACGGACCAGCGACGTTCTTGCTGTGAGGCAACAGTGCTACCCACTGGCCACCGTGCCGCCCTATCGGAGAAGGGGAGGAGTAGGGGTGGAAGGGGGGATTCTTCAAACGAAGATGACTGGAGCAAAGCGCTCTGGTAATTTATAGTGTGTCTGTGTTCATCTGATTGGCGCAATATGCGGAGTTAAACGATACCAGCTGTGTTCAATCATAAGCACGTGATCCTCTCGAAATTAGTTTGTAAACAAACCCCACTTCACTTAATTCATTTAATCAAGTAAGTAATTTAAATAAGCAGGACAGGTGTATATAAAGTATTCGAAACAGCACTGAACATGTTCCCAGATTACCTCAGAAGAACAAACTCAGTTGGAAGGGTGAGAGATCTCAAAAACTCATTGTGAGAATGGAGATGTCCGCTTATTTGTGCCAGTCTGTCAGGTAAAATTGACTAAAATACCTTGAATGGTAACGGTTCCATGTGAGGAGGCTGTGCAGCTGGCAACTGGATCTGAATTTTTTGATGAAAGAGAGATAAGCGCTGGGCCTGGAGTTTTCCCAGCTGAGGTGCTGATGAGACTGCGGTCTCCACCTTGTGTGAGGGATCAATATTTGTCTCATTACTTTTAGGTCTTTTGGCAAATGTTTCAATTAAGTTTAGCTGTTTTAGAGAGCGTTTACTCATTTTAAACCTTGTTTTAAACAATAGCTATCTGAATTGTAATTTTGTAGTGTGTGGAAAAAAACGCCAGCAAAACTAAAGGCAATAGATTTCTTTACCCATTTCCCACCATGCAAGTACATGCACACTTTAAAACACACAAACACACACCTTGATTTATTTTCATTCTTTCTTGCTTTGTCAATATATCGTAATGTTTACTGTTTCATAATCAATTTAAATTATGTAAAAAATAAATAAATAAATAGTGGCACTGATTCGTGCCCTCTCATCGTAGGTATGCACAATGTGTACGGCCGTACAGCTACAGGTGCCATTGCTACAGCATATTGTAGTATTAACTATAATGAGCTGATAAACTGTAAGAAATACTGTAGTATACTTTTTATCTACAGTAAACTGTGGTGTATTGTATCTTTTATTAGTTCTTGCTTTCATTGGGAATCAGATCTAAAATTTTGATGTTGATGGTGCCATGCTATAAGATGAAAACAATATAAAAAGTAGTGCTGGGCCGTTAACGGCGTTAACGTGCTGCGTTAACGCGAGACTCTTATCGCGCGATAAAAAAAATATCGCCGTTAATCTATTCTCAAAGTTGGGTTGGGAGCTGGGTCTATTCTACGCAAGCTATGACGACTTTCTCCTTGATATATTACCGCGGATGTATACCTGACCGGTGAGCCGTCTGCTCTTTTTAATCAAATCAGCAGGATGCCTGACTCTAACTGCAGTTTCACTTTTCATTTATTCCTTCGTGACAAACTGGGGTAATATAGACGCAAATACGGAGTAAGGACAGGTGAGAGAGTTATGGAGTTTAATAACGCATGCCAAATGGTAGGAAAAAAAAACTTCCGCATTTCGCGATGTGTGTGTGTTTGTGTATGTGTGTGTGCAGTCCTTTCTGACAGCCGCGTGTGGACCTTGTCGGAAAATATGGCGAAAGGTCCTAAAGACTGCGGTGTTTACTTCAATAATGCCACTAAAATCTGCATACTCCACGTCTTAATTCCATTTCTGTTTAGTTCAGTGCTGACTTTAGTCTGATTAAGCTCATCAGAATTCAATGTTTGGAGCTTATGTAGGCCTATAGTTCAACATTCATGTTTAACTGAATAAACAGTTAGTAAATACAAGTAAGTAAACACATCTTATTGAACATCATTTATTTTCATCACCAATTATCATAGTAGAACAGTTTCTCAAGCAGTTTGTGATGCATTTTGGAAACATTTTGGAGATGAGACCCTGGTCTAATGCGACACCCGGCTTGAGAAACCCGTTCTCAAAGACTTATTATTTGGGTAGCACACATATTCTGAATACCTTCGGCAGAATTCGAATGAGCCATTTTAATCTAGATTAATCTAGATTAATTTTGAAATTAATCTAGATTAATCTAGATTAAAAAAATTAATCTATGCCCACCTATAATAAAAAGTAACAATAAATAAACAATTAAAGACATAAAGGCATATAAATGTATTAAAACAATAACACTAACGATATCCTAAATGTTTAGGATGCTTTCTGGATTATGGTCTGCACAGGAATATAATACAGTTAAAGACACAATTGTTAGCCTGTGCAATGCAATTTTATTTCTCAAATATTTCTTAAAGGGATAGTTCACCCTAAAAAAAAAGAAAAAAAGAAAAGAAAAGTCACTGTTTACTCACCTCCAAGAGGTTACAAACCTTTATGAGTTTCTTCCTTCTGTTGAACTTTAAAGTATATTTTGAAGAAAGCTGAAAACCTGTAACCATTGACTTCCATAGGGAAAACAAATACTATAAAAATCAATGCTTACAGGTTTACAACATTTTTTTATTATTGTATTTTTTTTGTGTGTAAACTTAGTGAAGTTTATTTATAAACTAATTTTAAGAGGATCACGTGCTTATGATTGAACATGGCTGGTCTCGTATTACCTACTGTATCAAATGAAATACCAATCAGACGAATCCAAACATGCATACATTTCCTTACCTTAGTCATCTTCGTCTTAAAGAATCCCCCCATCCACCCCTTCTCCTCCCCCTCTTTCCTTGATTAATTCAGGACAGGGCGACATGGCACCTCAGTGGTTATCACTGTTGTCTCACAGCAAGAAGGTCACTGGTTCGAGTCCCAGCTGGGTCAGTTGGTGTTTCTGTGTGGAGTTTACATGTTCTCCCCACACTGTAAAACCCAACAGTCAACTTTATTAAATGAAATGAGCGTTATGTAAGTTAATTCTACTCATTTGAAAAGAGTTTTGAACTCAGTGTTGAAGGTAATGTGTTCATTAAACACCTCATCACTTCAACTTAAATAGAGGAAGTTCACAGTACTCATATAGATTTGCTTTTTTTAAACTCAAATGGTTTGCAGCAATCGGTTTACTCAAACGGTTTGAGTTGCCTTAACTTATTGGGTTTTACAGTACTCAGTTGGTTTGAGCTCTCTTCGTTTATTGGGTTTTACTGTGCTCAAATTGCTTCGTTTATTCAAATGGATTAAGTTCACAGTACTCATTAGGATTAGTTTTTGAACTTAAATTGTTTGTTGGAATCGGTTTCCTCAAATGAATTGAGTTACCTTAACTTATTGGCTTTTACAGTGCATGCTCTCGTGGGTTCCCCCCAGGCATTCCAGTTTCCTCCCATAGTACAAAGACATGCACTTTAGGTGAATTGAATTCACCAAATTGGCACAGTATACGAGTGTTTTAGTACTGGGCTTTCACCACATAAACATATGCTTGTATAGTTAGCAGTTCATTCTGCCGTGCCAACCAATAATAATCAAGATATAGGCCAAACGAACTGAGCTTAGACTCCTCTCTCTCCCAATGAAATGGGAGGGAGCCCCAGGCTCGAGGATTTTCTAGGGCTCTCTCCCAGGACAGCTAAGTATGAACTCTTGAAAACAGGATAGAAACATGTTAAGGATGACAGTAAAAGATGACAGAATTAGAATTTTTGGGTGAGCTGTCCCTTTAAGTGATGTTTAACAGAGAGCTGTTGTTTTTAAACACGTTTAATAATGAGTTTTAATAACTTTATCTAATTCATTTCTTTTGTCTTTTGCCATGATGACAGCATATAATAGTCTACTAGTTCTTTTGTAGGACACTAGTATTCAGCTTAAAGTGCCATTTAAAACAGCTTGGTTAATTAGGTTAACTTGGGAAGTTTGATTGATTATTGGGCAACAGTGGTTTGTGGAAAAATAAGAAAAAACTCTTATGAGGGCTAATAAAATTGACTCTATTTTTTAAAAATGATAAACTGCTTTTATTTCAACACAACTAAAAGAAAAAAATACTTTCTTCAGAATATAGGAAATACGATGATCATCTAAACATTACTTGAGAAATATTTGAAAAATAATCTAATTTCACAAGAGTGCTAATAGTTTTGCCTTCACTATTTATGGAGGAAATGTATAGCCACGACCTAATGCAGTATATGAAAAATTCAGGACGCGTTTCATGTCAATTTCCTTTCCATTATAGGAAGGAAATTGCTCTACAGAAATACGTGTCATGACTCGGGTCAGAGGTCATCTTTATTTCAGTCATGTTTCTCTGAGTGTCAAAACAACTAGATGGTAACAAAGACATGATGCAAGCGGGCTCAGCTGCGTGATATTTCTATAGCAACAGCTAATCTTGTAATTTGTTGAAACGTTCTCCATTTATGTAATAGATTTTCTATCGGCATTCCTTTGGTTAAGGATTAATCACCTTTTTTTCCTCTCAAGGGACTTTCATCACAACAAGGAGGATAGCAATAAAAATAATCATTTAAAAAATAATCATTCGCTTGACATATACTGTTTCTGAGCCAAAAATAAAGACTATTAAAAAAATAAAGAATATTAAAGATGTTTGTCAGGATTTACAGAACACATTCACTGACATTTCAGTGTAAAAATAGTTTATATTTATAACAATAATCATTTGATGACTCAATGTGCGGCCACGAATTACTGATAAACTGTAATTTTTCATCTTTTTATGCTTTTTAAAAATATAATAACATTTATTAGGATCACTCATAAGTATCTATACTTAATACAGGGTTTCTGCAGGTTTCACAAAGTCAAATTTAAGACTTTTAAGACCTTTTCAAGACCACTATGAATGAAATTTCAGACTTATACAGGACAAAATGCCAAGAATTTGTTTAATGGCCAGAGTAAAAGATTTTTACTTGCCCCTTTAAAATACAAATTTAGTGATTTCTTAGTCACATACTTTAAAAAAATAGTGTAAAAACAAGCAAACGATTATATTATATACATATACTTTTCTTCAGCATTACTTTTCTTAAAAAAGGCAAGTTTTAAAAACAATAATAAACCAAATTTACTAAATTAAAAACCTAAGCTCATTCTGATTATATACCGTTATATACATTTCTGGAAAGCGCCAAATATGTCCCAAGAACTATGTTTTTTTTGTTGTTGCAGTTTTTGTTTTCGTAAATCTGCCAGAGGCCACTGTCTATGCTTTTTCAGATCTCAAATTTCTCTCGCAAGTGCCATTCGCATCTGCTATTTTCGTGTAAATGCACCAGAGGCCGCTGTCGACTGACTGATTGACTGACCGACCAACCGACCGATCCCCCCACCCACTCCCTTCCCTAAACCCAACCGATAGTGCTTTAAAAAGCTCCCATTGAACAGCGCCCACCCACTTCCCTAAACCCAACTGACAGTATTTTTAAAAGCACTGCTTGACCAGCACCCACCGCCTTCTCTAAACCCAACCGATAATGTTTTGAAAAGCTATCCAGAAAAAGAAAAGCCCTCGCGGCAGCCTGATTTTAACCACGTTTTCAGATTTTACCACATTATCACCCCGTTATTTACTTGTTTGTTTTATTTGTCGGTTTTTGTTTTTGTCTTACCTGCTTTCTGGAACTGTTCTTCACTGGATTCAAACCCCAATCATCACAGTCAACTTTGCTCTGTGTCTCAAATCCTCTGATGTACGCAACAAGCCACAGGGCAAACTGGTAATAGCGGAAAAGCTTTTTTTAATAGCAGTTTGCAGCTTTCTTTAACATATCTAGAAAGTCAAGCAGGTTTGGGCCAAGTGGAGAAGGAGTAAATAATAACAAAATTTTCATTTCTGGGTGAATTTTCCATTTAAAAGTACACATAAAGCTACAAATCGTCACCTTAGAATTATAAGGTTCTATCTGACATTTTTGTCAAAATTGAGTTATTGAAATATTCTTGTTAAATGACAACTTATTTACATTATGGGGTGGTTTTTTATAAGTTGTTTACAAATTAAAGACTTTATTTTAAAAAACAAATGTTACACACATACTTTTTGCTATGGAATGCAAAAATGTTGAAGCTCAATATCTCAAAATCATTCAGAACGCAGATAAAATCTTACAATTCCAAGGTGACAAAATTAGTACCTAGTGTAGCTTTAAGTGGAGGAGTAAATAATGACAGAACTTTCATTTTTGGGTGAATATTTCTCTTTAAAGGGTCACGAAACACCAAAACACTTTTTTTGAGCTGTTGACAGTCATATATGTGTCCCACGCTGCTATTAACACTATTAGGACACGAATATTTCACTAAAAAGTGAAAATTGGTTGTTTTTGCGTTATTTTGAGCAAATTCGTTCTTCCGGTTTGAAATGAATTTTTGAAGCTATGTCACAGCCATGAGATACATGGGGGTAAATCCAGCCAGGAGAGTGGCTGTCTGTCCTTTCGAGCACATTCTGACGTATTTGAGTGTGCGGCATTAATTCATGAGAAGACGTGCTTCAAACCAATCAACGCGCTCTATTGTGTATGACGTGAAACTTCATTAATATGCATGATAGCTCCGGAGACTGTATACACTGTACAGACGGCAGAGAGACACCACGTTGTGTTGCTAAAACAAGTGAAAGAACAAGAATTTGGAGACATGGGTCGTCGATGTGCTGCAACAAGGTTTTGTTTTCATTTTCCCTCTATAAGAGAGCTGCTGGACTCACGTGTGGATTACAGTGCACGCGACACGCGACAGAAATGCGTTTGTAAGGAACATTTTTACCCGAGAGTTTTTCGCATCTGGAAATGGTGAAATCCGGATTTGCCGCTCGTCTCCTTTTAATAAAAAGACACCGCTCCAGTTTGATTGTCCTGTCGCTACAGATTAGGTAAGTGTGTGCAGTGTTCTTTGTTTAACCCAGATTGCAAAGTTTGTCATATTGTCAGCTGTGCTTTATTAGTTTTTAAAGACATACCTCAGTCAAAATGATTTAGTTACTAAGTTTACAGTATGTTAATATCACTGCAATATTACAGTACAATATTATAGACTGAAAGATCCGCTGTAAATGCTGCTCTCCGAGTGTAAACATATAAACACAAACTATTCCCGTCGTGCAGGATTTTCGCCGCATTTTGTGACAGGATAGTCTATACACACAAGGCTTTCTGACGCTACCTACCGAGTACATAAGTTACAGAGAAATGCAGAGGACTTTTTTTTTCTCCCATTCGCCATGCGGTATGAAATCAGCCTCTGTGTTTCTTTTGCCTGTGCCTTTTGCACATGGCCAACTGGAAACTCCCTTCTATGCAAATCTTACCCTCTTTCCCTCCCCCGACACTCCCACACTCCCAGAGCTGGACATGCCCAACTTTCCTGACTCTTTTTAAACTAGAGGTGTGATAACACCCTGCTGAGACAGGGGGGTTTCATGGCCCTTTAAGGTTGTAAATATTAGAAAGTAAAAAAGTGAACCTTGTTTTATACCTTGAAAAAATCCGTCAGGTAAGAGATTTCATTAAGAGCAATAAAAAAATCTTCTTAACTGACACCAGGGCTGTACACAGAACTTTGCACAGAGGGTCATGTGCTGATATATTTTATTTATTTCAAATGTGTTTTCTCAATGTGAAACTTTAATTCACAAACTCTTTACAACAAATTTGTTATATATGTGATTACACTTGTGATTACACAATTACAAGCATTTTTTATATACCAGATTCATTCATTAAAGTCACACTACTAAAGCATATCCTGGATATATATATATTAGGGATGAAACAATACAGTTAGCTTACGGTTCAATACATACCTCGGTTTTTTAACACGTTTTTCGGTTCTGATGGCTTGACACATAAGTGTTTTTTTGTTATTCTATGCTTAGGCAATAGAAACAGTAATAGGTTAAGGAGAAAAAAAAATAAAAACGATTTATTGCAATACTCCTTTATTTTACTTCAAAGCCAAGAAAGGTACACTAGTTCCTAGTGTATTGTATAATACAAAAATTAACACTGAAATCTCACAGCTGCTGGTAGCCCATGTACAACACATAAATTCCTACATTTTGAAAATAAACATGCATTTGAAGTTAATAAACATAAATTGACCATTTCAAATAAACACATTTGTACTTCAGTAAATATAAATAAACTATCCTGATTAAACATAACACTGCCTTTGTTATTTTTATGTGCCTTTCGGAACCAGTTGGGTATGTTTACTGGAAGGATTCAGCGAGGGATTGTTGTTTTTTGAAGGACTTTATTACCTTCTCTACTATCCTGCCTTCAGACAGTGATATTGCTGGGTGATGGCGCTGCAGATGTGCAGTCATGTTGGAAGTGTTTCCGTTCGATTAGTCTATACGTGTAACCGAAATGTCCCCACACCGTGAGTTTGAAAGACACCGGCGCTTCCTCGTACTGTTGCCTCACTTCACCACCGCTCGTAAGATGTGGAATGATGGTTGAGCGCCCCCTAACTTTAGAGCATAGTGGTTGAATATTTACTCGCGGGGAGGAGTTTCCTCATCTCAGCTCGTAGACTTGCAGGCACACACAAACAGTCAATTCGGAGACAAATAAAACGCACATACATTATTTAAACGTAAAACCGGAAAAAACACAATTCACAAGCACGTATTGAACCGTGGATGTCGTAGCGAACGGTTCAATATTGTATTGAGAATTGTGGCATCCCTAACATATATATATATATATATATATATATATATATATATATATATATATATATATATATATATATATATATATATATATATATAATGGGTCAAAAACACAATTCAGCGTGACCGCCTTTATGATAGCCAGCTCGTTAATGTTAAGTGAACATCGCAGCATGTTATGAACCATGGGTAGCTAACGTTAGTTAACTTATGTAGCGCTTACGGATAGCTCAAACAGCTGTTTTGTGTATTATGCTATTTTTTACTTACCTTGATATGTTTCTTCAAATTCGACTGTGAATTTTTGATATTTGGCAATCTTTCAGGAGGCAGAGTATGCACTTCTTTCTATATAAATTGTCTTTCACTTCGATAAATGCAAACAGGGACTCTAAATAGGGCCACGGGTGGTCTTCTTCCTCATCGCCACGAAACGTTGAAAGTGAAGGAGTTGAAGGTGGAATTTCTGGGTTTTCCATGTCGAAAACAAACTAAAGTGCTCTCAATGCAAGCAGGCAGCGCTGTCTTCTTTGATCATCTGAATGAGGATGAGATAGCTTATTCAAACCTGTGACAGAGCCATCTGCTGCTCTGGCAGTGATAATGTGGGTTTGAAATGATTCATAACTTTTTTTTTTATAGTTGTAACGAGTAACGATGCAGCACATAAAAAATCTATCGGAGTATTAAACTCATCGAAAATATGTACTGAAGTAAAAGTGGAAGTAGGAGGAAAAAACAATACTCAGGTAGAGTACAGATACAGCCTTTTAGTACTTAAGTAAAGTAGTTAAGTAGTTCTACTTGGTTACTATACATCTCTGGTTATAAGTAGTCCCACATGGAATCCGCGTGCAATCCACAGATTGCTGCAGATTTCAGTTTTTACATTCATTTCAGTAATATTACTGACTAATATGGAAATGTTCATTTGACTTATTTACAATACAGATTGTAAAGTGATGTTTTCTGTCTTGTAGTAGACATATTATATCAGAGACTTGCTTCGTTTACTGAATAAGTGGATCTAATTGGAATTGCATTGTAAAAAGACAGTAAAAGTTAAAAAGGTAATATTTTTTATTATATAAATATCGTTTTGTTATGATACTCCCAAAATTATTCCTCATAAATCCAAAAAATGTCTGCAGATTCTGTCTGGCCCTAGTTATAAGCCAGTAGTAATTGGTGTGAATTTTTACTTAAACTAAAGTGTTACCACATTTTTTATGAGGATTTTCAAAATGTATGCACATCTTGCCATTTTGGGGGGACGCGGTGGCGCAGTAGGTAGTGCTGTCGCCTCACAGCAAGAAGGTCGCTGGTTCGAGCCTCGGCTGTGTCAGTTGGCATTTCTGTGTGGAGTTTGCATGTTCTCCCCACGTTTGCGTGGGTTTTCCTCCGGGTGCTCCGGTTTCCCCCAGTCCAAAGACATGCGGTTCAGGTGAATTGGGTAAGCTAAGATTTTCCGTAGTGTATGTGTACGAATGAGAGTGTATGAGTGTTTTCTAGTGATGCTGGAAGGGCATTCGCTGCATAAAACATGTGCTGGATAAGTTGGCGGTTCATTCCGCTGTGGCGACCCCAGATTAATAAAAGGACTAAGCCGAAAAGAAAATGAACGAATGAATGAATCTTGCCATTGTCATTAAGCAATATTTGCAACAATAGACAGTAATGACTCAAAATATCATACAATCTATATTTTTCAGTCAGGAATTTAAATCTTGTGTTTGTGATTTCGATGGTCCTGAGATCTAAATCTAATAATTTCACACCAAATGGGAAATGAGCAAGGTTGATTTATGTGCCACTGTTTGTGCTATAAATGATTCACCATAGACATTTATAGTATGTGTCTGCCCATAAAACAGATATCTGTGTATACAGTTTCCACACACTCAGCCAGTCAAACTCTAAACGATAGGGCATAAGTGTCTCCCAAGTCCCATCTGCGTGTGATGTGGGTGTGAGAGTGTTGGCGTGTTGATGGCCAAAAGGTTATAATAGTAAGAAAATATGAAGGCCCTGCGGTGCCAAACGCTCACACACTGACTGACCACCGCCCGCATCACAGAACAATCTACTTACACAGACAGAGACTGAGCAGAGCCGCCGCATGCTAGCATTGCTCTTTAAACTCCCTCAGGATGATGTATTCTTTCATTACCTCAAATTAGACCCGGAGCCCTGAGTTCACGGCGGCTCTCGGATACCTGTGGTGGACAGACGAAGAGCTTTAACGAGATGCTGTGTTGATGCTGTCATCTTATCCGCTCCCATAAGTACAGCAGCATATAGATCGCTGCTGATTCATAACCCTCCCCTGCACTTAATGCTCCCACATGGATTAGGAGATGGACGCAAAGATTTGACGAGTCCAAACACGGAAATCAATACCTTCCGCTGCTTATATGTCAGCATGCGAGAGACTTTTGTTTAGCTTTGTGAAATTTGCAAATAATTTGCAGAATGAAATCACAATTGGTTATGCGAGAAGACTTTATTTGTGCCTAAAAATGTGTTTTCTTTGCTGAAACAATGCCATCTGACTTAATACAGCATAAACCCTTGTTGGTTTTTGCAGGTGCAGAGATGGATGATGCAAATACTGGCCTTGTCAGAGAGCTATACAAAAGATTCATAATGTTAAGAGTTTTAAGAAAACAATAGTGGTGAGAGAAACAAACAATAATCATGTCTGACAAATAAAGGCCCAGAGAAAACAAAAAAAAAAATCTGTTTTGTCAGTTTGTTGGTAATTTTAAGATTCAGCTCTATGGCATGAAATAATTTTAAATGACCTTATGCATATATACTGTATTGTTCATCTTATTTATTAATCTTTTCATTTGACTTCCTCAGACAGAGAAATGTTTTTGTTAGGTTTAGTTAAAAATACTTGTTTTGTTTACGTAGTTAAAACATATTCATCCCAGTTGTAAGAGCAACAAATAGTAACTTTGGAATTCTATTTAGAAAAGTGGCAGAAGGTAGATTTATTTCTGATAAATCATCTGTTGAACTGCATCCCAATCATTACAAATACTGCAGAAGACCTACTGGAACCCGCATGGACCCAAGATACTCACAGAAATCAGTCAAGTTTGGTAAAGGAAAAATCATGGTTTGGGGTTACATTCAGTATCAACACAGGCTCATTCTGAAAACGTAGTCCCATGGACGTTTCTGGAAACTGCGAATTATGTAGCCGGAGGTACGTATGGCTGCGTTTCATTTTTTTAGCGAACGCTATGGGGCGGTATGACGCTGTTCCTTTTGGCGCTTACCGGCTGACCGCTTACCTCCGTGTGGAGGCCTTTCCCGCTGCAACCAGTTTGTCCCGTTAGCTCATCGTGTATGTTGCCGGACTTGAGATGCAGAGAGTTGACTATGATGACGGCGACCGGGTTTGAGTCTGGGGAAGAGCAGTTCCAGAAATCAGGTAAGACAAAAACAGAATCCAAAAAAATAAAATGAACGAGTAAACAACAGGCTGAGAACATGGTAAAATCTGAAAACGTGGTAAAAATCAGACGATGGCTTTTCTTTTTCTGGACGGCTTTTGTAAACCGTTGGTTGGGTTTAAGGAAGTATGTTGGTAGGCGGGTCAATCGGTAAAATTGGTTTGGTTTAGGGAAGGAGGAGGGTCGCCCAGTCAATCATTCAGTCAGACAGACAGACGGTCAGTCGACAACAGCCTCTGGTGGGTTTATGCAAGAACAGCGCGGGCACGAACGGCACTCGCGAGAGACATTTGAGATACGAAAAATCGAACGCAGCGGCCTCTCGCGGATTAGCGAAAACAAAAACTGCAAAAATACGTACCTCCCGGGATGTATTTTGCGGTCTCCAGAAACGTCCACGGGACTACGTTTTCAGAATGAGCCTGGGTTGTTCAGTATGGGGGTGTGCGAGAGATCTGCAGAGTGGATGGCAACATCAACAGCCTGAAGTGTTAAAACATTTGTGCTGCCCATTACATTACAAACCACAGGAGAGGGCAAATTCTTCAGCAGGATAGCGCTCCTCATAATTCACCCTCCACATCAAAGTTCCTGAAAGCAAAGAAGGTCAAGGTGCTGCAGGATTGGCCAGCCCAGTCACCAGACATGAACATTGTTGAGCATGTCTGAGGTAAGATGAAGGAGGAGGCTTTGAAGATGAATCCAATAAATCTTGGTGAACTCTGGGAGACCTGCAATTATTATTATTATTATTTATTATTATAATAGCAAATTACGTTAGGATCTGCGGACATTTCATCAAGTTTCATTTTATGTGATTTACTATAATCACACTTTCTCTGTTGAGCTTATAGCCAATCAGGTGCATTTGGATTAGTAACCACTGAAAACACTAGAGTTTTATTGAGTGCACACACATTCACTGACCTAATTCTGTACCCTCATAAATTCTATCATCATAAACAAAGAGCAGATGTGATGTAACAGTATATTTTTGCAAACCGATTGATTTTTTGGGAATCAGTTGGCAACACTAGAGCAATAGTGTTTTTCTGTGTAGCAGTTTGCTGATTGCCTAGGGATTTTCGAATGAATGTCTACAGGGAGCCACAAATCTTATAAATAATCAGTTTAATCTATATGCTTAAAACCATAAAACTATTTTATGATTTAAAACAACAACAATTTAAACAGAAATAGACGATATACAGTATGTGCACTCTCAGAAATAAAGGTACGCGAGCTGTCACCGTGGTGGTACCTTTTCAAAAGGTACACGTTTGTACTTAAAGGATACATATTGGTACCTCAAAAGTATATATTAGTACCTAAAAATTTAAAGAGGAACACTTTTGTACTTTTTAGGTACTAATATGTACCCTTGAGGTATTAATATGGACTTTCAATCTGCTCCGTAAAACACATGCTGGATAAATTGGCGGGTTTATTACGCTGTAGCGTCCCCCAATTAATAAAGGGACTAAGCCGAAAAGAAAATGAATAAATGAATGTAGTGAGATGGAACTTATTTTCATTTTAATAAATATTAAATTAAAATGAAATATTTAAGTTGGTGCAGTGGCACAGTGAGCTGTGGCCTCATAGCAAGAAGGTTGCTGGTTCAAGTCTCGGCTGGGTCAGTTGGCATTTCTGTGTGGAGTTTGCATGTTCTCCCCGTGTTCGTGTGGGTTTCCTCCAGGTGCTCCATGTAAAATGTATATGTTTATTGTTTTATCGAGATAAAAATAAATTTGTAATAAAATACATTTAGAACAATTTAAAAAATAATAAATAACAAACACAAATTAAAATAAACAGCACTGATTGAAATAAATAAATGTGTAAATAAATAGAGTTAAGAATAGAACAAAACATGATGAACCTCACAACTTAATAGAAGTTTAAATACTTTCTAAACAATATTTTTTTAGCAATAATGTTTTGGGGGTTTTATCACAGTAGGTATTATTTGTGTTCATTGCATCTGTAAAACTGAAAGCCTGATTTCAATCTTTTGTGGGTTTATAATCTGGTGGGGAGACAAAATTTGCCACTTCACCTGACTATTGTCAATTTTTTCCAACATTAATCTTCCTCCATAATATTACAGTCCTTTCTTTGAGTTATGAAGAGTTCAGATGTAAAAACCTCTAAATCCCATCTGAAATATTCTCCTAAAATAAGTGTTTTTTTCTTAGCCCTTATGTATTTATGTTCAAGTATTTCACTTTAAAGGTATTGAAAAGAACTTATTCGTCACTATAAAAGTAAAATTTCTGAGCCTGCACACAAGAGTCAGAGAAAAAAAAGCAAATTTTAGAAGACAATACCAAACGGCATTTGGGTTTTTGCATCTAAACTCTTCATATACAGTTGAAGTCAGAATTATTAGCCCCCCTTTGATTTTGATTTTCTTTTTTAAATGTTTCCAAAATTATGTTTAACATAGTAAGGAAATTTTCACAGTATGTCTGATAATATTTTTTCTTCTGAAGAAAGTAATATTTGTTTTATTTTAGCTAGAATAAAAGCAGTTATTATTTTTTTAAAAAACCATTTTAAGGTTAAAATTATTAGCCCCTTTAAGCTATATATTTTTTTCGATATTCTACAGAACAAACCATCATTATACAATAACTTGCCTAATTACCCTAACCTGCCTAGTTAACCTAATTAACCTTAAGCCTTTAAATGTCACTTTAAGCTGTATAGAAGTGTCTTGAAAAATATCTAGCAAAATATTATTTACTGTCATCATGGCAAAGATAAAAGAAATCAGTTATTAAAACTATTGTTTAGAAATGTGCTGAAAAATCTTCTCTCCGTTAAACAGAAAAAAATTAATAGGGTGGCTAATAATTCAAGAGGGCTAATAATTCCGACTTCAACTGCATATGCATCATTCAATACATATTTCAATAATTCCAAACATCTTATTGACATTTTATTGTTAACAGTTTAAAACATTCTGATTGATTTAAGTAGTGGTTACATTCAATTATTTGACATAAAATGTGTCACTGGAAATGAGGCAGATGCTAATGAAAAGTTAATTCGAGACCCGGCTACTTTGTAGTTTTTGCAGTGGATATGAATATTTCTTCACTTCTTAATCGCATGAGACTGGTTTTATGTAGCCTAGTTTATAAAGAAACATATGGTGAATCTCCTGAGAATAATCTTTATTTGGCTAATTTATCATTTCGGTTGAAAGCTCAGTTATTGAGCTAATCACTCACAAGAATCAAATATGCAATCAGGACGCATTTCCCATATTAATATTGTCCCCACACACACAAACCACAGACAAAGATATTACATGATGATGCACTTAAATATGCAAAACATTTGCCACTACTGCAATTCCTTTTTGAACCGAACTTGTTACAATAATAAACCACACACCTGCGTTTACAGAGTGAGCTAAATCGGTATGGCTGTAAGTGACGTCACTCCTCATCGCTGACATCACGCTGTGGGAAGTGGAGCTGAGGATTTCTATAAAAGCACTGGCACCTATGAGTCCTGCGAGTCCAACCAAGGCCATGCGAGCGAACTTAAGAAGTAAACCAGATTCTCTGCCTTAAATATTTCGTCCACCGCACAAATGGAAAAACGAAGTGTAGACTTTGTGGAGCCACTTGTCAACCTATCCGACATGAACGACTCACTGCTGAATGTGTCTGAAGTTTTTGTGAATTTCTCCAACAGTTCCTCTCGTGCTTTGAGTCTGGACTTTCGCTCTCTCATCACTTCGGCCACTATGTTTGGCGTCGGAGTCCTCGGAAACCTCGTGGCCATCGTGGTGCTTTGCATCTCCAAGAAGGAGCAGAAGGAAACCACCTTCTACACTCTGGTGTGCGGGATGGCCATCACAGATCTGCTGGGCACCTGCTTCACCAGTCCGGTGGTCATCGCCACTTATATCGCGGGCAGGTGGCCAGGCGGTGCGCTCCTGTGCCATTTCTTCTCCTTCTCCATGCTGTTCTTCGGGTCTGCTGGGATGTCTATACTGTGCGCAATGTCCGTGGAGAGATATTTAGCCATAAACCACGCGTACTTTTACTCTCAACACGTGGACCGGGCTATGGCTCGGTTCGCGCTGATGGCGACCTATCTGGCCAATATCGTGCTGTGCATCATGCCCAGTTTTGGCTTCGGAAAGCACAAGAGACACTTTCCGGGAACTTGGTGCTTCTTGGACTGGCGCGCCATGGACTCGGTCGGCGCCTCGTACACGTTTCTGTACGGAGGTTTCATGCTGCTGCTGATCGCCGTTACAGTCCTGTGTAATTTCGCCGTGTGTCGTTCACTCGTCGGGATGAGTAAAATGAGTCGCATTGTGAGGGCAGAGGTACCCGGACACGCAGGGTCCAGGCGCGGATTCAGGTTAACATCTGCAGCGGAGATCCAGATGTTTTGGCTGTTGATATTAATGACTATTGTGTTCCTGATATGCTCCATCCCTTTAGTGGTGAGTGTTCTGCATGCTATTCGTTATGATTGAGCTATAGTTTAGATTAATAGTCATGCTGGGTTATAAAAAAAAAACTGTTTATTCATTCATTTTCCTTCGGCTTGGTTCCTTTATTCATCAGGGGTCGCCACAACGTAATGAACCGCCAACTTATCCAGCATATTTTTTACACAGCGGATGCCCTTCCAGCTGCAACCCAGTACTGGGAAACGTCCATACACACTCATTTACACACATACACTATGGCTAATTTAGTTCATTCAATTCACAATTCACCAGCCGGTACTCGAACCAGCAACCTCCTTGCTGTGAGGCGACAGTGCTAACCACTGAGCCACCGTGTTGGCTTTTACATTTAAAAAGTTAATCTAAAAGAACAAAGCAAATGTGGGTTTCTTTTTTTATTTAAGTTTTAATGCAAAGAGATGCAAAATCTGTTAGACATTTGTCACTTTTTCATCATCTTCAATTTAAATTTGAATAATAATAAACGAACACAAAGTTCCTCCTGACAGAAACAGATCAATACATCAATGTGGGTTTCAAATGAAAGGGAATTGTGTGATACAAAATATTACTATGTTTTTTTTAAAAAACTACTAAATACTGTTGGTAAGCTATGCTAAATAATTTATTAATTTTCTTTAAATGATAGGTGTCATTCATTTAAATACTCCACTCTCCTTAAAAAAATTTTCTGAAACTTACACTAGTCATTTTTCTCTTAATTTGTATTACCTTATTTTATCTAAACGAGCTTTTCAGTCCAACGTAATCTCATTTTAGTGGCTAATTTGTATTAAATTGTACAGTCCCATTCGTAAGTTTTAGTGTGATTTACTCATCCCCCAATGAGAAGTATGTTTAGAGGTGGGGTTTACCTCCTTTTAAAAATCTTAATTCAAATTAAATCGCATACATTTGTACAAAAAATTCTATTTTACAGAATGTGAAATTGTTAGATTTCTTCGTGAGATTGGGCTTATTATGATAGGGCTGTGTGATTTAATCGAGGTAATTCACATGTGCATTTTGTCAGTAAAGCCAGTTCTAGTAAACACATGCATTAGAGGGAGCACATGCTGGGTTATAAACAGCTGTTTATGACCGTGATAACTCTTTTCCGAATCAACCTCAACATCAGTTTAGTTTAATAGCCTGTCTGGAAATCAATTACTGCCTTCATTAGTGTGGTCACCATTAGTTGAGTATTGGAATCGGTGGAATCCCAGACCTCAAACAAACACAATTTCTGACGGATTCGCTACATTTATTGGACTCAATATGTGATTTCAAAACAAAATATGTCATTTGCTGGACGTGATAACAAATGCTTTTATTTGTTGTGATCGACCAAACTTGTCTAAAAACGAATGTATAGCCTACATGTCTTAAAACATCCCAGCAGGCACACAACATCATGACGTTGATTTTTAGTTCTATTTTGGTTGTGAACTCAGGTGACCAAAATTTAACGTCAATTTGTTGTCTAATACAGACGTCAGCTGACATCTAATACCGACATCATCTAGCATTAATATTTGGTTGGTTTTAGGCTGTGGCATTAACTAACTAAAATCCAACATCATTTTAACGTCATGATTAGGCATGGGACGAATACCGGTTTTAAGGTTTACCGCAGTTTTAAAAAGTGAAGGTTTTAAAACCGTTAAAATGTTCTGCTATACCATCCCTAAGGTATTTATAATTTATTTTTACAACAGATATTAATTTTTTTACAACTACTGTATTTTATTGAGTTTTTTTTAGGGCAATAGTGTCTCCAGCAGGAAAGGACCCCCCAGATCAAAAGCTACTGGTCAGCCCTTGATTCAGGAAACATCTGAAAAACAAATCGCTTATAAACAAACATCCAAGCATGTTGTATACCTAAACAATGGCTTATTACTTCATATCTAAAGAAAAGAAAGATATCCAAAGATGCCTAAAGTTTTAAATAAAATTGTTTTTGAAACTAATTAAGACCTCAGAAGTCAATGATTTATTTTAGTTATTTAGCCTGACATGTCTACTGTTTCAAAATATTTAAAATAAAATATATTTTAATAGGGAAAAAGTTGTTGTTTTTGACCCAGGCATTTAAAAAGAACATATTTAAAAGCAGTAATCACAATACCGTGATATTTTTTTTCAAGGTTATCATACCATCAGAATCTTATACCGTCCCATACTAGTCATGATATGACACCCATACAAAGTCTAACATCAATAGACAATCATCTTTGTCTTTGGATAAACACGGGAAAAACATGCAAACTCCACACAGAAACGCCAACTGACCCAGCCGATGCTCGAACCAGCAAACTTCTTGTTGTAAGGCGAACGTGCTACCCACTGTGCCACCGTGCAGCCATTTGCTTGGTTTTATGTTGTGTAATTACCTATCTTCACTTTAATGTCATAATGTGAGGTCCATACAATGCCAAAAGCTAACATCATTAGCTGTTGATCTTTGGTTAATTTTATGTTGTGTAATGAACTAACTAAAATTCATCTTGACATTGAAGTCTGACCTAAAACTGACTTTGGATTCTGATGTCAACCCAATTTTCATATACAGTTGAAGTCAGAATTATTAGCCCCCCTGCTTATTTTTTCCCCCAATTTCAGTTTAATGGAGGGAAAAAAATTTCAGCACATTTCTATCCATAATAGTTTTAATAACTCATTTCTAATAACTGATTTCTTTTGTCTTTGCCATGATGACAGTACATAATATTTTACTAGATATTTTTCAAGACACTTCTATTCAGCTTAAAGTGAAATTTACAGGCTTAACTAGGTTAATTAGGTTAACTAGGCAGGTTAGGGTAATTAGGCAAGTTATTGTATAATGATGGTTTGTTCTGTAGACTATCCGAAAAAAATATAGCTTAAAGGGGCTAATAATTTTGACCTTGATATGGTTTTTAAAAAATTAAAAACTGCTTTTATTCTAGCCGAAATAAAACAAATAAGACTTTCTCCAGAAGAAAAAACATTACCAGACATACTGTGAAAATTTCCTTGCTCTGTTAAACATCATTTAAGAAATATTTAAAAAAGAGGAAAGAAAATCAAAGGGAGGCTAATAATTCTGACTTTAACTGTACAACCAAAGTTTAAAGTTAGTCTGATGATGGAGTCCAACGTCGATTTTACGTCTGTGTGACAGCCGGTGCCTGCTGGGATGGCATGTTTTTTTTTATAACTTTAACCAATTATCATTTCAGTGCTCTAAATGGCGTTTCTTATTTGAAATTAGGAGGAAATGTAGTTTGCAGAATAAAATAAACATTACATTTGATGAAACATAAATCAAGAGGTCTATTTTGCATAACTTCATCATCCACTTTTAAATCTGTTTCATTTTTCTTGAATCACTGAGCTGTTTTTAATGTGTTTATATCTGTACTATTTTAGATCTGTCAGGTCTATCTCTGCCACTGTAACAGCTTTTGCTGTGACGTGAAAATGAATGAAAGAGTGTCACTTCACAGCATTAGATCTTCACATTGCATTCGATTTCCTTTTTCACCTTTTTTATTTTGACAGTACCGAGTCTCCCCAACTCACACATCTCTGTTGAGCTTATTAATGCAGAATCAAAGTCAAAGTCAGCTTTATTGTCAGTGCAACCACATGTATAGGACATACAGAGAATTGAAATTCCGTTACTCTCAGGCCCTGTTTACACTAATGCGTTTTCGTTTTGAAACATCGTTTTAGATCAAAAACGATCCGCGTCCACACTAGCGTTTCATCTAGCATTTCTAAACTTATCTCCGTCCACACTACTCCACCAAAAACGTACATCACGTGACCATTCGCGCACTCTGGGCATGCGCGTCCAAGTATAAACAGGAAGCATGTGTCTCGCTCGGCATTTGGTTATTGTTAGTCAACAAACGCCGGTTGAACGATGAACGCGAGCAATTAGCGAGTTCTCGAACAATAGCTTGCCTCTTGCGAATATATGCAGATGCTGTAGTAAAAAAGGCAGAATTTAACTGCAAAATGGCGCCTAAAACGGACAATAGTGCAAACAACGCTCCCATTTCTGTGTCAATGTTGTTGTTTACAGTGAAGGCTGGTCTGCCGTCTTCCGGTAGCGTTATAGTCATGTGATAGGGGCTTGACAAATAGGGGGAGGATACGCAATGACCCAAAAGCCCCAATCAGGTAGCGAATCTCAGCAGCCACGCCTCCATTTTCAGATGTCTCCGTTTTCCCCCATCTACACTGAGACGGAGCAGCAGCGTTTCAGAATGAATACGGGTTCTCCACCGTTTTCAAAACGCTCCGTTTTCGGGGCTCGAAAACTCCGGCGTAGTGTGGACGGATGGCGTAACCGTAGCAAAACTTATGCGTTTTAAAACAAAAACGCATTAGTGTAAACGGGGCCTCAGACCCTAGGTGCCTGACATAATATTAATACAAAAAGTAGAGTTTTTAGAAAGAATTTACAATAACTACAATTATATAAAATGTAATCTAAAAATATACATAAAATGTCATCTAAAAATATACGTAAAAATACAAATTTGTAAGCAATACAATTACACTTAAGGGCATATGGCAATGAGTGCAAACAAGAGTTGTGCAGATGTAGCCACACTGTAAAAAAAATTATACGAACAATAGTCCTGACAGCATATGTTTTTAGGTCATTGTAACTTATTAAACTAAGTTAATCATGTCCTAACTTAATTTTATAAGTTATGTAAGCTGTTTTAAGTCAGTTTAATATAATATAAGTTCAATGGACTCATAACGTTAATTTGATTCAGCTTGAAAATTTAAGTGCAGTGCAGTTAGGGGTGTTTAGCACAACATAACACTAACTGACTGTAAATCCTTATTGATTTCAAAGTGTCGTGACCTTTTTTGTGACCTTTGGACAATATTTCTGTTTAACTCCACAGGTGCGCATCTTCGTCAACCAGCTGTACGATCCTGCTTATATTTCCTCAGGCAAAAACCCTGACTATCGCAGTGATCTACTAGCCATCCGATTCGCCTCCTTCAACCCCATCCTGGATCCATGGGTTTATATTCTGTGCAGGAAAAATTTGCTAACCAAAGGCTGTGCGCGACTCAAGCGTACCATCAGACACAGGAAAGGAGATCACAGTCGTGTTTTGGGTTGGACGGATGGTCAACACTCACCTCCATCGTTGGTACAAAGCAACTGCACAAGTTATGCGTCACTACGCACGGCCATCTGTAGAAATGACGTGGGTAAACAGACCTGCATGAACACTAAATCTTATGTGGACTTAACCCTTCGCCAGGCGTGGGACTTTGATACAGCTCTCGCTCAGTTTCATCCTTTCAGTGTCGAGCAAAACACTGTGATGGGTTTTGATGAAGATGAAGCAACATCAAGTCCCAAACTCATCGCCAAGACTGTTATGGCATTGCCAGCCACTCAAATATTAGAGAATAAGGCTGAAATAGTGACCTGCACATTCAGCACACCTAGTTCTTGTCTATCAGAAAAGTGCATGAGACAATGACCTAGATTTCAATTTAGATTTATTCTGTGAAGCACTATGAGAGAAAAAAAGAGACTTTTCTCATTTCTGCTTTAGTTTACATTCACAAATAATTCTGTGAATTTGCTTAATTTTGAAGCGGAATGATCCGATTTTAGGATTAAACCATAAGAGGAGCACTTGTAATGTCTATGTTTTGACATGAATGTGTTTGATGTGTGGTAAAGGATTTGATGCTTTTTCTTCACTGCTGTGCCATGTTGCATGCTGGGTTTAACTTGTAAAACTGTGAATAATTTATTAAAGGTGCACTTTATTTTTATCACATCCAAGAGTACAACTAGCCTACAAATGTCCACTTCAGCAATCCTAAAATCCTTGAATTCTTAAAAAAAGAAATGCAGCTGGAAATGTGTGTAGTCTTTCAGATACAATAACAACAATAAATAAAATTGAACAATATTTAATAATATTTAAATTACTTTAATTTATCTGAATATGTGACTAAAATAAAGCATAAATATTATAATTATACAATATATAAATTATTATACAATATTTATTATTATATTCACTTACTCCCAGGGCCGTTTATATTGAAGTTGAAATTTAGCGACCTTCTTGCTGTGAGGCGACATCGCTACCCACTGCGCTATTGTGCCACCCATTATTATATTTATTATCTTAAATTATTAATGTATTTATAGTAATGTTTTGATATTTAAAACCATCAATCTATTCTATGTATTCAGTGGAAGTCAATTATTAGCCCTTCAGAATTATTAGCCCCCTTGTTTATTTTTCCCCCAATTTCTGTTTAAGGGAAAGAAGATTTTTTTTTCTTTTAATATATCTCTACACATAATAGTTTTAATTACTCATTTCTAATTACTGATTTCTTTTATCTTTGCCATGATGACAGTACACAATATTTTACTAGATATTTTTTAAGCTACTAGTATTCAGCTTAAAGTGCGGTTTAAAGGCTTAACTAGGGTAATTAGGCAAGTCATTGTATAACAGTGGTTTGTTCTGTAGACAATCGAAACGAAAATTGCTTAAGGGGGCTAATAATATTGATCTTAAAATGTTTTTGTTTTTAATTTAAAAACTGCTTTTATTCCAGCCAAAATAAAACAAATAAGACTTTCTCCTCAATAAAAAATATTATAAGACATACTGTGAAAAATTGCTTGCTCTGTTGAACATCATCTGGGATATATATATATATATATAAATATAGGTAGTGCTGTTGCCTCACAGCAAGAAGGTCGCTGGTTCGAGCCTCGGCTGGGTCAGTTGGCGTTTCTGTGTGGAGTTTGCATGTTCTCCCTGCGTTCGCGTGGGCTTCCCCCGGGTGCTCCGGTTTCCCCCACAGTCCAAATACATGCTGTACAGGTGAGTTGGGTAGGCTAAATTGTCCGTAGTGTATGAGTGTGGATGAGTGTGTATGGATGTTTCCCAGAGATGGGTTGCAGCTGGAAGGGCATCCGCTGCGTAAAACATGTGCTGGATAAGTTGGCGGTTCATTCCGCTGTGGCGACCGCAGATTAATAAAGGGATTAAGCTGAAAATAAAATGAACGAATGAATATATATAATGTAAAGAAAATTATATTCCCAGGAGGGCTTATATTTTAGATTTGTATATGCGTGAGATTTTGGTGAAATTTAAAGTCTATTGATGATTTGATGAATTTTCAGTCAAAAATCAAGGCATAATCATAATCCTTCTGCATGACTGAAAAAAGACACCAAATTAGGAATCTTGTCACATGTGTTTTGCAATGTGTTTTGTAAAGATCACAAAAAGATTTGATTAGTATAGTAAAGAGATTCCCACGCAGAGTCTGTGCATTTTTATTCACAGATCTGAGCCCATCATTCAATCTATTTATTTACTTTTGTAAATGTGTGTGAATATACAGTTGAAGTCAGAATTATTAGCCCCCCCCTGAATTATTAGCCCCCCGTTTATTTTTTTCCCCAATTTCTGTTTAACGGAGAGAAGATTTTTTCAACACATTTCTAAACATAATAGTTTTAATAACTCATTTCTAATAACTGATTTATTTTATCTTTGCCATGATGACAGTAAATATTATTTTACTAGATATTTTTCAAGACACTTCTATACAGCTTAAAGTGACATTAAAAGGATTAACTAGGTTAATTAGGTTAACTAGGCAGGTTAGGGTAATTAGGCAAGTTATTGTATAATAATGGTTTGTTCTGTAGACTATCGAAAAAAAAAATTTGCTTAAAGGGGCTAATAATATTGAGCTTAAAATGGTTTTAAAAGAATAAAAATTGCTTTTATTCTAGCTGAAATAAAACAAATAAGACTTTCACCTGAGGAAAAAATATTATCAGACATACTGTGAAAATTTCTTTGCTCTGTTAAACATCATTTGGGAAATATTTAAAAAAGAAAAAAAAAATTCAAAGGGGGCTAGTAATTCTGACTTCCACTGTATATGTACGTATTTATCAGTTTTTATATTAATTTCAATCATATTATTGAATCATATGCAAATGTTTAGATAATTTTGTACAATATAATTAGTAAAGTAATAATTTCTGACTTTTAATTGATGTATTATTTTAATTGTTATATATATATATATATACACTACTAGTATTTTTTTCTTGTTAAATATTTATTTAAAAATTAAATAACTGATTTCCTATTGTATGAAGTTTCAAATTAAATTATTACTCCAGTCATTATTGCTTTTATTACTATTACATTAATACTAATAATATTAATAATAGTTATTAATATTAGAGTGATTTCTGAAGGATCATTTGACTCTGAAGACTGGAGTAATGAAGCTGAAAATCACTGGAATAAATTATTAAAATAAATTATAAACTGCTTTTAAACAATTATTTTATAGTGCAATAACATTTCACAATTTTGCTAGGCCTATTTGTACTGTATTTTTGATTAAATAAAAGCAGCCTTGGTGCAGGATAAGCTTATTTTAAAACAATGAAAAATCCTACTGACTCCAAACATTTGACCGGTAGTATAATAGATTTTCAGATCCTACAATCTCAAAATGAAGACTTTTATTTAAACAAAATTATGCACAGAAAAAAAATGAAATAAAAATGGGGACAGATACTCTCTTGCCCTGGTATAGGCTATTATTTTTACTATTATTTATAGCTTATTACTAATTGTTTTTATTTGTTTTTATTAATTAAACAAAGAATATAAAATAAGTGTAAGAATATTTGCACACACCTTTGCAGTTGTCACCCATTTTTCTGGGTTTCTTCTTCCTCCAGGCAGAAATGAATGTCTTTGTTCAGGATTCACAGATTTTTTTTTCTTTTCTTTTCTTTATTATCTACTGTTTTTCGATTTACAGCTAATTGAAAATACTGTATTTTAATGGCCCCAAAAGAATATTTTCCCACAAAGCAGCTTTTAAATACAGTAACCTACTTTTTAATATTACAGCTAAATACTGTGTAATTTACAATGAAATACAAAGCCCTTCTCCAAGTCCTTGCTTTGGTTAAGTGATGCCACATACTGTAAACAGAGTGGCGGCCTCATATCACGCCAACATGCATTAAATATTTAAATCCATTAGCATGCAGCAGTTTTTCCTTTAAAATCAGTACATTTTGTCAGGAAGCTGGGGAAAAACTCGATGTGTGTCCTGTACATAAAGCAGAGGCAGATCCATAAAGATCACAGTAAACCGTATTTACTTCATAGTAGCACACATGTTCTGTTATGTAAAGTGAATACTTTTCCTTGTCTTTACATTTTACATAAGTCGTCAATTATAATTACATCCGAAATTATTTTAGATGACCAAAGTGATTTATTTTAATATTAGTGTCACAGAGTAACTTATGCGATTTATAGCTTTGCATACACCTTACAAAATATGCAATATCTTAATACTTGTAAGTTAAGAGGATCATTGAAAAGTTTTATTTAGTAGCTGTCATATAATGCTCAGAAATTCAATGGTATCTGGATACAGACTTGGATTTGCAAGCTGACACTGCATATTTCAGATTTGCAATGGCTGGGTCAGTTGCCATTTCTGTGTGGAGTTTCCCCCACATTCCAAAGACATGCGCTATAGGTGAATTGAATAAATTAAATTGGCCGTAGTGTGTATGGATGTTTCCCTGTACTGGGTTGCAGCTTGAAGGGCATCCGCTGCATAAAACATATGAATGAGTTGGCAGTTCATTCCGCTGTGGCAACCCCTGATGAAAGAGACTAAGCAGAAGGAAATTTACAAATACTCAACAAAATAAAATAACTCATATGAAAATAGGGTTTTGGCAGATCATTTCCATTTCTGCAAACAATTTTTTACTAAAATGCTATTATTGTTTATTTATTTTTTTTAAATACAATTTTTTGTTAAACATGGTTAAAATAAAATAACCATTTTTTGTTCACTGTATTTGTAGAAAGTTTAGAAATTTTCATAAGGGTGCCCTTATTGTATTTATTCATTATTAGTTTGTAATACACGTAAGCCGTCCGCCATTTTGCAACTGCCAAATCAGGTGAAACACTCGAGTCGAGAGTATCTTGGAAATACACACAAAACTTATTTACGCAAAACGTATTTATTTACAGTGATTTTGTGCCAGCAAGTGCCAAAAGGTGGCAGTATAGGGCTAAATTACTGTGCTACATTGATTCTTTGTGGAATTACAGTGACACTACAGTGTCATTTGTGCCTTAACGATTTTGAAGGAAAATTATACCTTACCTTAAAGATCACACCGATCCCAGGCCTTCATTAACACACAAATGGAGGTCTTGGCCTCAACGTGTCTATTGATTTAAGAGCTGTGTGGTAAAACGCGTCACTCATGGTAGCTCATTCACTTTCATTACATGGGAATATGCAAGATTAGCTTTTTTCCCCCCTCTTTTTCCCCAATTGACTTTAAGATTTATGACAACATGAATGTGAGTAAAGGAAGGCAGAAGAAATAATTTATTTCGGGATTAAAATATTTATTAATATTCTTGCATTTTGCTTATTCATGCCTCTGATGTACAGTATATTATGTAAATGTCAGTCTGTTGCTCAGAGGAGATAGCTGTGTGAACGGCTTCTATGGAACTTTTTGTGTCTTTTTGACGCATGACGGTATATTTTTATGACCCTTCATTAACACAAATGGAAGCCTTGCAGTCAATATGTGTATTGATTTTTCTGCTGCTGTCTAGTCAAACATGTTTCTCTTGGTTACTGTATCTGGCAGGATGTGAAATGACTGTCTTGCTGAATGAGACATGAAGAGCACTTACTGTTAAATGTCACAGAGGTCACCGAAATGATTATTATTATTTTTTTAAGTTGTTTATATGTAGAGTATTGGCTATTGTTATTTCTGGCTATTACACTGTCAGAAATAAATGTATGAGGGCTGTCATTTGGGCAGTACCTTTTCAAAAGGTACATATTTGTATAAAGGGTCCATAGCACCTCAAAGGTACATTTGGATACTTTATAACTTTGAGGTATCAATAGATTCTTTGGTTACGAATGTGTTCCTCTTGAAAAGGTAATGCCCCATTAACAGCTCCCATAGCTTTACTTCTGTGAGTGTAGAGTAATAGAAGTAGAAACTGATTTTATGAGTTTATTATGTGTGGGTTGTTTGTAAAGTCTTATTAAGTCATTTAAGTCTTTTTGCTAAACTAAATTCTAAATATGTGATGAATGCCCAGCTGATAATAACTCACAGATATAGTAAGTTATAGACCTGGACTTTTTTTATGTGGTTAAAAAATATTATATATTTTTTGGAATCACTTTATTTTGACAGTCCCTTTAACGCTTTTTGTTGAATTTAAGTTACATTGCATCTACATGCCAACAAATTCTCATTAGATTATAAGTAGACTGTTAGGCTGAGCTTAGGGTTAGTGATAGTTAAATGTTGAAGGAGCAGTATCAGTAAATATTAAGCAGACAGTCTACAAATACTCAAATGAGAATTAATGGGCATCTAGTTGCAATGCAACTTTTAGTCAACAAAATGTTCAATTGGGACCCTCGAAATAAAGTCTTACCTATTTTTTATCATCTTTCTCATTACGTTTTGAAAGCAAAATGTCCTTTTTTCCTTTTAAATTTCAGGTAAGGTTTCTTCTTGATTTTGTTAACATTTGAGAAACATTCAGTTCTATAATTTTCTATTTTAAGACCATTTTCCTAGATTATGTGAACATTTGAGGAACATGAAAATGTACAATGTTCAATTCACATTTTCCACTTAAAACCATTTAAGAATTTGATATATTAAGTACATTTTTATAAACATTTAAAAAGCATCTCATTCTATATCTGAAAACACTATAAGAATATAATGTTTGAATGTTTTCTCTACACTGAGATTTATTCGATATATCTGAATGTTTAGGGACCTTTTTTTTTTTTTTGTAATAATCCATTCTATGATTTTAAAACATTGTGAATGTTCTCATGAGATTTATTTTATTTTATTAAAAATTTTCATAACATTTTATATTTATTTTAAGAACTTAGTTTCTTGTTTAATGTGTATGTATAAGGATGATTCCAAATTTGAGAACAATATTCAAATGTTACATTTAATAATTATATAATTCTGGAAAACATATGTGAATATAGGAATTTTATTTATTTATTTATTTATTTAATAAGTAAACATTGGAGGGCATTTTTTTCTCACTTATGTGAATGTTAGTGTACAGTATTTGTGTTATCATTTTAAAATATATTATGGTAGATCTGAACTTTTGAATAAACCACATAAATCTTTATTTTCTGATTATTTTTCAACTTTATTTATGCACCGAGAACACTTCTTTTGAACAATAGGCTTATGAAATAAAATTATAAGTAGGGGAGAGTGGGGACGATAGCAACAAGACTTATTCCTCCCCTCAGGAATGAGCTAGAGTGATGATATTCATACTACATTTTCTCAATTAGACCCTTCTTCAATCTGAGAGAAATCAGCTATATGTGACTATTTCTTCAGTATAAAACTCATTTTTAGGTAAAAAAAAAAAAAAAAAAAGTAATTTTTTTATGTTCAGAAAATTTTCATACTGTCTAATCTGTTTTTGCGAAACATTATTTATTTGAATAATTTAAATCACTGTTTTATTAGCTTTAAATAGGTATATCTATCAAGCGTTGAAGCTATATCTCCCTAGCATAGACAGTTTAATCAAGGTGAATCAGGGTTATCGTGGTTAAAATTCACCTAAAAGCTTGCTATATTGACAATGTACAGTTTTAATTTTATGAGTTACAGTGTAATTTTTTTTGAGAAAACGAATTGATTAATTAATTAATTTTAAAGTTCAAAGAAGTAATTTAGTAAAGGTTCAGTCTAGATTTTCAGTAAAAAATAGTTTTGTTCAGTTTTTTAGGCCTGATAATTGGCTGTTGCTTGTTCTTTTAATAGTCTTATTTATATGGCCAATTTAACACATTTTACAATTTAACTATCATTTAGTCTGTTTACCAAAAAATAAATAAATAAATAAATAACTAAAATCCAGCCTGATGTTTTAGAATTTTTTTTATCGTTACATTTTAATGAATGTTGCAACTGTCCCTGTGGGTTGTTGCAACCGCCTCCCTGCTCAGTGTCAGTTGCAACGTTTGACTTTGTTCAAGTTTAAATTCTGCATATTTTATCATATGTGCACATATAGCAATGTGGGTGGGTGTCCAATAGATATGGGTGTATTATAATAAAATTTTGGGTTTCCACAAAAAACTGTCTCAAAGAAACTGAAGGAAATGCAAAAAAAAACTCCCACTCTCCCCTACCTACTGTACATCTGTTGACTATTATGTCGTGTATTGACCACCAGATGTCAGCATAGCTTTTAAAAAGAACGCTTCGAGTAAACGATTAAATACATTTTTAATCTTCTGAACGATTAGAAAAAAATAGCTAAAAACTGCACCATAAACTTAACGTGACAAAAACAACAAAATGCCAGCATTAAACGTGTACACCACACCAATCATCTTCATTCAACTCCATTCAGCGGTGACCGGTGATCGAGTTACCGAGTAAGTGAGGTGAAGTCGATCAGAACGATTCTCAATCAAGTGTCAGTCAAGCTCACTGATTCATGATTATATTTTTCACACAGTCGGAATATGAGCACCAGCGTGAATATGAACCTGTCTTTGTGTCATCTTGAAGCTCACTTCCATTATACAGTCATCTTTAGGTCCCTCCGTTATGGCGAGACCACTCGACGTGCGACACCAGTAAAACCATGGTAAAATGATAATAAAACCATAGTAAAAGGTTTTACTATCGTTTCACTTTCGTTTTACTATCACTTTGCTATGGTTTTACTATAGTGAACTATCGTTTTACCATGGTTTTACAAACGTTTTAGTATGGTTTTACTAGAGTTAAACTATGATAAAACCATACCAAAACTACAGTAAAACCATAGAAAAACGTTAGTAAAACCATGGTAAAACAATAGTTCACTATAGTAAAACAATGGTAAAAAGATAGTAAAACGATATTAAAACCATGGTTTTGCTATCGTTTCGTTTCACTATCGTTTTACCATGGTTTTACAAACGTTTTTTGATGGTTTTACTGTGGTTTTAGTATGGTTTTATCATGTAAAACTGTGGTAAACTATAGTAACCTATAGTAAAACCAGTAAACATGGTTTTTCAGTTAGGGGATATGTAGCCTAATAAAATGTTTAGTTCACTGCACATTTCCACAGTAGTCTACACTATTATTAATATAAACATAGGCATGGTAATTCGGTCGTGTGCTCTATTGTCCCAGCTCATCAAACGTCGGCTCTGCATCGGTTAGCGAGCAGAGGCCTATAAGCAGGACCCGATTAAGAATTCAGAGGCCCCTGGGCACAATGTCTTGTAGGGCCTCCTACAAGGCCGCATCCCTATAGTTGAATTAAAAAATAAGATTAATATAATATTTTTTAAATAAAGTTAATCTATAATATTTTGCCCACATTTTTTAAATAAATGACATAGTACATATATTTATAGTCAACAAAGATTTACCTGATTTTAAAAGCATTTAAAGCACACTTTGATAAAGATACTAACAAAACTAGTGAAAATTAATGGTTTTTAAAATACTTGTTCAAGTTCACTGAAGCAGTACTAAAATTTATATTTAAGGGTAATTTTAATGTATAACTTCTACAAATTAATAATTCACATGATTCGGATATAACACATCTCCAATCCAGTTCTATGAATCTGAGTCCTCCATAATACACACACTGATTAATGATTCCTACTGTCTCCCTCCCTCGTGATGAAGAAGAGTAGGCAAAAAGCACGTGATTATAAAGCTGAAAGTATTCGAAATCACACACACTGTACCAGTTCTCTCCTGTCTCTCTCCTTTTCAGGGGCTTTTTCTGATTCTCTCTCTGTCTCTCTCTCCATGAGGTCGGAGAATATGGGTGAAGCAGGGCGACTAACATTGTAAATACAGATTAATTATATTAAGATGTCGCTAACATTTAACACCAAGTGGAAAATAACTGTTTATAGAATATTTATTATTATTATAATCTTTATTAAATACCTTGTGACTCATTTTATATACTTTATTTAAGTTTTTAAACAAAAACATTTCCTTCCTATTGAAAATAAACGTATTTTCAATCTGATATGTAATGGGGGGAAAAAGAAGAACGTGTTCATCAGACGCTGGATTCAAACCGGTTTCATGATCGATCGCCTCAAAACATGTTATCCTGCGCTTTGCGAGCTCCGCCACTCCCACCTACTGTCTAATGCAGCTATTTAGTTATGTTGTCTCTGTCAATCAAACGGCGCCGGCGGGAAGCACTTAACTAGCTTATTCCAACGAGGTGCCCTATTTGCACTTAGCTTAAATAGACACTCCAAAATCAGCATTTTTTTTTCCCCTCGCAGGGACCCCAGGTGCGCACAGGCTCCTGGGCCTGTGCCCATAATGCCCATTGGTTAATCCGGCCCTGATTGTGCATATTCTATAGTGAGAATAAAACTCACTTTCTGATACATCAACTTAGCTTTCATATTTAGCATAATATAATCAAACATATAAATTTATGAATATGAATAGGACATTTAATAATCTGCGTGCGTTGACTTCAAATGTATTATTTGGCCATGTATCCTTCATCCCCCCTACTGGACGCATCAGGAACAACAGGCTCGTAAAACTGTCTGGGTCGTAAAACTGCCTGGATCCAAGTCTGCAGACGCCCCATATAGCTTGAAAGCAGCAGGACTGTGAGTGCATGAACATAACTTTTTGTCTAGTCTATTTGAAAGAGAACCGATCACACCAGTTGCGTTTCCAGGCACGGTTGTTTCAAGCAAGGAAACGGGAGCGCGCACGTGTTTTAAACAGTCGCGCGCATCACATCAGCTGTAGACCCCAGTGATTATCCTCTCATTCGGTAATCAACCGGCTTTCTTTTGCCTGCACAAACACAATTATATTTGTCAGTCGTGCTGCTTCCCGATTCTAAGATCGCACTTGCACCAATATTGGGCCATCCTTATTGTCGAACCCTGCTTTTAAGAAAACCATTTAAAAATGATTTTTAACCAGCCAAAGTGGCTAGTGGAGGTGTCTGTCTAACCCGCCACAGCTAAAATCTACCCGCATTTGGCGGGTGTTAATGTAAAGCCCTGGTTTTAATGTAAATGGTGTAATGGATTTTGTATTTAAAATCTTTATTGCAACGGTAGTTCAGCCATAGTTATAGTACAACTGTTTGATTTTGTTTTATACGTAGTAAGTGCGTCACTGCGGAGCGGCCGGTATTTCCGGTTTCGTTGTCCCGACATCATTTACTATCATATGTCGACGTTGCGGCGACATATTGGCAATTAGCAAACGCTCCCTGAGCGACATCGCGCCGATGGAATTTTGAAAATCGGCACGACGTCGGCCCAATGTATGTGTGCTGTCTGGGTATTTATTTAACGTGATATAGCCTATGCCTTTTTTCGTGTACGTACATCTGTTTTGGAATATAGCATAATGGAAACACGAATGGAAACAGATTTACTAAATAAATTGGTAACACTTTGTTTTGATGGTCCATTTGAGTATTAGTAGACTGTCTGCTTAATATCTGTTGACACTGACATTTAACAGTCCTTCAACAGACATTTAACTGACTATAAGAAACTTTGCAAGTACATGTCAACTTACACTAACCCTAACCCCAACCTAACAGTCTACTTATAATCTAATGATAATTAGTTGCAATGTAACTTAAATTCAACAAACGGACCATCAAAATAAAGTGTGACCAATAAATTCCAGCATTCTCATAATATTCCAGTACAGGCCACAGTGTGAAATATCTGAAAAGTTGTTTTGGTAAATATAAAATTCCTTAGTCATAATCCATCCTCAAAGTGGTTTGGTACTATTACCTCCCTGCACTCCCAAAGAGCATCTCACAAAAGCCACATTGCTAATCTGTTTCTCACACAAGACTCTTAATTATATTGTGTGGACTACTTCTTTGTAACTTTTATTACAGTATTTGAACCTGACAGTATAATTTTCGACCCCTTATATTGGAACATCAAGCCGTACTCTGTGCAAAATATTTTTAAAAAACTATGAATTTGTAATGGCTCCCATAAATACATTTTCAACAAAAATATTTTCAAAAATTATTTTCTAATAATTCAGCGGCCCATCATCACTTTTTCCTTGCATGAGGGTCAAAGAAGTCTGACGAGTTCTAACTCATTGTGACCACACTGTTGCCACCATCTGGACCAAGCAGTGCAGTTATCCCTTAACATTTCAGAAGAGGTTCCAATCTCCTGTTAATTAAGTTCACCCACGGTGTGAGAGGTGCAGACTCACCGCACAGATCGAGGCCCCTAAGCCAGAGCCAGGCTGGTCTGTGAGGGGTGCGCTCATTAGCAGCTCGACAACAGATGGAAACGTTCTTTGCACTTTAGCAGATGAGAGGTTCACCTAGGGCCTAATGGTGCTATAATGTACATACATGTCTCCAAGCAGTCTACCTGACTACCTGATGATTGCCATTAGCTGAACTGAGACACGAGGTCAATGAGGGAAAAGCGCTGTGGTGCAGATGAACATAACACACAGAGCTATCATTTTCATTAATATGTTTTTTTTCTAAACAAAGAATGCATAGAAAGCAAACTTGCAGAAAGATTTGACATTTTGTGTTTCTTGTTGCACATACTGTCCGTAAAGGATGATAATAATTCGCAATGTTTATATATAAAGAGCTTTATTCCTATACAGAAAATACAAAGTACAAAAATAAAGAGTAACTTTGCCAAAAAAACAGATGATAAATAAAACATGTAAAATACTGAAGCAAAGCAATTTATTGTTATTAGCAATATTTTAATGTCCTCATGGAGCAGCTTTTAATATTGAAACTGAATACAACATCAAGGTTCTTAAGGTCAGCAAATTGGGCAGACAGATGGACTAGTCGAAACACAATCCATCTCCCCCTCATTCTTGGTGTTTTGGAAGAAAATTATTTTAATTTCCTTTTCATAAATTGAATATGAATCTTCCCAATAAGAGCTCTGTGAGTTTTATAACCCTTGGAGAACTCAAAAAAAAAGCACCTGAAGAAATCTCGTCACATGATGACTAAGTTATCCCAAAGGCCTTTCCTATTCAATGAAATCATTGGGTTAACTAGCTAATTTTTCACCACAATTACTGACCTTTACTCAAAACCTTGTTGTTATACACACTAGTTCATCGTGAGATGACAGATTGCAGAGCACAGGCCAAGGTATAAACAATAAATATAATCACAAGACACTTGTGTAGACATAGTAATAAATAAATAATTTAAATGCAAAAATAAATATGGTATCTGTTAGGTGTACAGTAAATGATACAGAATGCATGGCATCCATTTGGTAACAAAAAGATAAACAATGGCAAATGCATTGTGGTCATCATCTGTGTTGATAAAAGAGAACATTAATGAGCACAATCTGGTAGACATCACATTATGCTATTTTAGTTGTTGTTGTTGCTGTAGATTGGGGAAACCCTGTAAGGCAGGGGTGTCCAAACTCGGTCCTGGAGGGCCGGTGTCCAGCATATTTTAGTTCCAACCCCAATTAAACACACCTGAACCAGCTAATCAAGCTCTTTCTATTGCTGTTTCTCAATATGTGTTTTTCAGTGATCTCGTGTTCTTGAGTAACGTCATCATCAACTGCCAAAGTTCAGTTCCAAAACTCAAGAACGGAGGATGCGTGAAAGTTCCCGGATGTGTTCTTGATATCGAAGATGCTTTGATGCAGACTTGAGTACCGAACTCGCTCTAGAAGTCCCAGAAGCCATTGCGACTGGAGGTGGGAATGTTGTGTAGATTATTATTAAGATTCAGTGATATAACTTATTTACTTCAGAAGTTTCCCTAAATGAAACAGTGAAAGTAAACAATCCCATGAAAATCTTAATAAAGGCATAAACACATTAAGGGTGTTTATTTGCTGAAATTTGTATTAAAATCTGTTTTATTTGTCTTTATGCATAGTATATATTGTGAAAAGGGGAAAAGCAATAAATCGTTGCGTGAATGCTCTAATTTTTGAATAATTTTTGGTTAAACGGGTGAAGGTCACGTGACCATCAGGAAGAATGCAGCATCTCATTTCTCAGATGACGCGTTCTCTGTTCTCGTGGATCTTCCGAGTTTGTTCTTCCGAGATGACCTGGCAAGACCAGTCTTCACAAGAACGCAAGTCCGTTCTCTGCATTCTTGAAATCGAGAAACAGTCTAGGTGTATTAGAAACATCCAGACAGGTGTGTTAAAGGTAGTTGGAGCTAAACTCTGCAGGACACTGGCCATCCAGGACTGAGTTTGGACACCCCTGCTGTAAGGCCATAACTATGGCAGAATCATAATTTTATTGGAAACGTAATATATGAACAAAGTAACTTGTACTTTATGCACCTTTTATGCAGCCTTTAGACCTGCATCAACTTATTTGTAGTTTATCTATTGATATTTGATGTACCAGCATAAATACACTGGGGAAAAACTACTGCATTTTCAACTGAACTAAACAGTCCCTGTGGTTATTTATATTCACTTTATAGTCTACTTTCTATATAAACTGGCCTTGTGGAACATGAACCCTTTTAAAACCCTTTACTTATGATATTAAAAAGGATTTAAAATGTAAGATAGAAAAATAGTTTATATATCAGTTCTGTAAAAATCCTGAGAAATGAAAATCCTACTGCAACTCAATTCAACCTTCCAGCTGAAAAGTAATACTAACTGGCCTTTGTGGTTTCTGTGGGCTAAACTTTTAATAATACTTCACATATGTTTGTGCAATTACATTGTAATTGCAGCAATAATGTGCTGTTAATAATGAACGATCCAAATGTTGCTAGTCTGGCTGAAACAAATAACATGCCAGACCGAGGGCCAGGAAAATGGGCACTGACATCCAGGATCAACAAATGGCTGACAAATGAAAAAAGGATTTCATGCTTTATCCAAGTCTGATGAAACTCCTGGTAAGTAAATGCGTGTCAAGTTATAACATGTAGTTTTTGTTTATACAGCCATTCAGATGGACGATCCAACGTTGCCGTTTTTCCATCCTCAAACTCTCTCCACATTGAGTCTTTCGTCATCTCTGACTTGGTCAAATCGTATTCTGACTCCATTCAAGCTTTTCTGTTGAGGCTTGGTGTGATGAAAGTTTGTATGTGCAGGCTGTTGTGAATCACTTACAGCCAAAACCAAAGTCCCTCACAGCATAAGACCATGGCCAACCCGCCCGACCTTGTTCTGCAGCCATGGCCCAGGAGGCTTCCCGGTTCCTCCTTTCCTCTCTTTGACCGTTGCACCATTTCTTCAGGTCACGCTCCCCCTCCACTCTTTCAGCACACCTCATCCCACGCATTCACAGTCTGATGCGGAGAGTGACTTGATGGTTCTCCAGGTTGTGGTAGCATCCATAAAGGAGACCGGTTCATAGCCTGTGGGACGGCAGCAAGGGTGGGCGCTTACCTTCCTGGCGGTGCGCTTGGGCAGACTACCGTTGGCCAGCAAAGCACGTAGAGCCAAGTCGTAGTTCCCTCGAGACCTCTGGCAGGATCCCACACAGAACTTAAATAGGATGATCTCGTCCGATTCGAAACCCATATCAAGGTCCCGTACACGCATCTCACGTTTCTCAACACGGCAGTCCCGACTGCTGTGCCTTCCTCTGCTGCTTTTATCTTTCTTCTTCCTTTCCTCCTTCTCTTTTTTCTTCTTTTTCTTGCGTGCACCTTTGGTCTGTATGTCAGAGGTATCCGGTGAGCGAGGAGAACGTTCCCATCGCGCTGGCTGCTGGTTGTCCTCAATGAGAACAGATGGCTCTGCGGAAATGGACAAAAAAGAAGAGATGCTTATCACCTGCTCAGACTTGAATAATTCATTGTCTATTTATTTGTTGTAGAAATCATTCCCAGACATTTAACTCACCGAAGAGACCATGCCACGGGGAGTCACTGCCCTCCTCGAGCTCTTCTTCAACATCTGGAAAAGCCTCCAAGGGTGGATCCTCAACTCCTGCGGCACCAAATCCCACCGCAGCTTCAGATTCTGCCCGAAAACGCGACCTGCCCCCTGCCACTAGGGGCAGCAGAGACATCACAACCCATACAAGCACCTGAACAAACAAAGCAAAGTTGGATGGTAAACGAAAGGACAGGTTTCATAGCATTTAGAGCATCTCCTGGTTACTTGATTCAGTAGATGTCCGAGCAAGGAATTCGCCCGTTTACACAGTACACACCTGCCAGCGTCTCCTCTGACATGGCTCGCTGGTGACTGATGGCATGGAAGGCATTGCTCCGTTCCCACTCCTCGGCCACCACCAAACTCCCACCTGCATGAGAGAACAAGGAATGGCTTTATTATACAGCGACCTACAGTTGTGCATGTTCATACCAAGGTAGGTAATGTAAACTGGAGAGAGCAACATGCGGGTGACACATACACAAGCATACAAACGTACAATCAAAGCTGTCCCATTCATCACGGTCATAATGCCTTTAGAAACCATGCTCATTGTTGTTATAGAATGAGACCGGTGTGATCTCTGAGCATGGCCGGTGCTGACTTGCCTGCGGACAAAGCTACAATGTTAAAGAGCAGTTGTCCGTCAAATAAACAGCCTTGAAGCAAACGCCGTCAAAAGCATTCTTGACGTGGTTAGATTGCAACGAGTAGAAGGAGCTCCGTGCTGCAAGCCACAGAGAGATACAGCGAGGTTGATAAGAGCTCTGAGCGATGCAGATGTTTATTGACTCATTGCAGTGTGTGACTGTGTAACCTGTGCTAGGGGCTCTGATTTATATCAGGGTCAGGAACAGGGCAGAGTGTCTCAGTTAACACCATTCAAACAGCAGGACTCCGTCAAACACAGCATCCCAAAAATGATTGATGAGGACAGACCAATTATTTGCTAGGGGAAAAGGGATGTGCTCTGCTTATGTTTTGGCATAGCGTTATATTGTTCCTGTTTTACAGAGTTGACTTGGATTCCTTTCTTGCGCTCAGCTCTGAGAGATCCGCTTCAGGAGGAACTGAACTGATGGCACACTTAAGCCCACTTTACGAGAATTAACTGGCAATAAAGCAGTTAGCCGCAAGAGGATGTGCTTTAATTTTAAAATGGTTACGGGGTGTTGTTAGACACAACATGTTGCTGGTGGTGTGAAATGCCTGAAGAGTTCATTTGAAAGCCAGTTTTTAAACTGCAAACTGTTTTGAGTAACTATTGCACAGTTTTTGCGAGATTTGTGTGTGTCACAAACCGTGTTGGAGTAATGGACTGACACAGTGTCAATTTACTAGAACTTCTATGTTAAGCTGCTTTGACACAATCTACAGTTGCAGTCAGAATTATTAGTCCCCTTTGAATTTTTTTTTTTTGAATATTTCCCAAATTATATTTAACAGAGCAAGGAATTTTTCACAGTATGTCTGATAATATTTTTTCTTCTGGAGAAAGTCTTATTTGTTTTATTTCGGCTAGAATAAAAGCAGTTTTTAGATTTTTAAAAACCATTTTAAGGTCAAAATTATTAGCCCCTTTAAGCTATATATTTTTTCGATAGTCTACAGAACAAACCATCATTATACAATAACTTGCCTAATTACTCTAACCTGCCTAGTTAACCTAGTTAATCCTTTAAATATCACTTTAAGGTGTATAGAAGTGTCTTGAAAAATATCTAGTAAAATATTATTTACTGTCATCATGGCAAAGACAAAATAAATCAGTTATTAGAAATGAGTTATAAAAACTATTATGTTTAGAAATGTGTTGAAAAAAATTATCTCTCCGTTAAACAGAAACTGGGGGAAAAAATAAACAGGGGGGCTAATAATTTAGGGGGTTTAATAATTCTGATTGCAACTGTACATTGTAAAAGCGCTATAGAAATAAAGATGAATTGAACTGAATGTAATAATGCATTACAAGTAATGTGGAAATATATATATACAGTTGAAGTCAGAATTATTATCCCCCCTGTTTATTTTTTTCCCAATTTCTGTTTAAAGGAGTGAAGATTTTAACACATTTCTAAACATAATAGTTTTGATAACTCATTTCTAATAACTGATTAATTTTACCTTTGCCATGATGACAGTAAATAATATTTTACTAGATATTTTTCAAGACACTTCTATACAGCTTAGAGTGACATTTAAAGGCTTAACAAGGTTAATTAGGTTAGGCAGGTTAGGGTAATTAGGCAAATCATTGTATAATGATGGTTTGTTCTGTAGACTATCGAGGAAAAAAAAGAAATGTAATTAATTAATTTTGACCTTAAAATGGTTTTTAAAAAATTAAAAACTGCTTTTATTCTAGCTTAAATAAAACAAATAAGACTTTCTCCAGAAGGAAAAATATTATAGGAAATACTGAGAAAATTTGCTTGCTCTGTTAAACATAATTTGGGAAAAACAAAAAAAAAAATTTATGGGGGGGCTAATAATTCTGACTTCAACTGTATATATATATATATATATATATATATATATATATATATATATATATATATATATATATTCATTCATTCATTTTCTTGTCGGCTTTGTCCCTTGCGGGGTCGCCACAGCGGAATGAACCGCCAACTTATCCAGCACGATTTTTACGCAGCGGATGCCCTTCCAGCCGCAACCCATCTCTGGGAATATATATATATATATATATATATATATATATATATATATATATATATATATATATATATATATATATATATATATATACAATTTATGTGTTTTTTTAAAGGTAAATGTAGGTGTAGGTTATTTAGTGTGTTGTCAATTGCAGAGCTTCTCTCTTAAAAAAAAAGAAAGAAAAAAATAGTTCTGAAAGAGATCAAGCCTCAGCCAGGTAATAAAAAGTAGTGCAAAAGTAACTCAAAAGTAAAGTAACGCATTAGTTACCATAAAAAGTAACTAAGTAACTTAACTAGCAACTTTTTTTGGGGAGTAACTTAATATTGTAATGCATTACTTTCTAAAGTAACTTTCCTCAACACTGGACACAAATTCATGCATAACACTGGAAACATAGAAAACTTATATTTATTCTGATATTTTACATTTATAAATTATTATAAATTATTTTTAATATTTTAAAATTAAATAAAAAAAGAATACTAATTTGTCTAAATAAATAAAAAATAACACAACCGAATTGATGAAGCAAATGAATACTTTTTTGATACTTTTATTCTAAGATTTATTTAGCTGTGAATTTTTTAAAAGATTAACCTCGTGAGAGCAGCAGATGACAGCAAAGATAATGCAAAAATGATTTAGACAAATAATAAAAATACAAAAGCTTATCTTTTTCATTCTGTTAAAATTGATGGTGACTTTTGACTCTCTCTGCTCTCACTTTCAGTTTATCTTATTTGGTGTTTAACGCTAGAAAGCAAGCTATACTGGCTGGGAATGACATGAGGGTAGATGATGACAGATATTTCATTTTGAAGTGAAACTAACCCATTAAGCCTGCTTTATGGAAGTACTTGTTTGACGTAATCTAATTTCAGATCACTCTGTACCTATTCTTTACATATTGGATCATTTTGTGATGACTTTCATAATGTTAAAGTGTCACGAAACACCAAAACACATTTTTTGAGATGTTGACAGATGTTGACAGCCTAAGCTGCATTTCGTTGCCTTGTACTTGTACATGTGTAATGACAATAAAGTTGAATCTAATCTTATCTAATCTAATATATGTGCCCCGCGCTGCTATAAACACTATTAGGACGTCTATATTTCACAAAAAAAAGTGAAAATTGCTTGTTTTTGCATTATTTTGAGCAAATTCGTTCTTCCGGTTTAAAACGAATCTTTGAAGCTGCGTCACAGCAATTAGATACTTGCGTACAATCCAGTGTGGAGACTGGATGTCTCTACCTGCGAGTACTTTGTGATGTCTCTGAGTGTGCGGCATTAATTCATGAGAAAGACTTAGTTCAAACCAATCAGCGCGCTCTATTGTGAATGAGGTGCAACTTCATTAATATGCATGATAGCTTAGAAGAAAGTTTTTACCTGTTACAGTGTTCAGACGGCAGAGAGACGCCACGTTGTGTTGCCAAAACAAGTGGAAGAACAAGATTTTGGAAATATGGGTCGTCAGTGTTGCGTTTATAAATGTGTTGTAACGAAGGTTTTGTTTTCATTTCCCCGCTATGAGAGCACAGCTGGACTCACGTGTGAATTACAGTGCACGCGACACGCGGCAGAAATATGTTTGTAAGGAACATTATTAACATTATTACCCGAGAGCTTTTCGCATCTGGAAAGGGTGAAATCCGGATTTACCGCTCATCTCCTTTTAAAAATAACACGGCTCCAGTTTGATGTTGATTGCACTGTCTCTACAGATTTGGTAAGTGCGTGTAATCGGTGTTCTTTGTTTATGTTCATTCAGATGGCAAAGTTAGTTTGAATCGTCAGCAGTACTCTTTCAGTTTTTAAAGACATACCTTAGTCAAAATTATTTAGTTACTAAGTTAACAGTATGTTAATATCACTGCAATATTATAGACTGAAAGATCCGCTGTAAATGCAGCTCTCCGAATGTAAACATGTAAACACCTTAATCAAACTTTTACCATTGTGTAGGATTTTCGCTGCATTTTGTGACAGGATAGTCTATGCACACGGCTTTCTGATGCTACCTACCGAGTGCATCTAAGTTACCGAGTAATGCAGAGATTTTTTTTTCTCCCACGCGACGTGCGGTATCAAACATTCCATTAAAATTACACTCTTCCAGCAGTTCCTCCCATACAATATCTCGTTTGTCACGGGGGCATGCATGAAATGTTCCCGAATGAAAGTGAAAGTGCCAAACTGCAGTTAAAGTTGAAAAAATTATAATTTGGCAAATAATTTGATTACTGTTGTCCATGTAAACACAGTCACTGTCTTTCTCCTCTGCGTCTGTGTTTGTTTTGCCTCAGCTCGAAACTCCTATTTTTATGCAAATCCTTCCCTCATTCTCTCCCCCACACTCCCACCTAAACAGAGCTGGACACACCCACTTTCCTGACTTTTTCCAAACTAGAGGTGTGAAAACACCCTGCTGAGACGGGGGTTTCGTAGCCCTTTAAAGAAAGGTCAGTGTAAAGTTTTAAGTGTCAGAATCTTCTGCTAAGCATTTCTCAAGCAGTAGGTTGCCACTCACAGCTCACCTTTGGACTTAAATACTCCTTAATGATATACTGAATAAATCTTCACAGTCAATAAAATAAAAAAGCAGTATCTCATGTGCTCCTCAGGAGCATTAAATACATCTAATGCTTTATCTTAAGATCTTCAGTCAACTTGGTTTATTGGCTGCTTAAGGGAAATGTAAAATTTATGTCTTCTAAATCCAGCCAAATAAATATGAACCCGATTTCAACAGCTTCAGGACATATTTATAGCATCTCCAGAGGCCGGCTTGAGCTGAGAAAGACCACATATGACCAGAGATGAATGTGGACATGCTGTCAAGAGGCTTTACGGCATGGATTCCCATTGAAATGTGCCTTCTACTCTCTGCATGTGTTGCATTAAAACCGAAGAGTTGTTTATGCGCGAGGATTTATTGTATTCTGATGATTTTCTAATTGTAACTGTATACATCTCCGAATCGCCTTAAATATGTGGCACTTCATCTAAACTGTCATAATTGCTTTGATCATAAGCGACATAAAAGCATACGCCCTGAGCTGCATATGTGATTGTTTGTTTATAAATGGTTTGCGTGCGTGTGTATGAGTGTTATGGCTGTGACTCTGTGAGCGCACACATCTGTGTTCCTGACCACAACAATCATTCTTACAGTCTGGCCGGCTTCCCTCCTTCACTCTTCAGCTTCTATCCAGCTGAATTTATAAACCGAATGCAGAAAAACCAGGCTGACCGTAACAAGCAAATCAATATCAGACACCTACGGAGAAACGAGACCAGCTCCACCGCAAGAATTCGGAAATCTATCCATTGTGGACTACACAAGTGCAATCTGGCTAATAGGTTGGCCTGCACTCGGGGTCTGTGCGGCTCATTTCGCGCTGTCAGTTTCTAAACAAGCACCCTGGCCTCTGGTTCCCTGTCGACCCCCCACCTCATTGCTTCCTGTAAGCTGAGCTGGCATGCTGGAGCGCAGGCCAGAGGTTATGATAAGAGCACTACCTGCCTCTCAAACACACAGCAGGCCGTTACCATCAGATATGCTATGAAGGTGATCTACGACGCATCAGATTCACACCACACATGCAAATTGTTAGTTATTTGTAAGGCAGATATCACTACTATTGCTTGGCATCTCATACTTTATCATTGCGTATACTTTCAACCTCCAAATATTCATCATGAGCGAATGACCTCTCCCATAAGGTGCTTCTGGACTACAAAACCAGTCATACCATCAATTATTTTACAATTGAGATTTATACATCACCTAAAGTCAGATATGTAAGCTTTCCATCGATGTATGGTTTCACTGTAAAATATTCTATGATCAATTAGTCCTGACTGCATATGTTTTTAGGTCATGGTAACTTATTAAATTAAGTTAATCATGTTCTAACTAAAATTTATACAGTTATGGCTACTGAGAATGCGCAAATGATCTAAAATGGTGTCGCACGTTACTGCAGTAAAGTGCGGCACAGCACAACATGGTCTAACACAAGAAATACATGGCCAGCAGAGGGCAGTTATGTAACATAGTGAACATCCTGAACTGATATACTGTAGCAGCCAGAGCATGTGAGCGGAGCTGAGCGGTGTGATAGCTCTGAACATAATTCGAATTATAAATTCGCTTCCACGACCACATCTTATTAATGCATATCCTTGTTATACTTTAATAATTAATTATGAAATGGAATAATTTGTTCCTGGAATAGTCCTACTAAATCTATGAAACTAAAGAATTAACTTACAAATTAACTCATGACATTTAAGCCTGCATGAACAAAAAGAACACATACAGGTATGAAATTCAAATCTAATAGAGTCTAAAATAAATTTTTAATTGAAGTCATAATATGTGGGCTAGCTTAAAGAGAACTATTCTAAACACGTGCTGTGAATTTGTCCAAATTCACGGGAGCGTGTGTAGCCTAACGCCCCATTCACACGAGGCTTTAGCTTCAACGCTTGACAGAGTGCGTGTCTGAAGTTGGGGCTGACGCGATCGTCATAGCAGCGTCAGCCAATGAAATTAGTCAGCAATAGGCCACTGTTGGAGCTGGTGTATTTGCATACAGCGATCTGATTGGCTGACGCTTCCGTCAGCGCTTGAAAAGTTGAGCAAGTCCCAACTTCTGCAGCGAGCAACGCCTCTGAAGCGGCGCCGACGGATCCACAATGCAGTTCGGCAACGCCTGACGTCACCCATTCAAAGTGAATGGGAAGCGTTGAAGCTGACGCCCCGTGTGAATGGGGTGTAAGGCTGGGGAATGCGCCATTTAAAAAAAGCCTATACAACCAACAAACCAACTTTTTTACATTTGAAAAATTAATTAATTCATTAATTAATTTTCTTTTCGACTTAGTCCCTTTATTAATCCGGGGTCTTACTTATCCAGCATGTGTTTTACGCAGCGGATGCCCTTCCAGCCGCAACCTATCTCTGGGAAACATTTGGAAAATTAAAGTTATTATAATAGTTCTTATAAAAGATTCATTTTTAAAATAGCCTACAAGCAAATCCAATCCTTACTTGATTTTTGCATGATAACCAAAACTGAGGCATTCATTTTATACACTATAAAAGATCTATGCAAATTAATGTAAAAAAATGAAACTATTATATACTATAGTAGCCTATATTAGGTCAACATATTCCCTTGTTGTTACTTCTCGTGTAGTGCAAGCTGTTTTAACTCAGTTTAAGATAATATAAGTTCAATAGACTCATAAGGTTAATTTGATTCAGCTTGAAAATTTAAGGCAGCCAGGATTTTTTACAGTGTTGTTGTGATAAGACAGCATTTGGCCAATATACAGCTATTTAAAAATTTTGGAATCTGAGGGTTAAAAAATACTACTCTAATAATACTCTAAATACTGAGAAAAATTACATTTAATTAAAAATTAAAATTAAATTTGTTTAAATTAAGTTCTAGTAATGCACATTACTAATCAATGATTGTGTTTTGATATAACAAAAATACAATGATTTATGGCATAAAAGAAAAAATGGATAATTTTGACTCATACAATGTAATTTTGGCCTTTGCCAAAAAATATATACCCATGCAACATGACTGGTTTTGTGGTCCAGGATCATATAAGATATATATTATGCAACAGATGCAAAGGATATTTCAAATCAGGCGTATCAAAACCATCCTAAGCACTTGACAAGTGCTAAATTGGGTGGAAATCCAATGATTCTGGTTGGCTGCATCTGAAATTGCATACTATGCAGTGAAAGACAGTAGTATGTCTGAATTCACAGTATTCACACACAATGTAAAACCCCGCTGTTGTCATTACTAAATATATTAAGTTAATATAACTAGACATTACTTAAATTACTTTTTAAACGGGTGTGTTTAACTTACTCATTAGGGAGCAAAAAACTTTAAATTAATATTTAAAGTTCTTTGAACTGAACATTTAAATTTCTTTAAACGATTCACCATGTCTCTGTTTAAAATAATTGGTTGCGCTTGAAATTCTGCTTTGACAACCGTGCTGATTGGTCGATATACGTTATATGACACAAGGTGGTCATTTTGCTTGTGATGCTGAATTTTGCTGAAGCGCAGCAGGACAGAGGCACTACCTGAACCCATCTGACGTAAGAGAAGAGTTAAATCAGTAAGTAGATATATAACTGCTTAAATACATTTTTCTTAATTGATATACATGCAGGGGTGACACGGAGGAGCAGTGTGTAGCGCTGTCGCCTCACAGCAAGAAGGTCGTTGGTTGGCATTTCTGTGTGGAGTTTGCATGTTTTCCCTATGTTGATGTGGGTTTACGCCACAAGTCCAAAGACATGCGCTATAGGTGAATCAGCTAAGCTAAATTGTCCGTAGTGTATGTGTGTATGTCCTGGTTCTTCAGGTTGGGAGTTGAGCATTGGGCTATCGACCCACCTCATAAAAAATTGATGTTACAAAACCAACATGATGCGGCTAAATATTACCTTTGATAAAAATGGCCCTGGGAGTAAGTAAGTAAACAATATAAAAGCTGAAAAATTTGGAAGTTTAGTCAAGTAGCCATTTTAAGTTATCTGTAATTAAACATTTAAGTTAATTCAATGAGGAGACTACATTTGGACAACTCAATTAATTGAGTTGTCAATTTCCCATAACTCAAACAAACTGAGGGAATCACTTTCCTGATGATTTGAGTAGTCTCAACTTATTAGGGTTTACAGTGTAGTACTCAGTCAGATTCATAAGCTTTCATGTAAAGACATCAATCCAGATGACATTTTGCTAGGATTGGAATAGGTGGTGTTGACCTGTACATCTAGGCAAAAAGTATGCAAATGTATAAATCCGACTGTCTTCTCAATCAGAATCAAACATACATTATTCACATACGCAGTGCCACAAACATGTTTACATATGTTTTACATCTTACAGATGTGCATAATGTTTGGTCTTTCGTCTTACTCACTGATGAAAAGAGGAGACTGTATATTTCAATTTGCTTATATGACATTTTCTATGTGGAATCCAATCATGATTATGTGTCATATATGTAATTTGCATGTATTTGCATACAGTTGAAGACCCCTGTTTCTTTTTTTCCCCAATTTCTGTTTAACAGAGAGAAGATTTTTTCAACACATTTTAATCATAATAGTTTAATAACTCATTTCTAATAACTGATTTATTTTATCTTTGCCATGATGACAGTAAATAATATTTTACTAGATATTGACATTTAAAGGCTTAACTAGGTTAATTAGGTTAACTAGGCAGGTTATGGTAATTAGGCAAGTTATTGTATAACAATGGTTTGTTTTGTAGACTATCGAGAAAAAAATTTAGCTTAAAGAGGCTAATAATTTTGACCTTAAAATGGTTCATAAAAAATTAAAAACTGCTTTTATTCTAGTTGAAATAAAACAAATAAGACTTTCTCCAGAAAGTCTATTATCCGACATACTGTGAAAATTGTATTGATCTGTTAAACATAATTTGGGATTTATATATATATATATATAAACTAATTCAAAGAGGGGGTAATAATTCTGACCTAAACTATATATCAGATTTCTATTTGGGTGTCAAAAAAGCAAAAATGCCACATTATAAAAAAGATAAAAGTAAAAAAAAAAAAAAATGATAAAAGCAGCCTTTGATTGATTTTGAAAAATGCGTTTGATTACTTTTGTCTTGTTTATACTCTTGTAAAAATCTTGTCTTGTCTTGTAAATATCTAAAAAATCAATAAGCAATTTATTGACAAGCAATACATGTTTTGAGAAAACAATATGTTAAAAGTTAATGTGTTTTTCCTTTAAACAAGCAATATAATCAGCTAATGGGAAAAGCAAAATAATCTTATGTCAAAAGGAAAAACAAGTAATCCAATTGTCAGATTATTTTGCTTGTTTTAAGGAAAAACTCACTTAATTTTGGCAGATTATTTCTTAAAAGAAGACAATATTTTGTGCTTGTCAATTTTTAGATATTTGGACTAGAAACAAGACAAAGAATCTAAGAAAAGCATTTTTGCAGTCTACAGAATCTTAGTGGCCAAGTTACTATGAGCTGTTCAGTTTTGTGATTGTAAAAATTCGTTCGGATGAGACTAAAAATGTATACAAATTTGCTGAAAATTCACCAAAATGTAAATTAGTAACATTTTCCAGTGACATCTTTGTGGAATTCTCTAGTTCTGAAAGCTGTTACTGTGGGCACTATGCATCTGCTTATGTTTTTATTACAATAAATAATGCACTGCAAATTCAAATGAATTAGCGAATCCAATTACAAAGTTTAGAGTTTATATAAAACAACTTTGTGAATCTAAAATCAGACCAAATTACTTCAGATTGATGCAATTGATGGATGTTACCATACTTGGCGTGTAGTGAAGTTTGCATACTGTAGCAGACATGGGGTTCGTAACGAATTTAATTAATGAACTGTTTCAGTAATTACAAAATTTGCATGGTTTCATTAGAATTTGTTTATTACTTCTAAGAAATTTACAGGGGAAAATGTAATTCCGTTGTCAATTGATGACTTCAATTACTAATACATTTAAATCATTTCTAGCTGCTTTTACAGTAATACTATTTCAATTGATAAACACAATTTTATTTTAGCTTTTAACTACACATTAAACAACAATAACAAACAAGCAAAATGGAACATATGTCATCTAAAGTACTTATATAAAATATAATTTGTATTAAAGGCACAATATGTCAAATTTGTTTATTAAAATCAACAATGTTATATATTTTGCTGACATTGAGTGTACATTATCACAAATGTTTCGAAGAATTTTTAAATCCAGAGAAATAAGAAATTTTAATTAGTAAGACAGACCATGTCTTGCGTTACCTTGCTAAAGATGTCACACACCCTCAATTTCCAGTTTGATGTAGTAGAAAACAGGGACTATATGCTTTAATATGTTGTGTGTTGTATCAGAGTGCACTGAGCAGCATTATAACAGAACTCTAAAATGTATTTAGTATGATAAAACAGCGCTGATTCTTCCTCATAATCACGACCAAAAGAATTGGAAGCAGTCAACTGTGGCATAATAAAAGCTCTGCTCTTTTTGTCTCTCATCAGCTATTACTTCCGCTGTCTTGTTTTGCTTCGACAGCTTTCAGCTTTACTCTGCTTCATATTACCACACTGTAAAAAGTTAAGGTAACTGAAACCGTTTGAGGAAACCGATTGCAACAAACCATTTAAAGTTAAACCAAGGTAAAAAACTAATCGTAATGAGTACTGTGAACTTACTCCATTTGAGTGAACAATCAATTTGAGCACAGTAAAACCCAATAAATGAAGAGAACTCAAACCAACTAAGTACTGTAAAACTCAATAAGTTAAGGCAACTCAAACCATTTGAGGAAACCGATTGCTACAAACCCTTTGAGTTAAAAACGAATCTATGAGTACTGTGAACTTACCCCATTTAAGTTGAAGTGATGAGGGATTAATTAACTCATTACCTTTAACTCTGAGTTCAAAACTCTTTTCAAATGAGAATTAACTTTCAGTAAATTTTGATTTAACTACACTCATTTCATTTGGTAAAGTTGACTGTTGGGCTTTACAATGCATGGACAAAAGTTTTGAATACTTTAGCTCATTCATAAACATGATTTCAATAGGAGACTTGTAGGGTGTAATAAAGACGACAACTCCCATGATTCCATACTCAGTGACAGCGACATCAAACTACACGTTTGTTTTGAATACACACCTTGCTGCAAAAATTACATAGGCTGTTTCTCAATATGCGTTCTTCAGCGGTCTTGCGTCCTCGTGTAACGTCATCATCAGCTGCCAAAGTTCAGTTCCAATACTCAAGATCGCAAGTACAGAGGACGCGTGAAACTTCCCGGAGGTGTTCTTGATATCGAGGACGCACCGATGCAGACTTGAGCACCGATCTCGCTCTAGAAGTCCCAGAAGTCATTGCGATTGGAGGTGGGAAGCGCAGCGTTTTATTTAGATTTATTATTAAAGTTCGGAGATATAACTTATTTACCTCAAGAGTTTCCCTAAATGAAACGGTGAATATACACATTACCATGGACATCTTAATAAAGGAATAAACACATTAAGAGTGTTTGTTTGCTCAAATTCGTATTAAAATCAGTTTTATTTGTATTGTGCAATGTATATTTATAATGTTTTTATGCATAATATATAATTTGAAAAGGGGAAAAACAATAAATCATTGTATAAATGCTGTAATGTTTAAACTATTTTTTATTTAAAACGCGTGAAGGTCACGTGACCATCAGGAACAACCTGGGAAGAACGCAGCATCTCATTTCTCACAGGACGCGTTCTCTGTTCTCGTGGTCTCCCGAGTTCGTTCTACCAAGCATACCTGGCAAGACCAGTCTCCACAAGAACGCAAGTCCGTTCTCAGCGTTCTTGGAATTGAGAAACAGCCATACTGTGCCTTTTAAAGCTACACTGATTTAGGTTCCACACTGAATTGGCAACTGTGTGTGGTTGATTGACACCTAAAAGTACACTCACTGTAAAAAATGTCTGTGATTTCAACGGTAAAAAACTGTAAAAATGCTACAGTATAAATCCGTAACCTGGTTAACAGTATGTTTCCTTAATATATACGGCGAATAACCGTAAATTGACTTTCCCAGAATTCCCTGCATGGCACATCACTTTTTATGCTTTTTATCGACATTACTATGGATCTTTTTAGTTGTTTCCCCATCAGTAATGTATATTAAAGAGCCCCTATTATGGGTTTTTGAAAATCACCTTTCATGTAGTGTGTAACACAGCTCTTAGTGAAGTGAAATATCCAGCTAAAGCTTAAATCTGAAAGTTGACAGTTTTTAAAACTATTGATTCATCTATAAAAGAGTCGACTCATAGTGGTTTAAACGAATCGTCTTAATAACGAGTCATCAGCCGTTTCGTCGTGACGTCGTTACGAAACATAATGGTTGCGCGCGCAGACCTAGCAAAATTCAAACCTGCGGTCCCGCCTACTAACACAGCAGCAGGACGCTCATGAAGACGCTGTGCTTACCTGGATATTATAGGAAGTGTGAGGGGAAAGGAGTCGTTCAGAAATCTGTACACTTACAATGGGCGATCTTTCACTACACAGCTCATGCGTTAAGTTTCTTCCTCCATCTTGTAATGGACAGACAATACACCAGGGGTGCGGGCAAAATAAGGACAAATTAATAGGTACACCAGCAGGCTGCTGCACGCTGGGCTTCAGGCTTGTGAAGGGAGCAGAGATAGCTTGTCAGAGGACAGAGGATGCTACAACCTCTCGGCTGGGTATGTGATCGTTTGGAATAGCAGAGTACAGGTAAGTCCTAAGAAAATATAGCAGATCACGGACGAGGTGCCAGAGCAATGATTGCAAATAGAAATGATCTACATGTTTTGTTACTAGTTACCGCTTGTACTGTATCAGGTTAACTCTTTTTATTCTCGTATCGAGTCTAATGCCACGTTGAAAACGCGACGCGTGCTGCTTTGTTTACGCATTTAAATGTGTTTGTGAGCTCGTTTTACTAACGTTTGTCGTTGCTATGGCCACAGTTAGCTAATCCTGCACACGTGCAGCGGTCAAGGTTCAGAATAGTTCAGTTTTTGCTGCTGTGTGGATTAATTCTGAATGTGTGTCATACTTGAGAGCAATGCTGGTGTTTAAGTGCACTGCTTTCGGCGCTGAGGTGTCTGAATAACACTGTTGAGAACCGGGTACTGTTTACTGTGGTGTCAGTAAGTTTACTTTAAAGCGTGTTTCGGGCGTCCGCTGCGATCCAATGTTGGCGACCTGGGGGCTTGATAAGCCACGCTGGGCATTTTATTGTCTCGCGCTGAACGATGTCGACCAATCGCAACAGACTGTCATCGGTCCAATCAGCGCAGATTAGCTTCGCGCTAAGCAGGGGTTTGAGAACAAATGAATCGCTGAACGATTCATATGGGAGTCGCTGGGATAATTAGGTAAAAATAAATGCATATTATAAGACCATGAAAGTGTTTTTTGACCTTGCATACATATCAGTATGTTGTTGGAGACCCATAAAACCGAAATATGATTCTTTTCAATGTGTAATAGGGGCTCTTTAATGAGTTATGTTACATCTAATGTTGATAAACAATGTTTATTTCATGACTTTAATTTACCATACTGGTGTTTAGTAGCTGTGTGAATGACACTGAGCACCTTCTTTACACTGATACACTTTTCTGATTGTGGGAGAAGTTGTTTGTGATGAGCATTGGTTCATTATGTATGCACCTTCTCATCACCACCTGCATATGGCTGTGTTATCATGTCTATCTGTGTAACAAAAGATGTGTAGATGTTGCTAATTTAAAATACAGACATATTACCTCTATAAATTAATGAAATACGGTAGTTTACTGTAAAAATGAGAATTTACTTTTACGGTTTGAACCGTATTTTTTACGGTTAAATACTGGCAACCACAGCTGCCATTTTTTTACTGTAAATTTTACGGATTTATTTTTTACAGTGCTCTTAAGAGTCATTAGTTCAGAATTTATGCTACAATTATTCACTTAATTCAATCAAGACATTCTTTAAAGGGATAGTTCACCCAAAACAGAAAGTTCTGTCATGATTTACTTAAACTTTACTTGTACCAAATCAGTTTCTTCTGTTGAACACAAATAAACATACTGTATTTTGAAGGAAGCTGGAAAACTGTAAACATTTACTTCCATTTTTTTTTCCTTCTATGGAAGTCAGTGGTTACAAGTTTTAAGCTTTCTTCAAAATATCTTCTTTTGTTTTTAACAGAGGAAAGAAACATCATTAAGTGTGAAACCTTAAGGGTGAGCAAAGTGAGTAAACTTTCAGTTTTTTTATGAAATCTGGTCATGCTATTAGTGTTTCTACTGTAACACATCATTGTATAATGTATGATCTACTGCAGTGGCCATCTTTGCAAACAAGACGACATATTCACTGGCTTCAATTTATATTAAAATGTATTCATTTTAAGTTTCCTTATTATTTACAACAGTATTTTGTATTTTTTTCCTTAAATTATTAAGACATTCTGTTCAGACTTATTTTTTTGTTCCTCGTTTTAAAAAATCGATTGGTAAAAGAGCTTTTATGTTTAAGGGTCCAATAGATTGGAATAATTTCCCTGCTAACATTCGTTCCATTGCATCATTTAAGGTGTTTAAACAAACTTTGCTGTCATATTTTACTTTGGACTGTACTTGTTTTTTCCTGAGGATGTTATTATTTATGTGAGGATTTGATTCACTGATCTGTATATCTTTTTTTACTACGCATATGTACAGTTGAAGTCAAAATTATTAGCCCCCCTGAATTATTATCCCCCCTGTTCATTTTTTCCCCCAATTTCTGTTTAACGGAGAGAAGATTTCTTCAACACATTTCTAAACATAATAGTTTTAATAAATCATCTCTAATAACTAATTTATTTTATCTTTGCCATGATGACAGTAAATAATATTTTACTAGATATTTTTTCAAGACAATTCTATACAGCTTAAAGTGACATTTAAAGGCTTAACTAGGTTAATTAAGTTTACTAGGCAGGTTAGGGCAATTAGGCAAGTTATTGTATAATGATGGTTTGTTCTGTAGACTATCGGAAAAAATATAGCTTAAAGGGGGGAATAATTTTGTCCTTAAAATGGTTTTTAAAAAATTAAAAACTGATTTTATTCTAGTCGAAATAAAACAAATAAGACTTTCTCCAGAAGAAAAAATATTATCAGACATAGTGTAAAAATTTTCTTGCTCTGTTAAACATCATTTCGGAAATATTTAAAAAAGAAAGAAATTCTAAGGGGGGCTAATAATTCTGACTTCAACTGTATGTATGCATATTACTTCCCCTTTTGTTAATGTTTTTTTCTTTTTTTAGTGTTTTTTGGATGTGTAGTTTTGTGTTTTGTTTTTTGTCTTCTGGTGTTATTATGTGATTGTGATTAATTGTGGGACCCTCTTTAAAATGAGATGGTACATATCAAGGGGTTTATCCTAATAAACAAATAACAAATACAAGAGTCTAATGGCAATGTAAAAAAAATACATGTTAATTAATTCGAATACAAGTAGTTTTTTGGACAAACTCCTGAAACAATCTATTGTGCAAAAAATAACAACAACATTTTAACGAATATGAAATCAGTGAAGATAATTAGCATCGCTTAAGCAGACAATCAGATTTACCTAAAGGCTGCAAATTTACATCAACACAAATGAGAAGCAAGAACCCTCTCGATTTGGTTTCAGATTTGGTTAGGGAAACCCACATCTTCCTGAGAGCACACAAACTTAGGACAAAAGTCAAGAAAGTGCGGTTCAAGAGGAAACCCACAGTCGCAAACCCAAACCAAACAATATGCAGACATCTTCCTTCACAGTCTCTCCGATAGATGTGCACCTGGTTGTGTTTACAAAGTGCCCTGAGCAGTGTCTTTGTTGGCCAGTTGCTCTGTGTGTCCTGCATCACGCGAGCTGAAGGTGCCTGAGGGACAGGACTCCTCTTGAGGATCTCCAGAGCGCCGCTGACGGCCTCCGTGCTGGGACTCTCATTGATTAAAGACATGCTTCAAACACACAACAACCTGCCCTCGGGCACATACATGCCACCGGTAAAGAATATGGGAGAATCACAGTGGCGTCATTGTGACTATCATGGATGCAAACTAGCAGATGCAAATAGAGTTTGTGCATGACTCAAGTGACGTGCAATGGAAAATCTATACCATGAAAAAAATAAAAGAAGATGAATTGTTAGTTGTGATGTTTAAGGCACTGCAGGGACTACAGGGTTTTTATATAACTGTTTGATTTTATAACATCTGCCTTCCACATCCTTCTTTTTTTGTTTCACTAAAAGTTCTTTATTGCCTTGCTTATTGTAATAAAATGTTATTAACTTCAAAATTCTTATATAATTTACATACTTTACAAAAAACAAAGTCTCCAAAATGTTTTTTTGGGAGCAATTCTGTATTTAATTCGCATTTTGGTTTTCTCAAAGGTCATTTTAATAACCTGACACCATAAATAGGATTGTGTGCAATTAAAAAAAAGATTGTCTTTGAATCACTAAACCATAAATTAGGGCTGTGTGATTTGGGGAAAATATCTATTTGCTTTATTTTTTGACAGATATTGCGATTTAATTTTGTAGTTAAGCTTCAGCACAATAATCTGTATCATAGCTTCTTACTGCTAAAATGCAGTGAGTGCTTGTTAAAAAGGAACTGAAAAGATATTAACTTACTTCAACATTTATTCAAATTAGTTTTTAAATATTCAGAAATTAAATGCTCTCTTTTCTCTAGAGCAAACAGTAAGCACAAATAAAATGTTCTTACCTTTCTGTAAACAAGTTAAACTCAAATTAGGGAGATAATGTAGCTTATTATACAAACAAAGAAATAATTATAATTAAAGCTGCAAGCAGCAATGAAAGGGACCTTACACCTCGGCTCACCAACGCCCTGTGGCTTTAGGATCACAGAGAACAGCAGACAATAATAATTTAAACTGATATATAAAAAACGTTTTGAAAATCACAGATTTATGCCAAACTTCCTTCTGTCAGCAGGTGGCGCTATGACTGTGTCTCAATATTGGCATGTAGATGTCTTCAAGAGAGGAATCTCATCAAACCTGTGAATTTTCAGACAGATCAGACATTGTTTGGCTGAGTTATAAGTCATTTTGTCAGTCCGCCACGGACACGCCCTTCGACGAAAACTCGAGATCTTCACGATTTCACATCGCAAAGGCCTTTGGATTACGCTGACAAAACTTGGATTCGATCTGATAAATTTGTAGGAGGAGTTTTTCATTTCCTGCTGCCAGCTAAGACTGTAACTGGATATTGGCATGTAAACGTGTTCAGGTCAGGACTCTTATCAACCGTGTGAATTTTGAGGCAGATCGGACTATGCATACCTGAGTTATAACAGCTTCCTGTTTGGTGGTGAAAAAAGTTTGTGAAGCTGCCACAGACACGCCCTTTGACGAAAATTCTAGATCTTCACAATTTAACATCACCAAGGCCTTTAGATGACAATGGCCAATTTTGGTGTTGATCTAATAAAATGCCTAGGAGGAGTTCGTAAAATACAACGTCTGGAAATGCCAAAATCTGCACTTTTTCGGCAGAAGTAGTTCAAAATTTCCTGATGGGTTTGAAATTTCACTCCAAGAGACTTTTTTGTAGGTATTGACATGTTTAATTGTTGTGCCATTTTTCGTACATTTGCATGAAATGTAGCTCGGGGGCCACTCTGACAAATGTGCATAGGTGGCGCTGTCAAGCCATTTTGCTACACCCACTTCCAAAACCAATAATAAGCGTAACTTTTCGCCACTTCTGGGGTGTGTGCAAAGTTTTGTGAGTTTTCAAGTATGTTTAGACCCTCAAAATCGCGATTCATTCTAGAGAAGAAGAAGAAGAAACGGAGCAATTCCAATAGGGCCAACGCACCGTTCCGGTGCTCGATTCCTAAAAACACAGAACACTCAGTAAACTGACATGGCTGATAAGAGCCTCTCTGTAGTTTATAATGTCTAAAAACAAAATAATTATCACAGATGCTACACAAAATATCATGACATCACGACGTATAGCTGTGGCACTGTAAAATATGTGTGAGACAGAAGTGTATATCTCCTATCCAGCGTTTGAATGAGGTTTTCAAATCCCTCTTTGGTCACTGCTAGGCATGGGACGATAACCGTTTTCATAGTATACCGCGGTTTGGAAAAGTCAAGGTTTTCATACCGCCAAAATTTTCTCTAATACCGTTCCTAAGGTATGTGTAAGATTTTTTTAAAAAAATTTTTTTAACAACAGCATCTCCAGCAGAAAAGATATCCAAAGATGCCATTTTAAATTGTAAATAAATCTGTGTTTTTAAAACTAATAAAGACAGCAGACGTCAATGATTCATTTTCATTATTTGGCCTGGCATGTTTACTGCTCCAAAATATTATAAATGTTTCTCAAAAAAAAAAAAAATTGTGTTCAAAGGGGAAAAAACTTTGTTTTTTACACAGACATTTAAAAAATAATATATTTTAGAGCAGTAATCACAATACCGTGATACCGTGATATTTTTATACAAGGTTATCATACCGTCAGAATCTTATACCGGCCCATGCCTAGTCACTGCATTAAAAGGCACTATGTCTGTAGCGAAGTCGTGTGTTATATATCTCCTGGTGCCTTCATGATGTTTTTCATATGGTGTAATAGCCACAAACAATTGTGAAATTGTACGTTGCTGTTGCTTGTTACACACTGTTGTCACTGGCAATAATTTTAGTTGACTTTTTAACAAGACACTCCTCTGTGGTGCTTTTTTAGGTGCTGGTTGTTGTATTTCCTCATGCAGTGACCACAATTCTGTGACAGCTCTTACAAATGACCAGTTTTTATTGGTGTCTGTGACTTTGAAACCAAAAAACTTGCTGTTTTTCTTTGATATTCATTTGTCTATTAATGTTTCTGAAGCGGCAGACACTTTCATCCTACTCGTTCTCGCTTTCCTGTTTGTTTGTTTTTTATTGTGGGTGTTCCGCATAGTTCGGTTGCACAATTTTGATTGGGCAGAATGAAAGTGTGCTCACTCAATTGTCAAGTAAGACTGTCACACACACGCATTTCTCTGGGTAGGGGAAATTAAATAATATGCATTTCATATCGCAGCCTCTTACAATTAACTAATCACAACAAGCAATTGCAATTTTACTTCGATTAATCGCTAAGTCCTACCATGAATGATAATAAAGTAAAGAAGTGTACAGCTTTTTAAGTACACTTCATCTGTTTGCATCTGTAGATTTCTCTTACAAGACTTAAAAAACTTACAATGTTAAAATCGTCTCTTTCTCAATATTATTTTTTTTTTAATAGTTAGAAATCTCCACTTCAGTTACACTTATGTACAGGACACCAAAATGTAGTTTTATTCCTATTCTAGGTTTTTACAGTGGGGTTTGTTCATACAGTATATAATTTGTCTTATAAATAACACAATAAAACTGTATTCCCCCTGCATGTAGTAATTTTTCATTCATGGAAAGATAAGAAACACCAACATTGCAAAATTGTAAAAACCTTTAACTGTAACATCAACAAAATAAAGCAAGAATTTTCAACAAGGCTTTAACCAACTTTGAAATGCAAAATTCATGCATATTAATAATTATTTTGATATTTTAACAGAACTTCCTACAAACTATTGTCCTAATGTACTCTGACGGATTAATCAATAAATGTCATTTATTGGTATTGACGAAAACTTTAAAATCGAAGAACTGAAGAAAAAAAAAAAAAAAAAAGAAAAGAAAAAAAAAAAAAAAAATCGAAGAAAATGCACAAAACCACTCTAATCCTATAACTGTTTTTGATAAAAAGTGGAAAATACTCTGTATGTTTTATAGTCAAGCAAATGTTTCTTCTATTGCATTAAAGCTGCTTTTGGAACCTTTAAAGTACTGGTTTGCTTAAAAATAAAAATTCTGCTATTAATTACTCCCCTCATGTCAAATTAATATATTTTAGATTAAATCCGAGAGCTCTCACATCCCCCATAGAGAGCATGGTACAGTAACATTCAAAGTCTAGAAATTGAACCAAAAACACTGTCAAAACATTCCATGTCACTTCAGTGGTTCAACTGTAATCATACCAACATAAGCTATGTTTCCATCCAAAAATGCGAATGAACTTTATGCGCAAAACTGGATTATCGCATAAAAGACGTGCGAATAAAGCAACGTTTCCATCCAACGAGTCAAAGCGAACAAAATCGTCACTTCCTGATTAACTGGCACCAAATATCAACAGTAAAAACGGAATTTGCTGCAGTAGGAGAAACTTTATCTTTATACAATAAATGACTTGCGCCTCAGAAGACAATCCTGACACGCAGTGAACGCGCGGTGGCGTTTGAAGGTGTCAGATGCGGAGCACAGACGCTCGTTGAACTGGAGGTCATTAATAATATAAAAACACTAATACTTAAACGGTAAGGCGTTTTTGAATGACCAAAACAACATTTCAGATGGTTTACAATGTGCTCAGCCTGCTGGTTTGTCCATTTACACCCATTTTTATCATCACATGATCTCTTATAACAAAATCACATGACCTTTTTTCATGCGCACACTGGAATTTGTGCGGTAAAAGTGTTTCCATCGCAGTTTAAGCGCATCTTCTCTTATCGAATAAAAAGTTTATCCTACTCAGTTATGCGCATATGTTTTTTATGCGCATTTTAAAAATTTAAGCGCATCATGGCGTTTCCATCAACCGTTTTTTTATGCTCATTTCCAAAATGCGCATAAAAATAGGTGGATGGAAACATAGCTATAGACTCATTCTGAAAACGTAGGATATTTCTGGAGATCGTAAATTATGTAGCCAGAACTTCGTATGACTGCATTTCGTTTTTAAAATAAATGCTACAGAGCAGTATGACGCCGTTCCTTTTCGCGCTTACCAGCTGACTGCTTACCTCCGTTTGGACGGTTTTCCCGCTGTTACGTTTTTCTAGTTAGCTCGTCATGTACGTCGACGGAAGAGACGCAGACCACGATGACAAGGTTTGACTCCAGGGAAGAACGATTCCAGAAAATGTAGCAGACAAAAACAGAAGCCAAAAAATAAAATAAACAAATACATTTTCTTTTTCTGGATTGCTTTTTAAAACTGTCAGTTGGGTTTAGGGAAGTTGGTGGGCGGGTCAATCGGTACTTTTTGGGTTTAGGGAAAGAAGAGGGTAGGTCAGTCGATCAGTCAGCCAGCCAGTCAGTCACTCGACAGCAGCCTCTGGTAGATTTACGCAAGAACAGCAGGCGCAAATGGCACTCGCGAGAGAAATTTGAGATCCTGAAAAGCATACACAGCGGCCTCTGATGGATTTGCGAAAGCAATCCTGGAATGTATTTTATGATCTCATGAAATGTATATAGCAGTACGTTTTCAGAATGAGCCTGGGTTGAATCATACATAGCACCAAGAACACTTCAAAACATCTAGCGATTACTATCGGCAATACAATGCGAATGCATTACACTGCCCGTAGGATACAAGTTACCTGGTAGAGTTTTTAGGGTGTACAAAGTTTTTATGGTGTACAAAATGCTCTTGGAGCTTTGTATGTTTACAGTTGAATCATTGAATGTATGTTTTGACAAAACATCTCAGGACTGTTGCTGTCTATGGAGGATGAGAGAGCTCCTGGATTTCATCTAAAATAACTTCATTTGTGTTCAGAAGATGAACGAAGGTCTCAGGGGATTGGAATTACAAGGGGAGAATAATTAATACCATGATGTCATTTTCAGGTGAATTAAGATATTAAGAATGAACTGGGCAAATATCGGTGATAACTTTTAGTTAAAATATATACCCTATTCACCTGCAGTGTCTTGCATTAAAAGTGAAACCTGACATGTCATGTTTTCTTGTAAGTCGAGCCATCTAGACTGGACTCATGAAGTAGAAGCGAGAGCCATGCATTATTTCACCGTCCCTCCTCCATCTCAGAGAGATCCATTAGAGGTTTTTGATGTGCCAGCTCTACCTGTCATTAATGATAAGGCGCAGTGGTGTGCGATAGGCCACACTAAATCAGCCAGCCAATAAAAGACACCTGGTGAAAGCAGAGATGCAAGGTACACTTCACCAGACCGGCCTGTTTGATCATTGCCAGACATGCTTTTTTTTCAGGGGGGTGTGAACTTCAGCCATGAGGTGCGTGTAATATATCTATCCATGTTCCCTCCGGCTCACTAAACAACTTCTGCTTCAATCTCCAATCCAGAATTGGCACATGCAAAGAGCAAGCAGTGTACATGCCCTTTCAAGTTCATAGGTCTTTCCATCCAACAGTACTTATTACATACACACCATGTACATAACATATTGGACTTGTTACAACAGACTGCATTTTGGCTATTTACAGATATCCCAGACACTGGTTTTATCACATTTTAATGTGCTCATGCTCCAGAACCTGAGTTCAAGCGCAGCATGTCTGAGTGCGTGACATTCAAGCGTATAATTCAATAATCCTTCTCTGGCAAAAGGTAAGTTCCCATTACTGTCAGAGTCCAGCCACTGGAGAGGTGAAGAGAGAGCGTACACTGCCAAGAAAACCAGCATTACCTGTTTGAAACCCTTTTGTTCCAGGATCCAAGGGGGAAAAAAAACATGCTGATTATTGGATTGTGAACACATGTGGTTTTCGGACCACCATTCATGTCTTTGAGAGAACATGATAGCAAAAACAACTTCCTTTAATTGCAAAGATCCATCATTCAGGTTTTTGCTGCTTTCAGTTTCTCTCCTAGAAGAAACGTCAAATTACACACACTTGATGCTTCCAGAAAGGCAGACTCTTCCTTATGTTGTACAGCATTACTCATAGTTTTAGACTGTGTGTGCTATAGTGGAAGTACAAACCTGAACAGCAAACCAAACATGAGTGCTTCAAAATATGAACAACCACAATTCTGGTACTTTAAAAATGTTTAGCATTGATGCCACAGAAATTATTACTTTTGGTTTTCCACTCCTCAGTGAATAGTTATTTAAAACAACCATTTATTTCTTGATCTGAACTATCCAAAGAAACGTTTCCACTTTAAAGAACGATAATAATAAACACATTTTTGCATTTAAGACATCTGTCTTTAGATATTTTACCAGCAAGGACCACGCCACACTTTGAGCTACACTTTGATGTAGGGATGAAAGGGATGGTAAGGGAACAGTGGGATGAAGGGGAAGGAAAGTAAGAGGATAAACAGTGAACAGGTAGGTAGGTTGATCGGGCCTGCCATGATGAGTCTCTAAAGAGACTCAGAGTAGGGGTATCGTCTCTGTAATATTTTGGTAGAGTGATTGGACCCCCGATTCAACCTAGGAGGGAAGAGAAGGTTATAAAGATTGTTAATGAAAAGCAAGGAAATAGAGGGAGGGAGGGTGGGTTCGAGAGAACAAAAAGAATAGTGCTAGAGGGCTTTTTAGGGAGTAGGTGGTTGGTTAAGGAGATAAAGTGAGGCGTGGTTCCACTGCCGAACCTTTGTTAACAAATCAACTCCATTTAAAAGGGCAATATGTTAGATAAAAATTTTTGCCAATGTCTGAACAGTAAACACGTTTTGATTTATGAATACCTAGACTGAGTTTTATGTAAATGCTTTGCATACTTTTACAGGATCTCAGCTTCAGCTTTTCATTCATTGTACACCAGGGGTATCATACCCAGTTCCTGGAGGTCCACAGCAGTTTAGTTCCAACTCTGCTCCAACATACTTAACTTTAGGTTTCAAACGAGCCTGAAAGACTCAATTAGTTTGACCAGGTGTGTTTAATTAGGGTTGGAACTGAACTGTGCAGAGTTGCAGCCTTCGAGGAACTGAGATTGACACCTCTGTTCTTTACTCTAAAATGCTGGTTTGTAGTAACACAATATTGGGTCAAACATGGAGAAACCCGACATTGTTATTTTTTTTTCATTTGAATTTAAATAATACATTTTAACCCAACAGTTGGGTTTGTACATATTTGACCCATTGGGTTACAATAAATTTTGGTTACAACAGGAGTCACAGATCTCAGTCCTGAACGGTCTTGGTGTCCCTGCAGAGTTTAGCTTCAACTTGCCTCAACACACCTGTTTCTAGAAAAGCCTATTAAAGGCAAGCCTGAAATCATTAGCATAAAAACTATAATGGCTAAAGCATGGCTCACACTGTGCAATTTTTTAAAAATATAATCCTAAACTACAGGTGTCAAAATCAGTTCCTGGAGGGCCGCAGGTCTGCACAGTTTAGTTCCAACCCTAATTAAACACCTGATCAAATTATTTAAGTCCTTCAGGCTTGTTTAAAACCCACAGGTAAAGCTGCACTTTTCTCCCAATAGACTTCTATTCATACGCACGTGAATGCGTCAGCCCGGAAGCGCAAGCTCATGTGACAAGTTTCGCAGTTCGCTGCATTGAAAAGATCGAGCTTGGTAAACTTTGACCTGCGAAATCGCATCACATGATTGCGTGAGATCAATCGAAGATCAAAACATGACCTCTCTGGACAGATATTTAAAATATAGATCAATCGTTCGCTTTTTAAAATGTCTAATCATCTTGTTTAATCCCACCCCTTTTTGCAGCACCGTACTACAGAATTTCGCACGCAAAATTTTCTGCAGCTTAAGTGTGTTGGAGCAGGGCTGGAACTAAACTGTGCGGGGCTGCGGCCCTCTAAGAACTGAGTTTGACACCCCTGTTCTAAACATGTCAGCAGTACAATGTCAGCTGTCCAGGAAAAAAAAAAGGTTTTGACATCACGGCCATTTGAATTGTTGCATGGATTGCGTCATTAGCTTCAGCGCTCCTATTAGATCTTGGATTGATGCTCATCGCAGCTGTTGTCACAATGCAGGAAAGTGTCTGAAAACTTCTGACACTGCCAGAACTTTTCAGAGGAAAAATCTGATCACAATGGGCATTAAGCGGCTATCTGTCAACATGTCAAACCAATGATTAAAGATCACAGATTTTAGCCTAGGATTTTTAGGAATCTTTTAAGATTTTGCAAATTTGTCTCAGATGAGAAAATCGTGGTTGAAATCTCAGTGTCAGCATGGCTTATTGCTAACGTTGCCTCTATGGCAGCACACAGTAAAGGACAATAAAAGGCATTTGATTGGCTAAGACATGTTTCATGTGACCAAGTTAGCATTATACTAAAGCTGCGGTCACACTAGAATTTGAGCTTGCGAAATTGTCGCACGGCGCTGCAAAAAGGGGCGGGATTAAACAAGATGATTAGACATTTAAAAAGCGAGCGATTGCTCCATGATTTAAATTTCTGTTCAG